>CM060949.1:134746306-134846948 GCA_030765055.1 Mantis religiosa | reverse complement strand
AGTATACGTTTTTACTTGTATTTACGCTAAGATAGGAAATTTTGTTGGAAAATGCTTTTAGTAATCTGGAACATGCGATGTTTGATTATTTAAAATATGGGAGTTCCAAGACAGTCGACTCGAATTCAACGCCGAAGTACTTGACAGCTTCCTCGGGATAAGGGTACAATTTGTAAGACCATAGGTGATGGAATCACGGAGCAACAGGAAGAGTTCATGCATATTGTGATTCAGGAAGCTCATCTGTGTTTTATTCAAGTAACTAGATTACCCAATATCATATGTAGTCTGTGAGCTGAAATATTTACATATTTCATGATGCAGTGTAAAATGGTAATATAATCAGCGGATATGTCGCTGATGTCAACAGAAATAACGACGGTGACAAAATACAACCTTGAGGCACTCAATAAAACAGAAGACAGAACACGACCCACCTGTGCATGGAATTATATATGACAGTATATCTAAGTTGAAGAAACAGAGCAGTGTACCACATTCAGTCGAAGCTTATTTGAAGTTGAAACAAACTGTGACTGTGCGTAAGTTGTTTAAGCTCGAATTATCGTCCGATTGTGTTATTTAACTTTGGCAGTTAGCATGTCCTTGAGCGATTTATCAAAAACCAAATTATTTTTGTGATGTTATAATGCAAAACTCATTCGAAATTTCTGTATAAACAGTAGGTAGTACATTTGGAGAACAATTACTAGTGAGTAAAGAAGTACGATAATTTTGGCAAATTTTCATTATCGTTGATGAGCTACAATAGTGGCTCTTATTTGAGGTGTGGGATATACAGATTGTTGTATTTTATGTAATTTCATGCACAACATTTTGTGTCATATCTTGGTGTTTTTTTTCCTTCATCATTTAGGAAACAATCCCAAAATTTGCACGATACTACTCTACTTAAATTTGAGTTGATTTCACATAACTTACATCTTGACATTTGTTTAGCAGTTCTTTCAGGACTGTTGATTTAGCACCTTCTCTTGTTTTCTTATCATTTAAAAATATCAACCCAAAAGGCATGCTATACTTTCATTATTTACATTTTTAAAACCTATTTGGATGCATGTGTAGGGTTTTACCGTTGCGTGATAGGATGTATTGTAAATGGATTTCTTTTAAAGTTAGCTTTAGTATTCCTTTAATTTGTGAGATCATCACAAACGATTAGCAGGTAAAAGTGCCCCTTATAGGCCCAATGCGGTGAATCTCAGATGTTTTAAACAGTATCAACTCAAAAATATAGATTTAAAACAAATGTAGTTATTTCTTTACTAACAGTTAACTGTTTTGGACGTAATAAGATGCAATTCAATACATAATCACGGTCCTCGTGTGATTGTCTATATGCAAACCATTATACGCGAAGTTAATAGGCAAAAAGTGAGTCTATAAAAGTGCTAACTCTGTATGGTTATGCAATGGTTTGCACCTTTCTCGTATTTTGCTTCCAATGACAGTAAACTTTTAATAAAAGAGCAAGTTTATATTCTCCCACCAAGTTTCAGTCACATATATAATTAAGTTTTTTAAGCTAGCGGGAAGGCGTGGGTACCACTTCGATTCGGCTGCGTTAGACTAAGTAACAGTTATGTTAATTAATGGAAATTAATTATTCTTTTCACACTGGCCGTGTGTAGGCTAAATTGTGGAAACGTCATATCCGCACGTTGGCCATAGTAGCACAATGGTAGTGCGGCTGGACGGAAACCAGAAGATCCGTGGTTCAAATCCCGGCTATGGCATTGAATTTTTCAGTCTGACTCTACGTTTCCACAATTTAGCCTGCACACGGCCAGTGTGAAAAGAATAATTAATTTCCATTAATTAACCTAATAGTGGTCCGAACTATAAAGCCCGGTCCTTAAAGTACTTACAAGTAGTAAGTCGCCATTAAGGTAGTTGTCTCATGTGTTTATGAGAACTCCTAAGTGGTTTACCGGGAAAATACGAGTCAGTTGGAGAATTTAATGTCATATCGGCACGTTGGCCATAGTAGCACAATGGTAGTGCGGCTGGACGGAAACCAGAAGATCCGTGGTTCAAATCCCGGCTATGGCATTGAATTTTTCAGTCTGACTCTACGTTTCCATAAGTAACAGTTATGTATGTCATTTTTGGAGGCTGTTTTTATCTAAAACATGCTTGATTTTCTATTAATTTCAAACAAATTTAAATATCTCAATAGACTGTATTCAAACTCCTGTGTAAAGTGTACGTACGTCCAGTGGTCAGCCTAAATGGCTTGTCATACGATTTTATTGATTACAAACAAATTTGAAATATACTTATAAATTTTCTTCAAGGTGTCATTTATAAAATCATTCTTGAGCGGTTGGAAATACATACATAACTAAATACGAACACTTTTAATTGCTTCGCTTGTCTTCATAATAGCACAGAGTTTAAAAGGAAAAATAAAACAGTATATTTCCATCCTGAACGCTTTTGTTCTCAATAGTCTACAGACAGAATGAATGAATCCATTTCAGTGACGCAATCAATGAAGCCATCCAGAAACAAATCAAATGCCATTGTTGAAATGTAATAAACCTTTATGACCTCTCATATTAATAGTGTGTGCATGAATTTGCATCAACAATGAAACTGAAAATCATTCCACAGTTAGCCTGCAAACAAAGCAATTAAAGTACGACGAATACCAACGAGATGGCCCTGACAGTTGGCTCTCTGAGGCCAACCAGCCCAACCGAAAGTTAGTTTCGCGGGTTTCCTCAGTTGCTAGGCTGGGTTGAGTTTTCCTGTTTATTCATCTTTTTTTAGCATATCCCTGTATCTAGTCAGGTTTAGTGCCACTCGTATGTATGTACAAATATAATTGGTGGGAATAAAAGGAGAATCTAATGAAAGCTGCTAGTTTTCCTGCTTCTGTTACAGATCGCATAGCTCTGACTCACTGGTAAACGGAGAAGTTTGATGCCGTATGTCAGTAGTGAGTAATTTAAATTACTAAGTATGTAATTCAATTAATATGATAGGTTCGTACAGTTACATAACCCTAAGGCCAATTTATAAGTATTAATTACATACTTAAAATACAATTTTATTGATCGTAATCTCTAAAATAAACATATTACATGTCAGGGTGAGTTACCTGGATAAGGTTTTTCCGGGGTTTTTCCTTTATCCTGAAAGACGACTGTCAAGTAAACTCTAAGCTCTAGGGACTCCGGACTCATTTGAGCATCATTTCTTCCATTTCATTCATCGTCCGATATGACTTAACGTTGGAGGACGTAAATTACAAAAAAAAAAAAAAAAAAAAAAAAAAAAAAAAAAAAAAAAAAAAAAAAACGTAATACGTTTACTCCCGAGAAAAGTTCTAACATTTTCTGAAGCGAAGGACAGCTTCACTATTTGGAGTAAAACTTTAGATCTGACGAAATGGATTCACACGATAAACTCTATCAATGACAAATTCATATACATTCATATAAAAACTAAGGGTGGATCCTCGATATTTGCAATATCTCGATATTCACGATACTTGCTTGGTATCGACATCAAACAATACTTTAGAAAATTATCTGGATACTTTTTCGATACTTCGATCCTAAATCTGCAATTTTTATTTTATTTTAAACTCACAAAATATTATTGCCACAAGCAGAACATTGTAAAACTCAAGAAATTGCCAGAAATGTGGTACCTGCACAGTATCATTATGCAAAAGAATAATCGTATGTCAGATTCAGTGTGAGTTAGCAGTTCCTAAGAAAAAACTACTGCATATCTCAACGAAGATCTGTCACTTCCTCTTTCTATTGCACTAGATTACTGGAAAACAAATTTAGAATTTTCAACCACCAAATATTTGTGTATGTCACCTGCAAAAGTTTTCTCTGAAAGACTATTTAGCAGAAAAAGAAATAGACTTCACCCAAAGTGAAAATGCTAGTATTTTTTTAAGAAAAACAAACGTGGACTGTTTTCTTTCAGATGTCTAACGTAGAGTTTAAAATAAAAATACTGATGGTTTTCTTTAATTTTATTGGCATTATACAGCTCTCGCAACATTCTATTTTGCATTAAAACTAGAAGTACAAATAATGGTATCGAATATCGAAGTATTGGGTGTCGTGGAAAATATCCGTATATAGATATCGAGAATCCAGTATTCAGAAAAACTGATATTGAGCCATCTCTAATAAAAACATATTCTCCTATACTTCTACATTACTCGCGAAATGTCTTTACCGGGGCGTTGTTTCAAATTAATAAAACAAGTTTCAAAATTCAGAAACAGCATTCAAATGTTTATTCATGATAACCTCTTGCGATGGCAAGGAAAAATATCTGATGTGTCGTACTCCATGACATTACGACCTCTTCTTACAAAATGTATTCTCATATCTCATGTTAATCAAGATACACATTTGTGGAAATTGTGTAATTACATTTCCGACATTCCATTTTCTTTGTCAAAGGCACAAAACAGAATATCTTTCCCAATTTAAAAAGTGTAAGTTGTGCGCAATTAAAAAATAAATAATAAGGCATATGTTGAAAATAGTCGGTTTAAAAACAGAATTTAATAAACTGTGTTTTAGCGGGTCTACATTTTGTGTAAGATTTTGTCTCCATTTACTATTTATTAGTGATACAAAAGTCATCCAGTAATGAAGAAGACTTCTAAGAGCACATATATTTCACTTGCTATGAAAATATCTTAAAATTTATTTCAATCAAAATGGTTCGTGCCATTTTCAATAAAATCAAGAATTTCAAAAATTGTTCCATCAAAAGGATAAAGAATAGAATTACAATGACATAAATTCTAAGCATTTAAACTTCTTATCTGGAGAAGGCTTTTCCGGGGTTTTCCATTATCCTGAAAACCAATGTTGGGTAATTCCAAGTTCTATGGATCCTGGGCTCATTTGAGCGTCATTTCACGCAATTCATTCATCGTCCGATATGATTTAACGTAGGAGGATGTAAATTATAAAAAGTCGTGATAAAGGGGCCTCTGAGCAAAATTATTCGGCGTTTCACGCCAAATATAGAATGACATGCTGAGCACCATAGAAGTTAAAGTGCACCCATAAATAAAAACTGGATTTAAATTTCTAATTTTTAATAATTCCATGTGCAGATTTATAAAAACTTTAGTAAAATAAAGCAAAGATCACAGCTTATGTGGAGCAAATTTCAGTCTGTTTACCAAACATACACACTCTCTCTATCTTTCTTTCTTTCTTTCTTTCTTTCTTTCTTTCTTCTTTCTTTCTTTCTTTCTTTCTTTCTTTCTTTCTTTCTTTCTTTCCTTCTTTCTTCTTCTTCTTTCTTTCTTTCTTTTCTTTCTTTCTTTCTTTCTTTCTTTCTTTCTTTCTTTCTTTCTTTCTTTCTTTCTTTCTTTCTTTCTTTCTTTCTTTCTTTCTTTCTTTCTTTCTTTCTTTCTTTCTTTCTTTCTTTCTTTTCTTTCTTTCTTTCTTTCTTTCTTTCTTTCTTTCTTTCTTTCTTTCTTTCTTTCTTTCTTTCTTTCTTTCTTTCTTTCTTTCTTTCTTTCTTTCTTTCTTTCTTTCTTTCTTTCTTTCTTTCTTCTTTCTTTCTTTCTTTCTTTCTTTCTTTCTTTCTTTCTTTCCTTCTTTCTTTCTTTCCTTCTTTCTTTCTTTCCTTCCTTCTTTCTTTCTTTCTTTCTTTCTTTCTTTCTTTCTTCTTTCTTTCTTTCTTTCTTTCTTTCTTCTTTCTTTTCTTTCTTTCTTTCTTTCTTTCTTTCTTTCTTTCTTTCTTTCTTTCCTTCTTTCTTTCTTTCTTTCTTTCCTTCTTTCTTTCTTTCTTTCTTTCTTTCCTTCTTTCCTTCTTTCTTTCTTTCTTTCCTTCTTTCCTTCTTTCTTTCTTTCTTCTTTCTTCTTCTTTCCTTCTTTCTTCTTCTTTCTTTCTTTCTTTCTTTCTTCTTCTTTCTTTCTTCTTTCCTTCTTTCCTTCTTTCTTTCTTTCTTTCTTTCTTTCTTTCTTTCTTTCTTTCTTTCTTTCTTTCTTTCTTTCTTTCTTTCTTTCTTTCTTCTTTCTTTCTTTCTTTCTTTCTTTCTTTCTTTCTTTCTTTCTTTCTTTCTTTCTTTCTTTCTTTCTTTTCTTTCTTTCTTTCTTTCTTTCTTTCTTTCTTTCTTTCTTTCTTTCTTTCTTTCTTTCTTTCTTCTTTCTTTCTTTCTTTCTTTCTTTCTTTCTTTCTTTCTTTCTTTCTTTCTTTCTTTCTTTCTTTCTTTCTTTCTTTCTTTCTTTCTTTCTTTCTTTCTTTCTTTCTTTCTTTCTTTCTTTCTTTCTTTCTTTCTTTCTTTCTTTCTTTCTTTCTTTCTTTCTTTCTTTCTTTTCTTTCTTTCTTTCTTTCTTTCTTTCTTTCTTTCTTTCTTTCTTTCTTTCTTTCTTTCTTTCTTTCTTTCTTTCTTTCTTTCTTTCTTTCTTTCTTTCTTTCTTTCTTTCTTTCTTTCTTTCTTTCTTTCTTTCTTTCTTTCTTTCTTTCTTTCTTTCTTCTTTCTTTCTTTCTTTCTTTCTTTCTTTCTTTCTTTCTTTCTTTCTTTCTTTCTTTCTTTCTTTCTTTCTTTCTTTCTTTCTTTCTTTCTTTCTTTCTTTCTTTCTTTCTTTCTTTCTTTCTTTCTTTCTTTCTTTCTTTCCTTCTTTCACTATCCCTTATGCATTTAGGAGTAGAGTTTGAGGAGTAGAGGCTCTGGATGAGATAGAGTGCCCAGGATGGGTGATGAGCCCAATTACTTTATTACAAATCGTTATAACTCATTTTTAAATAATTTAAAAATTAAAGGTAATTTTTTCAAAGGGATTTCTAGAGTAGGAGAGGTTCCTTGAATATCTGCGTTACGTCCTCAAGAGATGCTGAGGTTAAATACCAACTGGCTTTTTGTTTGTAAGTTAAGCAGTCTATAGAAAATTAATATGCTTTAAGAGTGAAGTGGTTCCACGGTAATGTTGAAGTTCGCTTTCCGGAACTTAGCGCTTCAAATCCTGCCTGAACCATCCCCTTTGACAGTTTTTCCTCTAAACTTACACCTGGAACGTTTCCTTCCCAACATTCCTTTCGCCAGTATCTTTTCATTTCATGTATAGGCAGTGTGCACCGCCTATGGTGCCGTAAGAACACCACGAAAAGAATCGTCGACCTGAGCAACGTTATCTCATGCGGACGATAAGTTAGTTTAATTATTTACCTTCATCTCGCTGGCGAGCAGATGTTTCCCTGACTCAGTCTAAACCGGATATATGAATCTCTTGCATACCGAACAAGGATCGTCATTCACTACTTTGACTAACCTCACAATTGCACGAGCGTGAAGACACTGTTATTCACCTGTTTCGGTTACTCATGCATCAATAGGTTTTTGTAACATTTTACCGTTTCTACGGACGCACGCACTGCAAGTGATTTTTCACAAATTCTGTTGTGTAAAAGCTTCGGGTTACTGGTTTACATATCGACGATGTAATATCTCATTATTTGGTATGCTCTATAAATAAAATGGCTGTCTGAGCTAGTAGAGTTAGTGTTTAACTTTCGAAACTTTCAAAATATTCGCCATGAAAAAACATACATTTATGGAAAAAAAAATCAGAAATAAATTTCTTTCCCATTTTAATTTTTCTGCCATCAGAGAAAGCATTGTATTCTAACCAAATATTTTTCATTGGATAACACAGGAAACTCATTTTGATGTCCACTGATTCCAAAAAGGAAGTATATTTGGAAAAAGGGGAACGGCTAGCTCAAAAATGAGAACTAGGATAAGTACGATATTTCATATTTGAGTTAGACACTCTCTAAGCATGATGTAGCATGCAAAGGGAAGATCTTCAACAGAATTTCCTCTCCTCAAACTACCTTTCACAAGCAAAATGATTCTTGATTTTTCATTTTCTCGAAAATATCTCAAAGGATTTATATCAAAATATGTAGTTGACTGATAAAATGTACATGTTGAATTTTCAAATTAACTGATTAGATGAATGCAAAATCTAAATAAAATATCTTCGCAATTTAAAGTTGCAAAGACTTATCATAAGGATGCTAATTATCTCAAGCAATTCAAAATCTATTTAGAAAAGGCATTAAAAGTATAAAAAAGAGGTGCAGAGGAATGTTAAGATTGGTGACAAATTTATTCATAACTGGCAATTTGCTAATTCATGTAATGACTTAGAGTATATGATGAAACAGTTGTTATTATGTCAAGTGTCAAAATAATGTTGGATTTATTTATTTCTGATTAATATTGATATGTTTAAAATGATGAGAATTTTGTTTTGAATTGGACGAGCTATAGGTGGCCGTGACTGTATAGAGTAGGTCACAGATAGGTAAAGATAAATATTAATATCCAATCTAGGTAAATTGTAAATATAATAAATTAAATAGAAAGATAAAATTATAAAAGAAAATTGTTTTAGGTGTTTATATTTGGAAAATTAGAATATTATATAATTCAAAATTAATGAATTGGACACAGGAGAAAGTGATGTAGACTATAATAATTAGTTACCATGGTAATAAGGAAAAAGTCAATAAGTAAAAAGGACAAGACAGCGTCTTTTGTGTCGTGATCGAACAGCGAGCAGACGAGTGTGTTAACCTTTGCATAAGCTGTACTAATTATTCATCATCGATATAATGAAGTTTCGATATAGTGCAACCTTGTTATCTGAAAAGCGAAGAAATCGCGCGTGTGTAAAGACAACAGAAATATAAGAAAATGATTGTATTAGGATTGTAATAATCAGAATTGTATGAGAATATGCTTGATTATCGTAGACGTTATGAATTTCAGCGAGTTTAAATTAAATAAAAACTTGCAACCATTCTTTTTTTTATTATTATTTCCTTAACATTGAGTTCCACAATCCAAGTATCCGAGACCACGATCTAGAGAAGATCTAATGCATACCGGAGCCACAAAGTACGCCACATCGAGAACATCATCACTACGAGTACATCTACATCCCCCACCATCAACACATTTGTAGTAATACTGCTACAAATAGAACTTCGAGAATACTATCCCACCATCTTCCCATTCGGCCTTAGTTACGGTTACAATGAGCAGAATATTGAAAGTCTAGAGTCAACTTTTAACTTAAGGAAGTTTAATTATGTTGTTATATTATGAGAAAACAAGGTTTGGTAATTAAAAATAAAGTAATTATTAAATATAAAGGCAAACATAAATACTTAATATAATTACTGATGATAGAAGAAATTATGTCGTATTGTGAGATCTACTTTAAAAGAGATTAAGCATACCATTTATAAACAAATTATGTAAAGTACCGGTTTATATGGACCAAAAATAATTTACTAAATACTCGAAAATAATTTGTCAATGTAAATGGGTGCTTGGAGGCCATAAAGGATAAAAATAATTAAAATAGTAAGTCAGAGGATAGAAGTAAAATATAATATTTTGAAGTTATAACAAGGCAACTAATATGGTATGGACGTGTGATAAGAATGAATAAAGAAATATTGCCAACACTGGAATGAATTTTTTACAAGAACAACGAAAAGAGTTTGTGCAGAGGAGAATAGCTTTGCAATGAGAAAAACATAATAAAGTCTGAGCAGATATCTGACAATCAAAAATGTAAATAACATAGAAACTAAATGAGTTGTATCTTAAACTTTCTGTGAATGGCCTATGAAGGTTTATTCATTATGAATGAACTTTGTGTAATTATGTATAAATGGTATATGCAATAGTCAAAAACTTATTTTAAAAAGTTCCACAAGAACATTCAATGTGTCTCTTTTTCTCTGAAATATTCGTTGTTCAAGCTATTTCAAGTTAAACTGTTATGTGACACCTTATAAAACACCTTTCACTATCCTTCTTTCTTCCCGTGCAGGTTTATTAGTAACAAAACATTATCAATGTGTGTTTTGCTTTCCAAGACAACCAAGACACATTACTTCATTTTAGATTATTATTCTAGTCACAAATCCACCATGATTACCGGAATCACTTCTCGTACGAATACTATAATACATTCTGATGCAGCGGTTATGGCCCAAGCATATCTGGAGGTTGTCGTGGGACAGTTGGTGAGAGAAATAGACACCGTAGCGCTGTCGTACAGCTAAGTTCCCCTTCTTCGCGCCACTAGAACACATCACATTATTTACTATTTACATTTTACACTTGTAAAAGTTGCAGTATGAAGGACCAAGTGCCAATCTAGTCCTCTTCATACAAATTTCAATGCAAAGATTTCATTGGATCTGCAAGTTTTGAGATGTTTTGAATTCCTAAGTGTTTTGTTTTTGTTTTTACTTTTCTATAATATGTACTTACAATAAGAAAAAGATGTATTGTATTCCACCCAAAAATTCGATACCGAGATTTCACTGGAAATAAATGTTTGGAGACTCTTGAATACCCCCCTCCCAAAAAACAAAATAATGTTAGAGAAAGGCACGTGTGTGGGCATGCCAATGTGTGCACATGCATTATCTATCTGTGAACAGTATAACCTAAATCGAAAATTGCAGAAAATGCCAAAATTGTTATTTAAATTCAGCACCTTTCAGCATGCGTGCGAAGGTTTTCAAGAAAATCCTCCCTTACTAGAATACCCTTTACATGAAACATTTTTCGAATATTGAATTGGTTCAGACACTGTAATTTTAAAATATATTTCATAACAAATTAAATGTATGTATTGAAGTTTCTGGGGATGACCTACCGAGCGGGATGGCTCAGGTGGTTTCGCCTGTGGCCCACATTTGGGAGGTCCGGGTTTAATTCCCGTGGCCGACTTACCTGACCCATGGGTTTTTTCGGGGGTTTTCCCGGGTAGTTAGGTGAATGCTGGGTAGGTTAATTACATCCACCAAATTTCCTGTCCCTCCATTTCATCTCCATTATTATTTCATATCATCTTTCATCTGGTGGTCTCTTTCAGAGTAGAAGTGTCGGCGGGTGTCTCGGCGGTGCATGGCAGGATGATATGCTCTACGGAAAACTACTTCCTCCTCCGGTAGGTCGTTTGCCGGCCTCCGCTCCTTTGCTGGGACAATTTCGGGACCACCAGCCAGGGCGGGATTGCCTGCCGGGACCATTAGAGTTCGGCTGCTGGGCTCGTTACCGTCCCGCAGTAGGGGAGCGAGTTCGTTGTCCTGGCCTGTCGGGGGAAGTCTCTATCCAGGTAAACTGTAGGGACCCTGCCCTCTACTGTCGTGGCTCCTTGGGTCCGCCACCCTCTGACTCGTTCGCCTCATCCTTCCTCCCGGGGTGCCCCCACTTGGGAGCATAGGAACAATGGACCCAGCATGGTGGCCTACGTACCGTATCCTCTCCGTAGTGAAATCCTAATTCTAATCCTAATCCTGGGGATGACCTCAGAAGGCCTTTTCATTTTAAATTACTTTTGTACATCTGGTAAATGTAAGAGTTGGACATTTTACTTCATCCAAATCCGCATTCGTTTTCTAGGTCCTGGCTATGCCAAGAAAATGGACCTTTAAAACCATCATTTAGCGACATCTCTAACAAGATTTAACTGTCGCTTAAACTTTCTGTATTCATCTATTCCAATTGTTTCTATAAGGAAACATGTACTAAAGCTATTTCTATAAATGTTTATTTCGATTAATGGTAAGTGCATAAGAGAATAATTGTTTTTAAAGTGTATAGAAAGTAAAGTTATTGCAATACTTCGTATTTTTTAATAATGAAACCTCGCATATACACTAAATTTAATTTTTAAGGATACATGTACTTTATTGAGATGCAAATTAAAATGCACTATTTTGAATATGCTATAGGTAACTTTGCGGTAACTTCTTCATTGCTGTTGATTTGCTTACAGATGTGAAGACATAAGATCTACAGGCATTGAGATGTCATTAAAACATTAGCATATCTTTGAATATGAATGTCTATTGGCACTAGCATTTTCTTAAACCTTTACCTTAACTAAAAAGAAAGATTACTACAGTTACTACAGTACACCACTGCACATTGAAATGCGAAGTGGGACTTCTTTTGTTTCTGAAAAATGTATAAAAGAATACACATTATCACAATTATAATTTCAACCGCCTGTTAATGTACCTAGAAAAATAAATATTATCTTAACATTACTAAATACTACTCAAAACTTTGGTGTTGTCCGTGGTTTGACGATTTATCCCTACAAAGTTTAGACTTAGGTTACTTTTACTCAATAGCCTTGCGTTTCTTTGGACACGTTTAAGAATTATTATTTAATGCACCTAAACAAAGTGTTAATTAAAAATCCTAGGAAACACTATAAAGAACAATTGACAAACAAAATAAACAAAGAAAAAAAAACTGTGCAAAAACAATGTAGAACAACAACAAATACAGCAGAGGAAAGTACACCTGATGAGTTAAAAAGATTTGACTTAAGAAGCATTTGTATTAGTTTTCCATAGTTTTAAGCAAGCGTTAACCTTTTATGTTTATAGTCATTATTTGAGAAACATATTTGCAGGACACCTTTTAATAACTCTTTTAACCTTGTTTCACATAAGCTTGCCCTGTATCTCTTAACGGTCATGTGACCTTATCACCTCTTATTGGCTGCTGTTGTAGTATAGACTGTTCTGCGGTAAAAATTAGTTCGTTATTTAACATGGTGATACATATATCTTTATATGTTGGAAGATAATTGTTAAATTTATATTTTCGTAACTGTTTGAATTAAGTATATTACGCAACAGAGTTGATTTATCTGAAATGCATGTTAATTCTTAAACGAAGTAAAGAGGAGGTTCCTTTGTTCTCAAGCCCGCCTTTCATATGACACGATAGCACGTGATTTAGCGGTAGTGGTGACATATTTGTTTATATGACTTATCACTGACCTTGTTTTGAACTGAATTAGTCATATATCGCCATTCGAAGGTGTGTTGTGCCGAGTGTGAGAGCTGAATTATTTTATTGATCGTTTATTTCGCGTGTACTTATTATATGTATAATGGCAGAGTCTACCGCCAATTTTTCGCTGAAGCATCGCGAGGGTAAACCTTTACATAGCGGCGAAAAAAGAATTGTGGTGCATGTGTTTAATTCACTCACAGAGAAGAATCCGTCTTTGTTAGTGAGATAAGTCGAACAACTGTGCTCTGAACTCACAGGTGTGAGTGTTACATCCGTAGGAACATCGCGACATGAAATTGAGACAACAGTAAAACTTGCCACTCCAGGTGCGATATTGCTGTGTGGCGAAGACGTTATTTAAGGACAATCAGACTATAAAGGGATACAAATCGCAAAATATACTACCTTGACGAGACTTGGGTGAATAAGGGACACACGACAAGTATGGCGTGACACGACTGTTAAGACTGAAAGACAAGCATTTTTGCAAGGTATGTGTGCTGATTTTAAAAAATCCCTGTGGAAAAGGAAAAGGGGGAAGGCCTTTCATTATAAACTTGTTTCAGTTTCATTGCTCATTCATTCAGTTTCAACTTGCTCAGTTTCATTATAAACTTGTTTCAGTTTCATTGCTTATTCATTCAGTTTCAGCTTGCTCAGTTTCATTATTTTTGCATGCCTTCATATCCTAATTTGTATGATTTTATCTATCTTCATGGAAATTATTATGACGTTTACTGCAGGTTTAAATGTGACGGCAAGGCACCACCTATGGCCTATGGCGCGAAAGCATTAGCCAATTAGGGTGAGGGGAAAGGTAGTTGCATGCGGAGTGATACATGTCAGCGGGGCAAGGTTATGTGGAACAGAGATGAGGAAACACCGGAAGAACAATAATAATATCTTCTTTGATCCATATATTGTTGCAAGTCAACTAAAAATTTGATAAAAGAGGATAAACAGTTCAACGAAATTTTTAACCTAAAATAACCCAATAATAAAAAACCTTTTACAACTTATAAATTAAACCCAATGACTTAAAATTTTCTTTAAATGTAAACATTAGTATAACAATAGTTGTACAACCAAAATTTATAATAATGTGTTAGCTTACTAGATTTCTAATAAGATTCTGGGGCCAGTAAAAATATTAAAATTTATGGAAAACCTATTATTCTGCCTCAAATTTATGTCCTATATCTCTATTTGTAGATGACCGCATTGCGTAGACTTCAACGCTTGATAAGTGTGTGCGTGAACGGGTGACAGCATTCTGCATTATCCAAATTTAGCCTGTGTTAGGTTCTGAGGTCTTTTCAAATGGGAAGAGTTCTCTCCTGTAGCCAGATGTGTTAGAGCCTTCACCGTTTCCACCTCGTTATCCCCACTCTCTCTCGCACACTTGCGAGTGTTCGTGGCGCTAGACGTAAGGAAACGCAAACTGAATTTTCCAAAGTTTTCTAACAATGCAGTTGTTGAAATCACAATTGCAACATGAATATTCGTATATTACGCAAATGTTTTAACTATTTAGTTTAAAGTTAATTATAGTTTCTGAATTACTTATTTTTCCAACGAAAATACCAGCGGTGCATCCGCATAGCTGTGAATGTTACTTACGTTAAGAGATAATTTGTAATTTTCATTGTCTTCATCGTCTGAGTATTGCAAATTTATGACGATAGTTCCAAAATCTCGTTACGTCCTATTTCTTTCCAAAAGTCATCTTCTTGTAGTTTATCTGATGTCTCACGCAGTTTTCCAGATCTTGTTGTGTTCTTTGTCAATTTCTTCGTGAATTAGTCATTAAATGTCAGTCAGTTTAAAAATATTATTTCTGTTTGCAACATAATTTGAGCCCACATTAATTCTATTGGATTGTTCTAGCAGTAGTAAGGTGCGGGGGGGGGGGGGTTGGATAGCCGGCTGATACACTTTTTCATGGAAGAGTAACTGCATAATAATGCTTTGAACTCTCTTGAGTAAATAGAGATTACGAACCATTCACAAACAAAGATTGAATGTGACCAGACACGTTCTGCCAGACTAGCAAGAAGTGTATCGTTTTCTTTCATCGAAGTTGACAAACACCTTGGCTTATTCAAAGTACGTATTTCTTTTACCACGTCATGTCAAATGTTTACGTTTCAGTTCTGAGTAATTATAAAAATACGTTCATACATACATGACAACCAATAATGGTGTTTAATACAGTGCTTACGTCGCAATGCATTATTATAATATAATGGTATCTACTTTATTTATTTGTATTAGGAAGACTATTTGAGCTAAAAAATATGGACTTTATACGTTTATGTTAAATACATTACTCTCTCCTTCCTCATGAATCAATTTTTGCAAAATCTGAATTTTTGTCTTAGCGAGAATAGCATTTGTTAGAGATTGATTAGTTTGCCGCTCGTCACACACCACTTAGGGGGAATGCCATACAACACCGCAGTACTCCGATTGGTTGCTCACCTAGTAGCGCTCAAGGACAAACACCATCCCATTTGAAACACATAATAGGTAGTGTGTTTATATAAAAACGGAATGACAGGGTCCTGTATTAGAAACTTTAGCTGTGTTAGGTTCGACAGCTGAGTTAGAGTGTGTATGTATATGAAGGACATGTCTCAGGGTCCTGTGTTATCGAAGTTTTGCTCATGTTACTTACGACGCCTAGGTTAGGATGACAGAGACCTGTTTTATCATAGAGGCAAGTATACTCCAGCCACTAATAACCAAGTATTTATAATCTATACTTCTACATTTTTACAAATTGATACCTGTACACGATATCACAATTTTTTTTATCTCTATAACCCATAGAGGGTTATACAAATAATATTAATGTCTCATTACGTTGTCCGTCGTTTGGATTTATCCCTAAAACATTTAGACTTTTGTTACACTTGCCTAATAGCAATATGCTTCTCGGGAGGAATTCGGAATAATATAACTTTCTATAAGCCATACTCACAAAACTTCTAAGAAAACATGAAAATAAGAAATACCAAATTTCACTGTATTATTCCATGATTGATATACAAATTTCGTTCTTTGAGGTTCTTTGAATTTTAGTTATTCAAAACATGGTAAAAATACTCTAGTCTAAAACTTACTAATAAAAGTTTATAATGAAACTATATTAATGGTCATCTCAAATAAAACATATATTTTAAAAATGAATGTTGATAAAGGGGTGGTTTTTCAACAAACTCTTATTATAAAAGCTTATTCTTCCGTCTAATTCATTTAAATCCAGAAACATATTTGCTGAGATCCAAGATCTACAAGATTTATTGGTAGATCCAAGGAAACTAGGCAGATTGAGCATTTTTAAAGCCATATTAAAATATGTAATGACTTTGAAATGTACTTTTCTTTAAATTATCAAAAGGAAGAAAATTAAGGATTTTCGTCTTGAGAAACGTAGAAGTATTTAAAATTCAAACTAGTATCAAAATTATCTTTGAATGGTTTTGGCAACAAAACTTTCATTTAAAATATGTTGTTTATTTTAAAGAGATCTTCTTTACTATTTTACGAGGGTACTATTTGGTTTACCAGTTATCTTAAAGTCCTCAAATGAAGATTTCTTCGGGGCTGTCACCGAAAATTCAAGCTATACATTTGTTATGAAAATATGATAAATATCAATTTGGTGTTTTAATCATAACAGAGTCATGGTTGAGAAAATAAGCATTTTCTAAAAAAGAAGTTGCATATAAAGAGTGTTTCGGTGTAATATTTTATTTAAAACATTGGTGTCGTATGCTTGGAGGATGTTGAACTTAAATTATCAAGTTTGATTTTTAACCGACCTTAGCTTTAAGAAATTGTGCTATTCACAGACATGCCCATGAATCTTTTTGTAAAACTGGCTTTCTTGGGTTCAGAAAGCACGAAAAGATATATTTCTGGTAAAATCTTGAATACAATTTTTGGGTGGTTATTAATTTTTCCCAAAAATAAATATTTCCTCTAGCCCACCTCGGTAGCGTAGATGGTAGCATGTCTGCTTCACGTTCAAGACGTCCCGAGTTCGAATCTCGGTCAGAGTGAGTTACCTGAATAAGGTTTTTCCGGGGTTTTCCCTTATCCTAAAAGAGGAATGTCGGGTAACTCTAAGCTCCATAGACCCTGGGCTCATTTGAGCATCATTTCATTCACTCCACTCATCGTCCGATATGACTTAACGTTGGAGGACGTAAATTACATCAACAAAAAATCCTCTACGTAATTATATAGATAAAACAAAAGCGAATTAATAAGTAGTTCGACTTTTACATTACATAACACTGTTGGGAAAAGTTTTATTTCAGGACATAATCTCTAAAATACATTCTCCGTTCAGGACAATATTGACAGATAGAAGGTCTCAAACGTTTGACAGGGACAACTAGCCTGCAGTGCGACGTATGCGAAGTTGTAATTGTAAAGTGCATCTCTAAGTTGTTTACCCAAAGCTAAAGGAGCCGGGCTACTTTGTCATTTCAGCCTTTTGAAGTACGACGTAACCTCATCTTTCTTCCTCTGAAAGTTAGTTACATCACTTTGATCCTTAGAGCATCCCCAGGAGATTTCATACTTGCAAATTCGGCACCAAGGATCGTTGCTTCAATCCTTTGAAATAAGGAAAGCGTACTGATGTAAAGGAAAATATCGATAGGTAACTAGTGAATATTATTATCAATTTTTTACACGGGATGGCTGTTCACAAATAAATTGTTTTTAATCTGCTTCTGGCAGATTAAATGTAAAAATCAGATGGTTATATACGTTAAATCGTGGTTTAAGGTAAACGATAAAAATATGCCAGAGAAAGCGCAAATGATAATTTACATTTTTTTCAAACCGTGGAAACTTAAAACTTTGTGCAAAATTCCATATTAAGATGTATAAATGATAACATCAGTAAAGCTTCCACAAGTTAATTATATATACCAGGTGGCCCATCCTCCCCCCGTGTTAATATAAATAATTCATAGCCCAACCGACTTGAACCTTTAAGCACCGTTGCAACTGTTATTTTTACAAATAATAAAATTGGTTTTTAGGCACCAAAAGTGCAACTTCTTGAAATCGAATACATTTCTGATGGCGTGACGCTTTCAAGTGCTACTAATAATAAATATAAATAGATGAAAATTGTAAGATAGGTTTTAGGTTTTCTACACAGTTAGTTAAGTGCAGAGCTTCCACCCCCATTAGTCCTGGACCCGTAGGACCAAGGACCCGGGCCTTCTTCTACCCCGGAGCGATGGATACTCCGGGGCTCTTTCCATAGGGCAATACTTGGAGTCTAACCCCTCCCCCGGCTGAGCACAACGTCAAGACGGGATGGAAGTGGATACGGCACTTACGCGCGTCAACCCCGCAGGGAAGACTACCGAAAACCTCGGTGGGGCCGCCTGGTGAACTAGCACACCTACTAGCTCTGCAGGCTAGTATCCGGGACTTATGAGGCAACCCTCTACCACCTCCGGGCGGCCGTAGCCTGGCCGGAGGTACCCAATTCCCCGTGTGTGTCGGGAACACACTGCCCCCTCGAGTCCAACCCAATCCGAACAACTCCCCTACGGGAGGGGCTCGGCAGTTCGGCCCGAGGTTCCTGTAGTAACGTCAGAGGTACCACGAGTGCTAAGGGTCCGCAGCGCCCGCACCTCGGCAGCTGAAGGGGACGCACACATGAAAACTTTCCTGGAAAGAGTACGAAAGTAATTTGGTAGGTCGTATAGTAAAGGGAAAACAAATCAAGCGAACATGTTGGATGGCCGGTAAAATATGACGCAGTACACTATACAAATATAAGAGAAGCTTCTTGTTGAACTAACAACTTCCAACATTGTTTCGTGGCTCTTTGAGTAGGAGCGGGAGAAATGGAAGGGAGAGGCGGTTTTGAAAACTCTCCCTGCACACAACTTTGCAAACTTTTTAATGATATCTACTTTTTTCTTTTACTTTGGCATCAATAAATGTCAGCGTTGATGCTAAGCTAAGCTTTTTATTTTTTAGCTCATATCTTTGATTTATGACCTTGTTTGACCACTTTTAAACTATTCGAAAACCCTAGAATGTTAGAATTTGCAAAAGGCTGTTCTTTCTCACACGAATAAATCAAACTGATTTAGTTGGACATTATTAAGATTTCTGAGTCAGCTGATGTATGCTGCAATTATGGACTTCCTATAATGTAGTAACAGTTGCGCGAAGGTGAAGTTGCGATGGTGTGATTCTGCACCACGTTGAGACGTTATTTGTAATGATCTTTTTTCGATGTTCTCCGCTAGCGATGTGTTATCGCAGCAAACGTTATTCTTATTGTAGTTTCGGTTCGTATTGGTCGCATTATGTGAATTTAGTGTGAAGGAAACCCAAAAAGTTTGAAAAATTCTCTTTAAATTAAATCCGAAACTCAATTTCAGTATGATTTGTATTTTAAATCAATATAATTACACAATTTGAAACAATACGTTTCTCCCGTTAATGAATAATAATTAAAACAATTCAAATTCTCTGGTTTGCAACCAGACTTTTGCAAACATCTAGCACTCCCACACGCGTCTACTCACGTTGAGATCACGATGCAAAAGACGCTATTATTTCTTGTACAACTATTGATTTTTACCTCTCGCTTCTATAACTACCGAATAAAGCTTTTTTCACTGGCCCACCTCAACACATCACGTAATATCATTTTTTTCCTTGTTCCATTTAACTACTATGGTCATATCGGCGGCCGTTCTCTTTTGGAACATACCGAAGGTGTCAACTCGGTATTTTCTGTTTTTAATCATCATATCACGCACACATTCATACTCTCATTCATACTTCCAGACTCTGGGGAAGATGGGGATTTATCTTGGTCGGAGAAAAATCCCCATCCCCACCGCCGGGAGTCGAACCCGGGACCCCTAGCACGGCAGGCAGGTGCTCTACCGACTGAGCTACGGGACCAGTCAATATCATTTTTGCATCTACCAATAATAAAACATTACATTATCTTGTATACATATTGCATCATCTCATGATCCACTGAATTTAACCCTTTTCCATATCGATCCTCAAACCACATGTTTAAACATTTTTCAACTCTCGGAGCCTAAACCAAAACAACGGTTACAATGTCTTACTGCAAATGTGCCCGCCAGATCGTATATTTTTGTTTTCTTCACTATCTATCTACAACCAAAATTATGCTGCAAATTATAGAGTCGATACAAAAGCAAAACTAATCTAAGTATTTTGAGGTTAGGAATATGAAATCGCAGATGTAATGTAGCAGGAGCGCTGCATGAACAAAGTAGAAACCTGACTTTATGAAACATTTGCCCGACAAAATGAAACACACGACAAGTTTTTTTTTTTTTTTTTTTTTTTTTTTTTTTTTTTTTTTTTTTTTTTTGTAATTTACGTCCTCCAACCTTAGGTCATATCGGACGATGATTGAAATGGGTTAAAATGATGCTCAAATGAGTCCAGGGTCCATGGAGCTTAGAGTTACCTGACATTCAGGATAAGGGAAAACTCTGGAAAAAAAACCTTATCCAGGTAACTCACCCTGACGGAGATTCGAACTCGGGTCCTCTTGAACGTGAGGTAGACATGCTACCATCCACGCTACCAAGGCGGGCTACATGACAAGTGTGTACGTCCTATCTCAAGTAATGAGTATGTTACAGAAAAACAGACCATTACTTACAATGAACAAGACGATATTGCCATACATTCCAGTTATCTTCATATCAGGCACACCTGAACAATGAGAGGAAATGAAATGAGAAACATGACACTTTTTATGGTCTGTTACCCATAGTGTAACTGACCAAAGTGAGCCGGCCAACCCGGCTGCCAAACTCACGTTCACAAACGTAATGCAGAGGTGGGCGATACGGGTAGATGTGGTCAGCATCTCGGCCCCCCAGACGGAAAGTTGGCTTTCTGAACCAGGGTTTGCTACCTAGCGTAGCTCCAAAATTTCCTCAAGATGCTAAGGAAATAGTCACCGATCGTATACCCGGGACCTAAAAACCGCACCGCCTCCTCGAGGGGTGGGATCGATCCCGCACACATTCCGGGTGGAGGGAACCAAAGCACAACGCTCTACGCCATTGCGCCACAGGAAGCATAAAGCTTCGTGAAAATTGAACGTGTTAAGGAAAATTTACAGTTTAATTGCATATATACAAAAGAGAAAGGCAGTGAAAAAAATAAAGCAAATATGATTTTGCACTTATGTAACTACATAAAAAATACCAAATACTTCCAGTCAGTTATTAGACTAACGTTGCATGTATATACAAATTCAATTTGAGATTTTTATAAACTTTTGCATAAGAACGTCTCATCATTTTGTTATATCTATTTGATCAGCAATGCATAACATATAGTATCTACATAGATTCTGCTAAAAGAACTACAAGCATTGTCCGGCTATTTTTTTAATGTACGTCCTTTAAACTTTTTAAGTCATATCGAACGATGAATGGAATGGGTGAAATGATGCTCAAATTGGCCCAGGGTCCATGGAGCTTAGAGTAACATGACATTCGTCTTTTAGGATAAGGGGAAACCCCGGAAAAACCTTATCCAGGTAACTCACCCTGACCGATATTCGAATTCGGGACATCTTGAACGTTAGGCAGGCATGCTACTATCTATGCTACCGAGGCGGGCATATGTGTTACACATCTATAGAATGAAATGATTTTTAAAATATGTGCTCTTCAGCAGAAATTTAAGATAGAAACTGTCATTTTTTTTCTTAAGATTATTAGGGAGGGCGTTGACTATTTTAATAGCTTCATAATACACATCCTTCAGGAACCAAGAATATGTTGCACCGGGATATGGATATTAAGTAATGAATTTCATTATTTGGTGTAAATAACAAGGAATATCTCCGAAATTGTTCACTAAAAATATTTGAAGATAAATTGTGTGGTTCAATCAAGCTCTATATATTTTATAGTGTAAGATATTGTCTGTCATTTATGAAAAAACCATCCAAATGAAGACCATTTCTGAGAATTTACAAAAAATAAAAATTATGTGTTTAATACGTCTTGAAATTATGTGAAACATACAACCAAAATTATTAAAGCTCAAAATTTTCAAAAAATGTTCTACGTAAAAAGTAGTCTGGGGTAAATTTTCTCTCTCTTGAAATCGTGTCGCAACCTTGTAAGAGCTGAACTTCAATATCAAACTTCTCGAGGACGCGGACCTTTTTTCAAATCTCACATTTGTTTTAGATTCAGGAGGTCCTAAACCACGTATTTCCGGTGAAATCTGATAATGAATTTTTGGATTGGATGCAGTACTTATCCTATTTACTACAGAAGTAGAGTGGAGCAATGACAAAGATTAATGAATAATTTTAATAAACTGTGCAATGATAG
Organism: Mantis religiosa; assembly: GCA_030765055.1. Classification (NCBI taxonomy): domain Eukaryota; kingdom Metazoa; phylum Arthropoda; class Insecta; order Mantodea; family Mantidae; genus Mantis; species Mantis religiosa. Next base: position 134,824,664 of record CM060949.1, on the reverse strand, counting down.
AAGTGGAGCATACAACATTATTATGGATAACTAAGCAAGTAACGTTGTTAAGCCGCCTGCAGAGTCCGATAGTCGGCTTAAGGCATCAACTCTAGAAACAATACGGGATTGAAACAGCAGCGCTGCTCTACAGAGACCTTAGTTCTATATCTCAGTAACATTTGACATTTGTTTATAATTATAGAGCAACCAGGTCATGATGCTGGTATCATGAAATTGGGTATACATACATTACCAAAGTTTATTTCATGTACTGCATATAACAAAAATATTTTTAAAGAGCAATATTGCACAGGTGATAACATTGAGGTTCTGGTTTTAAATTTCGTGGGTCGAACAATTGTTTCTTATTCCCATTTCTATTTTTCGCAATTGTCCCCCAGCCGCGCAAGATTGGATGATTAATATCACAACACAAAATTTCTTAATTGTACATTAATAATGCTATTATGTGGTTCAAATGGGAAGGTGTTTTTCCTTGAGCGCTACTAGGTGAGCAACCAATTGGAGTCCTGCGGTGTTGTCATATTGCATTCCCGCTAAGTTGTGTGTGACGAGCGCCATCCTAATCAATCTGTATGAATTACTATTCGTGCTAAGACAAAAATTCAGATTTTGCTGAAACTGATCTTTGTGAAAGGTAGAGAGTAACGTATCTAACATAACCACGAAAACCCCATATTTTTAGCTCAAATAGTTTTTTCTAATACAAATAAATATACCACTATTACCTGTATTATAATAATAAATCGCGACGTAAGCACTGTATGAATGTAATTATTGGTTGGCGTGTATGCGTGTACGTATATTTGTAATTACTCAGAACTGAAATGTAAATGTTTGACATAACGTAATAAAATAATTACTTTGAATAATCCAATTCGAGCGAGAGGAAACAATAAATTTCCTGCTGCCCTGGCAGAACGTATCTGGTCACATTATATCTTTGTTTATGAATGGTTCATAATCTCTATTTACTCTAGAGAATTCAAAGTGGTTGGTGTGTATGTATGTACATATACTTTTAATTATTCAGAACTGAAATTTAAACTACTGACATGACGGATGAAAAAATTACTGCGGATAAGTCAAGGTGTTAAATTCTAGATAGAACAAACACTTCATTTCCTGTTAGCCTGTGGAATGCTGTATGCTTATGTATATGAATGAATGCTGGATAAGAAGTGTTTATTTACTCTGGAGAGTTCAGATCAATATCATTCAGTTGTTCTTCACACAACAGTAGAGTAAGAGTTAAATAGTGCAATGGCTTCTTGCGGTGAATTTAGTGGCGAGTCAAATAGGATGGTATTGCGAAGTCAGGCTGGAAGTATTATTTTTAAGGTGTACACGTTCTTCAAAAATGTTTCGGAAACAGAAACTGAAAATGAGTTATTGCAAAGAGTACTTCCGTTTAAAAGAACGGAAAAAGTGTATCAGCTGGATCAACTTGCAATTGAAACGGTACACGAGGTAATGCGCCTCCCCCTTACCACTACCAATATAATCCATTTGAGTTGGTGTGAGCTCAAATAAAAAGGGGGATTGCAAACAGAAATAATACTTTTAATCTGACGGACGTTAAACGACTTGTTCACGAAGAAATTGACAAGGTAACACTACAGGACTGGGAAAACTGCGTGAGGCATGCAGAAAACCTTCAAGAAGACGATTTTAAGAAAGAAATAGCACGTGACGAGATTTTGAAACCTATAATCATAAATTTGCAAGACACAGACGATGAAGACAGTGACGAATTGTCTGTTAACGGAAGTGACATTGACAGCGATATGGATGAGCCAATGGCAGTTTCATTGGAATAGAAAAACAGGTAATTAATAAACTATAATTACAGTTATAGTATTTTAAAATATACATAATTTGCGAAAATGAGTTTTCCAATTTTGATTTTGGCAGCTGCATCATTGTAAAAGTTTGTAAAATATAATTTTCTTACCCTTACGTCTGCGCCAAGCAGACCTGCCTGTTATATGAGTGTGCGAGAAAGTGGGGTAACAAGCTGGCAACGCTGAGTGTGATACGGCATCTGATTAGCTGGACCCCAGAACCCTTCCCATTTGAAACAATAGATAGCAATAGCAAATGATGCCATCTATCCACAAATAATGAAGGCAGGTAGACTGAATGACACCCTAATGACATAATCAGATATACAGTTGCCTTGCACTAAGGTTTTTATGGACACGTGATAAAGCAAGAAAGTATGTTACAGAAATGAGAATTAGAAGGCTGACTTACCGACATACTTGAGCTACGAGATATCTCGTAAAAGATCTGTGGCGATATGACCATGTAGTTAAAGCGACGTAAATAGAATGGGAGGGAAAACTGATTTACAAACGAGAGGTACATGTAGCTATGCTCTTGTTATAGTGTTTATTGTGGATAAGTTTCTCTCTCTCTTTCTTCCTTCCTCACGCCCTTCATTCTCTTCTTTCTCTCTTTTCTTCTCTGAGCTTCTCTTCTTATTTTTTTCCGACTCTTACTTTCTCGCCGCATGGTCACTTTTCTGTCTCTCTCTGTGCAGTGTACCTGTCACGCGCTATTTTTATTTTCCCTACCACAAAGAGTCGTGGTATCACACTCCCCTCAAAAAAATCAATGTAAATACCTTACCGGAGATACATGCTTTGAGGTCCCCTGAACTCTCAAGAGATACTTTTAGAAAACAATTCTGGCTCTGAAAGGAAGATGCAAGCGTACGTGTGTGCGTGGATACTTGTATGTTTGTGTGTGTGCGTGGATGCTTGTATGTTATGGTCTAGTATCTCTTAAACATACATATAACACAAAGCTTTTCAGAGTTTCCCCACTCCAAATTTCTCTTTACATGCGAATATGAATTTACTTAAATATCATCTTTGATGTACGAATGATAATTAATCTGGACGTACTCCTATGTAAATTTTCTCTAAATAGATTTTGAAGCCCTCTTCGTGCTAACTAAATTTAACATCTGAAAACCTTAAGAGATAATAAAACGCTTATTATTATCGTACAAGAAAACGTGTAGATTTTTTAACAACTTGGGGATTTTATTTAATCAGAAGAATTTTACGAAAAAGAAAACTTCTGAAACAAAAAGTAAAATTATTCCTCTTCGTAATTCCTTTATTGGAAATTTATATATTAATTCCATTTAGAAAAGTCTTTCCTAATACGTTGTTGTATTCCTTGAAATATTAATGGTCCTGTTTGGTTTATAATTTCTTCTCAGAAAGTGTCCAGTATCATAGTATTAATTATACACCTGGTTTTTAAACACTTGAGTGTTACCTCAACTTAGTGAACGTAAATTGTCACGCTTATCTAAATCCTTTTCTGTTGAATATTTGTAATTATTATCGGGAACTAGATCGAAATATAAGATTTTATCACAAGTATAACATAGCATAAATAGGAAACTAAATGGAGCAATGTGCAAAGGATACCATGTGAGTGTAGGAATTTTATTTTTTCTAAGTTTTATCTGTGGCAAAGGAAATACACGTTTTGCTGCTTGATGAATTAAAAAACATATTTATTTTCATTTTTAGAAAATGGTCTGACGTCGTGGATATATGTGTGATAAAAGCAAACTTTTGCATTTAAGTTAGAAGACAAAGCACCAAATTCCCGTATTACAAAATAACTTTTGTGTGGAAAACACTCCATTACTTTTCATTTTGTCAACAATGGCTCTTTTTTATTTTTTACTCAAGTTTCATATATTTGATATATTTGTATGACGAATAAAATATAAATCTTAAATTTTCTGAAATAGGCTGCGAAGTCTTAACTGAAAGTTACATAAGTTGGATACCGTAAGCGATATGTGAAGGTAATGCGGAACAAAGGGTAAAAACCGTTAAACTACACAATTTCTGCTACATAATTTCTTTCGAAATACTAAAATTTCAGGAAATAGTCATGACTACTATTTAAATTTTATTAAAACGGAAATTTTCACATTTTAATACATTCCAACATTATTGGACGTTAGTAATAACTTGTGTTTAAACGATGGAACGTTGTTTCCGCATTTTTAATATGACTAAGTCCATTCTTTTTTCCTGTACACCATTTCTAGGTAAACATTTATCCTGTTTCTTTTAAATTGGTTAGAATAATAATGATAATAATAATAACAATAATAATAATGATGATGATGATGATAATGGTTAGGCTAAGTGTGTTAGTGTTACATGTTGAGTATTATTCGATTCCTTGCAGGTAGTTGCTAGATAAGCACCAGCGTAAATAGTTTCAGTTAGATAATATTAGCTAATGCACGTTTCGTTGCACGCTGAAGCTAAGGCGACCGCATGCATCACTGGTTGGAGCAGAGTTCGCTGTTACCCGGCTTCCATCCAGTATGAATTGTTTGATATCTAGGTATTATATTCCCCACGTGGAGTAAATCATGTGATAGAAGCTGGTCTCGTTTTACTACTGAGAACCCCTTAGTTGCGATGTCAGTCTAACTACAAAATGGATTATACTAATTAATTGTATGACTAAACGTTATATACAATCTGTGATTGAAAAATAATTAAAATGTATCGTAGTAAGATTTTACACCTCCACTATAGCTTCAAGTTGTAGGATCGTGGTGGAAATGAAAAAGATTTCAGAATCTGTATGGAGAAAATTTGACAAATTCAGGTATTCGTAATGCCAACGTTTCGAACTTCTAATATTTAGTTGAAAACCTTTAAATGTCGTATGATAATGATAAGAAATACAAAGAGTTTACTTAGACTTTTATCGAGAATGTGCCTGGAAATCTTGAACATAAACACTTGAGGGATGACCTGTTAAGGTCACATGAAACTGAGCTTTCTTTTCTTTAAAAATAGAAGAGAGAGCAGTTAAAGTTTAGAAGAAAAAATATCCTGTATTACCGAATCAGGATTCAATTGTGGTGTTTGCTTTATGGCGTTTAAGGTACTATTTTGGGGGCGGGGAAGCTTTAATAGTTACTAAAAATTTAGTCTTGAATTGTAAACAAATGTATTCGAGGAATAACTTACAAAATGTAATCTTTTAAGCTTTACATATTTTCAAACTTTACAAAATTTCACAAAAGATTTTATTTTCATTTTTTAAAAACTGAACTTTAATATTGCATGTCATTGTGTTGAAAAAATTATGTTAAAGTGCCAGAAAAATTGGTTGAAATGTGTGAAAAATAGGAATTTTGGTTGTATTAAACCCCTTGTGTGTGCGTTTAATTTGTACTGTGCTGGGGGTAGTTTTGTTCAATGGGAGATAGGGGATTGTTGTCACCAGCAGATATAACGAAGAGGTAAAGTGCACTGCGGGAAGCATAGAGCTGCTGGTCCAAGTAAGCAGCATCCCTTATTCAGCAGGGAGGGGTTGTACCTTATTGATAAGGGGTCAGCTCGAGAGGGTAGTGTGGTATTGATCTCCTCACCAGGACAACACGTCGTCCAGTGCTCCCTCCCCGCTCACTGCCGTGGCACGCTCTCTGCATCCGTCCTAGTCCACTTCGCCTTGAAGACGTATCTCAAGCAGTTAGCTCCCGGGTCACCCGGCTGTTCCCTAACACTACGAGTCTTAGCGGGACGTCCATCACGTGTTTGTCTTTTGTCAGCACTGATTCATGCTTCTCTGATCTGCTGGGATAGCTAAAGATACTCCAAAATCTTAAAACGCTACCCTAACATTAAACAACCAGGACAAAATTGTAGTTTTACCTTTCTATTTAAACATCCAAGTAAAACCCACGTAACTACGTGCAAATTACGCATGAATTCTTAAAATTCCATTTTCTCGTAATCTTGTTTCCTTACACATTAAAATGTTCCCCATTAAGCACTGTTTCTATCTTTTTCGTATTTTTATATTTGAAGGAGGTCGGAGCGATCTAAAAGGTCTTTCATTGATATCAACCTACGTTATGAAATTATGTTTTTAATAACTTAATACACGAATGACTGTTTTGACAATTGAGACAGTTGAACTATTAACTATCTTATTATTTTTTCTCAGGAAAAAAAAGCTTAGACCAAATGTAATTTTTGACTAAACAATTATATTGTACAAAGAAAATGCAGAATTTAAAATCTTATAATTTTAAGGTTTTTGACAGGCAAGTTATTTTTTGAATACTACAATTATTAGGAAAATAAGTGTATCAGACCGTTAAAATTAATGTTTTACTATAATTATTCTTCACAAACCAGTGATATAAAAGTGGTTAACATTTCAGAAATTTGTAATGTCAGTACCAAATAGCAAACCATATCGCTTATATTAACACAAATGCATAATAGACCTCTGAACTTGAACTTTATTCTTATGCCACAGAATAATAACTAGGGTCTTGTTAAAACGTGCCATTTTTACGAGGGCCGTTCAATAAAGAATGAACACTTTTTTTTTTTTTTTTTTTTTTTTTTTGAGAACGTCCTTTTACTCATCCTCATAATTTTGATGGCCCTTCTCTAAATAGTCTCCCCTGAATGCGATGCACGTGTCCCAGCGTTTTTGCCAGTCTTCAAAGACATGCTGGAAACCACTTTTTGAGAGATCCTGCAAAATCGCCTCCGCAGTCTTCACCATTGCTTCTGATGATGGATAATGCCTCCCACGAAGGCGTTTCTTCAAGTTAGGGAATAGAAAAAAGTCACATGGTGCTAAATACGGACTCTAGGGAGGGTGAGGGATGCACTTCACGTTGATTTTTGCAAGATATTCAGAAAAAACATTGTGAATATGCGGCCGCGCATTATCGTGGTACAGCATCCAGGCTGCTTCACGGAAATGTGGTCTTTTGCGCCTGATATCACTTGCAATGTTTTCAGGACATCCCTGTAGTATTGTCTAGCTACTGATGTGTGTGGAGGTACAACATGGTGATAAACCGTTCAACGAATATCAAAGAATCAGATGACCATAACTTCCCCAGCAGAAGCAACCACTTTTGCTGTTTTGGGGGTTGGTGATGAAGGAGATTTCCACACTGAGCTTTGCTGTTTGCTCTCAGGATCAAAATGATGTAGCCTAGTTTCACCAGCAGTGATTACGTTTGAAAGAAACTCCGGATCTTCCTCTAACATCAACTCTAACTGCATGTTACCTCCATTACAGAGGTAGGCGATACTGAACATGTCTGAACTTGCTTGGTTCTCACAGGCGGGAACCAGGAGTACCAACAATGAAACTACTACGGCGTGTTTGTTTCACATTAAGCTAACAGAATATAATAAGATTGAATTTTATTGCGAAAAAATATGAGCGTAAAAAGTTATGATCATTCTTTATTGAACAACCCTTGTAGTAACATTAGAATAAATAACAATTAAAAGTAGATATCGTTTGCGTATTTACATTCTATATCAATTAACTATAGCAAGTATTCCACTGAAAAATTTGATACTTTAATTCCACTGAAAATACATGTGTTGAGGCCCCGGAACTTTCAAAAAGGCACAGTGAAAGGCTGGCATCTTTCTCCCCTCTCTACCTCCCTTCCTTCCTTACTCTCTCTCGAACTCTCTGCGGTGTGTGTGTGTGTGTGTGTGTGTGTGTGTGTGTGTGTGTGTGTGTGTGTGTGTGTGTGTGTGTGTGTGTGTGTGTGTGTGTGTGTGTAAATAGCATATCCAAAAATACTAATCTACATACCCAACTCCAGTATCTTTCAAGACTGCGGCGAAACATTTTTACGAAATTCTCCATCCTACGCTATTTTATATATATAAACGTTTTTGGAAATTTTTCATTTCCTCTAAAACTCTCTATTGATATTGAATGACATCATACTTTTGTTAAATTGTAATGAAGGTTAAAGTGCGTAGTGTAATTTTCTATGATTAGCCCTTAAATCCCTTTCATTTTAATAGATTTATGAATCATTAAGGGCATATGAACGTTTCTCAACTTTTGTATTGTTTTTTTTTTTTTTTTTTTTTTTTCAAGAAGTCACCAACTTCACTTCTGAATTTATTCCTCCATCCTTCTTATACTAATATTTGAATTTTGTTCTCACTCTCTGTGTCTTATGAAGCATTTATTGCTTAACTTAAAATTACATTTAATAAATATACATAGTGAAATAGCTAGGAATGCATTCTATGGAGATAGTCCACGCCGTTTGGATTAAAGCATGATAGGTTTAAGGTATTTTTGGACAAATTAAATGTATATCCTTAATTTTCTGGATTTTACTTAAAAGTAATCTTCCTTCTGAGTGGCTTTCAAATAACTAGTAAAGCTTATGTGGTAGACAAAATCATGTTACAAAAAAAAAAAAATGTGCATTTCATTAAAATACAGTTTATGCCTGTTTTGCTACGTGAATCTTTTCCGAGATATTCCTTTTAAGGTTTGAATTTTTCAATAATTAGAGTTTTCTCAAATAGGGATGTGTTATTCTGTTTCATTTTCTGTAACATGTACGTAGCAGGTAGAAAAGGTACCTACTGCATTTCACCCAAAAGTTGATTCTAAAATTTCATTTTAGTATTTAAGTTAAGCATATCTCGAAGATGCAAAATTTCGACATGAAAATTTTAATGAAAATGCTTACAGCTGAAACTACGCTTTAAAAGGATCATTTTCGAAATGTTTATTTTAAAAAAATTAGCTATATCACTTTTGATTTAATTCTTAAAATATTAGTTGTTTCTCATATTCGATTGCATTTAGAAATGGTTCTTATGTTTTCAAATAGGAATTTTTGCGTTTTCTTACATCCTGGAAATAATCTCAAATCATCACATAGCGACCAGCTCTTAAAAGATTTCACTATCGTCCAAGTTTACGGTAGCCTCATATTTCCCTTGCACCCACAAGAACATTGGGAGTAACACAATTTCTGCAAATGTTTATCTCGACTAGCATGAATCAGAGGAATAAGCGTTTGCAAGGTTAGTTTGTCAGTTTAGAGAAAGTTATGTGAGTCAATTACATCGGAATTTTTTAAAAGAAAGTTCATTGTGCATCAAAATAAACTTGTGATATTAGCAGACCGCATTAAAGCAAGTATCAATTTCCTAATTCGAAAACATTTCTAAACATCAATTATCGATTAATGGAAATTATTTGTTCTTCCACGCTAGCCGTGTGTAGGGTAACATTTGAAAAGGTAGGGTTAGACTGAAAAATTCAATGACATAGCCGGAATTTGAACTATAGATCTAACGGTTTCCGTCCGCTTGCTCTTAACCATTGAGCTACAAGATTAACATGTACAACGTCACATTACATTCTCCAACGGATTCGTATTTTTTTCGTATTTTTCCGATACATCAGCATGAACCACTTACCTTTATTTATATCATAAACAAAGTACATCGGGGAATTAGTAAAACGGTTTATAAGGAATAATTCTAAAATTGTGCTGGACAAATTTAGGGGAGTTTTCTGTTTTTATTTATTTTGTTAGGAAAAGGATTAATAAACTACCAGGTAGCTTGAAAATCTCTTTTCTGATTTCTTACACGGACACATACATAGAGCTATTTATTAAATTGGGCGTTTTGGGGGCGATACTTCTGATTATATACTTTCGATGGAATCTCAATATCGAGGTTTTGGGTGGAACACAATACTTTCCATACACCCACGCCTTCTTTCTATCCATTATTCCATGCAAACTGTTGTATGTTGTACGAGGGCTGTTCAATAAAGAATGATCATAATTGTTTACGGTCCTAATTGTTCGCACTAAAATTCAATCTTATCATATTCTGTTAGCTTAATGTGAAACAAACACGCCGTAGTAGTTCCATTGTTGGTTCTCCTGGTTCACGTCTGTGAGAACCAGGCAAGTTCAGACATGTTCAGTATCGCCTACCGCTGCAATGGAGGTAACATGCAGTTAAAGTTAATGTTAGAGGAAGATCACTGCTGATGAAACTTGGCTACATCATTTTGATCCTGAGAGCAAACAGCGAAGCTCACTGTGGAAATCTCCCTCATCACCCACCCTCAAAAAAGCAAAAGTGGTTGCTTCTGCTGGGAAAGTCTTGGTCATCTCATTCTTTGATATTCATGGAATGGTTTATCAGCATGTAGTACTTGCACACACATCAGTAACTGGACAATACTACAGGGATGTCCTGAAAACATTGCAAGTCCAGATCAGGCGCAAAAGGCTACATCTCCGTGAAGCAGGCTGGATGCTGCACCACGATAATGCGCGGGCGCATATTGCCAATGTTGTTGCTGAATATCTTGCAAAAATCAACGTGAAGTGCATCCCTCACCCTCCCTATAGTCCGGATTTAGCCCCATGTGACTTTTTTCTATTTCCTAACTTGAATAAATGCCTTCGTGGGAGATATTATCCATCATCAGAAGCAGCGGTGAAGGCTGCGGAGGCGATTTTGAAGGATCTCTCAAAAATGGTTTCCAGCATGTCTTTGAAGACCAGTATAAACGCTGCGACAAGTGCATCGCATTTAGTGGAGACTATTTTGAGAAAGACCACCAAAATTATGAGGATAAGTAAAGGTACGTTATCAAAAAAATGTAATCATTCTTTATTGAACAGCCCTGGTAATATTCACTTGAAACTGCTTTATATGACATTGCATAAGTCAGCTTAAATGTTTTACTAAAACTTATATCAAATTAAGCAATATGGGCGTGATTGCAAGTAATGTATGTCTCTTATTTTAACTACATTGACAAACCTTATGTTAAATCGGGCGATGAATGAACTGGGTGAAATGATACTCAAATGAGCCCAGAATCCGTAGTGGTTAGAGTTACCGACATTCATCTTTCAGGATGAGGGAAAATCCCGGAGAAAATATTATCCAGATAACCTATGCTGACCGAGGTTCAACTACGGTCCTCTTGAGCATGAGGCAGAGACGCTACCACATACGCTACAGAGGCGGGTCAATGTTTGTGTGTGAATCCGTGAATTCCTGAAAATCACATTTAAGACATCCAAATCTAAATCAATGCCAAACTTCGTAGGTATTTAGGTATGATCAGTGTCTTTATGATAGCATATGAAGATTTTCACGAAATTTTCATAACAGCACTAGCTACATTTGATATCATTTTTTTTTCGCTTTATTTTCTCTAAAAAGTTTTTGGTGAAATACTGTATGCTTAATAAAGTTCCGTGATGTAAAAAAATGTGTAACGAATTATCTTCATTGCAACCTATGTAATCTTTTTCTGTAGTGTGAGATTTTAAGAAATATGCGTTATTACAAAATTTTCCGGATTTATGTGTCATGCAATACGTCATTAGGCCATTCTGCTGTTTGTCTTTATTGGTCATTAGCAACTAGAAATTTTATGTGTTACATTAGCACGACTTTCCCCACTCAATCTTCTACAAACTATACTTGCAATAACTTTTACTACAGTTTTGTTAATGTAGATAAACCTTAATTATTCTACACATTTCGTTTTAGTATTCGTATAAGAAGAATGCAGTAAGTTCAAGCAATAGTTCAATTTTTCAAAACTGGTGTACGTTCCTAGATATGTCTGCCCATTCAACTTTATAAAAGGGAGTGTAGTTCATTTTATTTAGCAGCTTTGCATTTCTGGCGTATTTAAAATAATCGTAACCACTTATCCTTAATTATTATCAATTCTCTAAATGTTACTTATTAAGGTAAAGTAACATTTCTGGAGAGGATGCCAGCACACTGAAGTGCCTTCCCCAAAGAACTTTATATTTTAAAATACTAGAAGTATACCAGAAAATGGATTGTTGGAAAAATATATATTTTCTTAAAATTTGAAAACATTTTAGAATCAGATTTGACTGAGGTTTTAACCTTCTGGCCACTAAATACCTAAGTGTATCCTCTGGGTGTTTTCAACTAGAGTTGAAATCTTAAAACTTGTTTTATTTTATTGTGTTTACACTTCAAAGTATTTCCTTTAATACAATCTTCGTTTAACTTCTTTGATGTTTTATGATGCCATTTTTGAAGAGATTATAAATAATATCATATTTGATTAAATTTTTATAAGTTTATAGGTATTAATACTTTACTATTTTAACCAGGAAGGATTTAATGTTATGAAAAATATAATATTCGAGGAATAACATGCAGAATTCAATATCTTTGAACGTTAGAATTTTCATCGTCTGTCACATTACACATTTATTGAAATTATGTTCTTGAGAACTAGGTATATAGAACCACAAAGATTACTCTTCAATTATACTTAAATAGAAACACTTATGACAAACAGTGCAACTGAACTGATGAACTTTAATTTGTACAAATTAATAATTTGTACCTTGAAAGTAATCACAGTTTGCACTGTTCTTAATTCAATCAGCACGCAATGTAAAAATTATTCATTACAGTAATTACCGTCACGAAGGCAGCGCCATGGGAAGCCCTGAGTGAACGCCATGTACGTCTTCGAAGACCGGGTTGTAATTGTTCACGCTAAAAGCAGCACTAGTAAAATAGGAAATATATCCTGTCTTGCAGTTTTCGCCTTCCAAGTGCCAAGTGGCGGAAGTACGATTTCCATGGGTAAGGCTCAGGTTGTAACTCCCCATCGTCTTACATTCTACACTTCTAAATTGCTCTTTCTCATGTGGTAGAACTGAAAAAGAAATTTTTTTATTCAGTAATCGTTCTAAAAGATAGCTAGTTTCAAATAACCGCTTCAAAATAACAGCAAAGTACGTCTACAGTATCCGGACAATATACTGTGTCCTGAAAGCCAGTGGCAGGAAAGTTCAAAAAGCCTGGAATTTACCAGTAACAACTGAACAACGTTGTCCATACTACGAGGGCTGTTCAATAAACAATGATCACAAAGTTTTTTGATAACGTACCTTTACTCATCCTCATAATTTTGATGCTCCTTCTCAAAATAGTCTCCCCTGAATGCCATACACTTGTCACAGCGTTTCTGCCAGTCTTCAAAGACATGCTGGAAACCATTTTTGAGAGATCCTTCAAAATCGTCTCCTCAACCTTCACCACTGCTTCTGATAATGAATAATGCCTCCCACGAAGGCGTTTCTTCAAGTTTGGAAATAGAAAAAAGTCGCATGGGGAAAAATCTGGACTATAGGGAGGGTGAGGGATGCACTTTACGTTGATTTTTACAACAACACTGGCAATATGCGGCCGCGCATTATCGTGGTGCAGCATCCAGCTTGCTTCACGGAAATGTGGAATTTTGCGTCTGATATGGACTTACAATGTTTTCAGGACATCCCTGTAGTATTCTCCAGTTACTGATGTATATGCAGGTACAACGTGATGATAAACCATTCTATGAATATCAATGAATAAGATGACCAGAGCTTCCCGAGCAGAAGCAACCACTTTTGCTTTTTTGGGGGTTGGTGATGAAGGATATTTCCACACTGAGCTTTGCTGTTTGCTCTCAGGATCAAAACTATGTAACCAAGTTTCATCAGCAGTGATAACGTTTGAAAGAAACTCCGGATCATCCTCTAACATCAACTTTAACTGCGTGCAGAACTGCATGCGAATGACCTTTTGTTCGGGAATCAACAGTCTTGGAACCCATCGCGCACAAACACGTCTCATGTGTAATGTTTCTGTTACTAACGTGCGGGTGGCATCCAAAGAAATGATCAGTATTTCAGAAAGCGATCTTAAGGTAATTCGTCGATCCTCTCTCACAATGACAGCAGCAGTGTTGATGTTTTCTGCCGTAAGAGCAAAAACTGCAGCACCGGGACCACCTTCCTTTGAAATTGACTGTTTCCCCTCTTTAAACGTTTTAAACCACCTTCGAGCTGTGCTGTACGGAAGAAGAGACTCTCTATAGACCTCCTGTAACATTGTATAGGCCTCAACTGAAGATGTTTTGAGAGGAAAGCAGAATTTCAAAGCCGCATATTGTTCCTCGCATGTTACCTCCATTGCAGTGGTAGGCGATACTGAACATTTCTGCACTTTACTGGTTCTCACAGGCGGGAACCAGGAGTACCAACAATGAAACTACTACGGCGTGTTTGTTTCACATTAAGCTAACAGAATATAAGAAGATTGAATTTTAATGCGAAAAATTATGACCGTAAAAAGATTATGATCTTTTTTTTTTTTTTATTGAACAGCCCTCGTGCAATGTTACACTTATCCATTTCACTTGTTTCTGTTCTCTTGTGTTATTATCCGGTTTACTTTTGTTATTATAAACTCACATAGTAATTTTAAGTGGCAAACGCCTAAAGCAGATCCACCGTTGAAACAGCAACGTCCCTATTGTAGCAGGAGTTTATGGTGCTACAAATGCGATGTTTAAAGTCCACCTTTTATATGCCCCGCATTGCGGCGATCATGATGTAGCAGACATTTTGGTACTGATGGGAACATGGTGCTCTCGGAGTCTGTGGCGATCATGTGGAACGGGATTATTCTCACCTGATGTCCCGCGTTGTGACTGGGGTTGTGGGTTGTATTCAGCTCCTCAGGAAAACGATGACGCCACGAATTGCTAATACTTCTTGGACCAATCTGGCACTCTGATGTATCTAAAATCTCCGGACCTACTTCAGTCTGAACTATGAGAACTGTTAATTTTCAGACGTGGTTGTGAGTGAAAAGGATCAATTTTCTAAATAAACTTCGATACCAATAAATTCGTTTTACTTTTAAAATATCTAGATGTTCAGTTTAATCTATATTATTTATACAATTTTTCGTATGAAATTTGACAATAGTACTTGTATACCTTGATTATAATTAATAGAAAACTGATAATAACTCTTTTACAACTCTTTTACTCTTTCGCCCCTCTCAATTTACGTCTGTTCATCATAACGTTCTTCCATCAAAAGATACCTTCTTTCCTAGCTGTTTTACCAAAATTATTTATTTTTCACTCTCTCGTTGCCATCACTACCAATCAAACTTAGCTTTTACTGGTCCCCGTCACATATTAATCTCATTTTTAAAACTACCAATCATAAAACATTTTCATCATATCACTTACATGTTGCGTCATCTCATGACCTACTGAATTTTAACAATTTCCTTTCTTATTCATTTTAGCATATCCATATCGATTCTTAAATCATATATTTAAACATGTTTTAACTCTCGCGGCCTAAACCAAAACAACCGTTACAGTATCATAATAATAATAATAATAATAATAATAATAATAATAATAATAATAATAATAATAATAATAATAATAATAATAATAATAATAATAATAATAATAATAATAATAATAATAATAATAATAATAATAATAATAATAATAATAATAATAATAATAATAATAATAATAATAATAATAATAATAATAATAATAATAATAATAATAATAATAATAATAATAATAATAATAATAATAATAATAATAATAATAATAATAATAATAATAATAATAATAATAATAATAATAATAATAATAATAATAATA
Organism: Mantis religiosa; assembly: GCA_030765055.1. Lineage (NCBI taxonomy): Eukaryota > Metazoa > Arthropoda > Insecta > Mantodea > Mantidae > Mantis > Mantis religiosa. Next base: position 134,809,286 of record CM060949.1, on the reverse strand, counting down.
ATAATAATAATAATAATAATAATAATAATAATAATAATAATAATAATTATTATTATTATTATTATTATTATTATTATTATTATTATTATTATTATTATTATTATTATTATTATTATTATTATTATTATAATCATAATACCATGATGAATCCTATCGAATATCATTGCTACAATTATTACGCCCTGTTCTTCGAAGATGACTTTCTAGCTGCTACACAGTAGAACAATAAGAAACAGGTTACTTATACTTTGATTTTCCCTTTCAAACATTCGGTCAAGATCGTGTATAATCGTGCCTTAATGGCACAAATGTTATAAAGGCTGCCAACAGACAGACCTACATGTACTGAAAACTATTCTTTCATACTGTCGCGAGCATTGTTGTGGCCGGGCGCACAAAGGGACAGATAGTGTGGCGCGGAGATAAGGGACAGATAGTGCAGCGCAGAATTTCGGCTTGCCGAAACAGATAAAGTTAGATGACTGAAAGTTTCGTGTTTCGTATGGTAATTTCTGGAACAGTGAATAGAGAACATTCCACAAACGTTCCAGAAATGTGAATGAGGTACATAAGAGAAGCTCACCAAGGGAGGCAGAGTTGAATTGGAACTTGATCAACGACCTTAGCATTGTATTTGTGTATGTTACGTAATTCTGCTACTGTAAGGGTTGACTAAAGTGTATTTCTACGGAAATAAAGAACATTTTAAATTTCTGCAACTGGACTTTTAATTATACGAACCCACAAAGTCACAATACTTAATCCCATAGTGTAGTATTGTTTATATTGTTTGAAGTAATTGTGGGGATTCAAAAGTGATATGCTTACCACATAAACAGTAATACTTTTTTATAAAAATGAAACTATTATACCGAGTTCCCCTTCTTTCTTAGATGTCTCACGTCTCGTATTGGAGGTAGTAAAGATGTTAACGATGCATCATTTTAATGAAAGAGAGTAACGTTATCTATAGAGTTACCATTTAATTTGGATTTTGTCAATACTTAAACGACGTAAGTTTAGGAAGGAACAAGGAGAATTGTTTGTATAGAGTATGGACTTCATTCGGGAGGCCCTGAGTTCAGATTTCATGGGTCGACCAATCTGACGGAATTTTGTCCGTGGTTTTCCTCAGTCATTGAGGTAAATACCGCAGTGAACATTTAAAACATATAATATCACGACCCAAAGTTCTAATAAAACAATATCTACTAAAAATTAAAATAATGGCAATAGTGAATGCACTGTCGTCTATAAAAGTGGGCAGACCAACGGTACTCTAATGCCATCTGGCCGCCACGTGCAAAAGCAGAGTCGCAGTGGTCTAATCTGGGAACCGCAGCCACGTGTCGAAGCAAGCATTTGCCCGTCACAGAAGTAAGGGTACAGTTACCTAGTAATAAGGCCTTTATGGACAAGTGACAAATCAAGATGGAGTGGTACACGGATGAGACCTAGAACGTTGACAGCCACTCATCGATCCCCGAGTCGTCTCCCACCAAATCCATTCCGATATGACCACGTACATAGTTAATGAAACGTAAAATAAAAGGAGACAGAAGAGTCGGTCTAATTCTCCAGTGAATCCCCGTAAAATCTATTAGCTGCAGGGTGCACTATTTTTAGATGTGTCTGCGCATATAATTAATTAGAGGGAATTTGTTTCCTATAATTTTAGTTTATTTAGTAGCAATTAAACAGTAGGTGCGATAATTTCACCATTATAACTCGACTATTACAAATTAATTTCGCCAACTGCAGAGAAACAGGTAGCTACAATTGGTTAAACTGATGAAATATCACAAAACCTGCTACCACAGCCGGACATATAGCTTTGTATAACATTTGTTTCGCAATCAGTTACATTTCTAGTAGTGCTCGTATCTAACCAGTAACACAACGGTGAGTAATTAACCACTCACTATGAGAAAGGAGCTCTTAAAACTGAAATAAATTCCATCATCTTCAACCGGCTTTGTACAGTCGGCCTGGATACTCATTACAGCTCATTATACCGTAAAACTAATTCATATCTATATGTTACGTAACAATCACAACACTTTAGTGTCTTCAGCATACCTCCATTTCTGCCTTTTAACCGCACGTTTCCCCCAAAACTTCACGAAGCAAAATAAAGCTCTAGAGAACCTGGTGTGGGATAAATATCCCCGACAGGGACAAATAAAAATATATACAGTAGGGGCCTAGAAGTTCTCGTGGGGAGAACGTTCCCTTGCCGCTTCAACCCCTGCGCCGTAAATTATTTCCACGTTCCATGAATATCCTGTAACACCACGCTTAAACGCCTTTCGCATTCTTTTTTGCAATGCGGTTCTCGGCAGTTAGTGATGTGCTGTTCCAAATCAACCATCAGCACTTTAATTAGGAAGTTGTGTATCATCTTCAAAGCATACCCGCAGCTTCGCTCGAGTTATTTCTTCTTCTCTGTCGATCTATTTATATTATGCTTCAAAAAATCAAAAGTTTTTTAAGGATTAATAGAAGTCAAACTGCTGGATTATTTCTCACGTAATATTCACTAAAAGTAGGAAACATAATAAACAAACATTTGTGTTATATTCACATGGTTTTCTCTATTGTTTAATATCTGCTTTCTCTACCATGCAGTAGTAGCTAGGGAAGGAAATGCATTCCACCTAAAAATTCGATATCTACATTGCAGTGCAATACATGTTTTGATTACCCTAAATAGCGCGTATGAGTGGTAAGAGAAGAATGATCTGAAAACCAAAAACTCAGATAAGTACCCAAGTTATTTAAGTTTAACGTCTTCCAATGTGTGCATCAAGATTTCGGAGAGAATCTACCTCACCTTAAACTATTTTTTACAAAGAAATATTTCGAGAAGTTTTATTTTCCCAAAAAATTTCTGTAATAATTTGTAATGAAATACTATATGTTTATCTGCATGAAAATTAAAATATACCGTATCAAAATAATGTTACTGATAAAGAGAAACATACATATATAACACATGAACTTTTTACACAATTTCTAAAAACTTGTATCTACTTCATGTAAATCCATACAAAAATTTGTACAAGTAGTTCTTTTCCTTCCTCCATCCAGAGATTAGACTAAAAGTGTAAACGATAAACAAATCTTTTAAGGGTTGTCTGCTATATGATCGCATTGAACTTCCGTTATTCTCTTTACATGATCAGAAAAGAGGCGGTGAACGGCTTCCCATTGAGAAGAGAAAAACCTTTGCAAAATTCAAATCAGTAACAAGAAATACCTTTAAGATGTCCGTCTCTTATGGATTACAAGTTACACACCGTCATCCATAATAAAAATGACTTTAGGGAATCTTCCCAGAAAAATATAGATATTCATTTTATTAATATGAAAATATGTTAAACATGTGGTATTGTAATAAAACTATTTGCAGATATGTTTGGGAATAGCTGTTTTTGAAAATTTAGGAACATTTGCTATTTAAATGAGAGTTCGCTCGGGGGATTTTCTTAAGAATGTTTGGTTGCATCCTTTAAGATGCTGAATTTAAATAAATGTATCATTTAGCCCACTTTCGCTTGAGTCACCTGTACAGAGAGCCACTCACGTACCATTTTGTGGTTCAAGATTTCCAAGTGTTGTAGCAAAAACAAGACATAAGACGAAGTTCACCTCATACTTCTTTATTTGTTACTAGAATACTGCAATGCTAACGTACAATTGCTCATTGTTAAGAAGTAAACCTTCACAGAACAAAGTTCTGAGAATTCTTCTATTGTGAGAAACGGTAAACTGTTTACCCTAGATCTAGTATGTTAAATAATTTCCATATCTCCATGATATACACTAAATAATAAAGTAGAACAAGAAATAAAGAAAGGTAGATAAAGGTTGATTACCATAATACGGTGGGGGCACTGATACAGATGGTGACTACAAGGCCATCTGTCCAGAATAAATGAACCACTTCACACTTTCGAAGAAACTCTTAAGATGTTGCGATGTTACCTCAGAATTAAAAGCAATAATAAAGAAATTATGTAAAGCTGTTTAAAGTATAACAGGGTCACGCCGTGGCTCAGTGGTTAGACCGCTTGTCTCTTACCAAGGCGGCCCGGGTTCGATCCCAGGCGACTGCAAAGTGAGATTTGTGGTGGACAACGCGGCGCTGGGGCGGGTTTTCTCCGGGATCTCCGGTTTCTCCCGCCATCTCATTCCACCGGTGCTCCATCTTCATCTCATGTATCATCAGTGTCATCGCCTGCGGCGCCGTATGTAGTAGAAGCGGGCGTTAAACACTACACATTTCATTTCACTTCATTTAAGGTATAGCAGAAAAGAATCAATTGCTACAATTATAAAATAAAAACAATAAAAGTAGCAGGATAAATGGCTGGGTTAGATACAAATTCAGAGCAACATATCTTAGAGTTGCTGTATCATTGAAATAATCTATTTTATCTGTTGGATTAGTAAAACACCGATTTCAAGATACAAGAACATAACTTTAATTTTATTAGCTTCTCTACAGGTTGGGGTAAATGAAGACTGTATTGCATTCTAATCAAAAATTAGAATGTTTTAAATGTTTATACCATAGAAAAGTATTTATTTAAAAAAGAAGCTGTGTAGCTATGAACAGCAGCATACTCAAAGTATGTGACACCAAAGAGCTCTTTACTTGGAAAGGTTTTCGTTATTTATTATCTTAGCTCTAACAATTGCTATTAAAATGTCATTTAAAATACTTTTATGACTGATAAAATATATATCTTGAATTTTTGCAAATAGTCAATGAGATCTCGTAATTGTGAATGAATTTTCAATAATTTTTATAATTTATGAAAGCATAAGAAATAAGCCCCACCCCATCCCTCAAAACAGAGAGAGAAAGAGAGAGAGAGAGAGAGAGAGAGAGAGAGAGAGAGAGAGAGAGAGAGAGAGAGAGAGAGAGAGAGAGAGAGAGAGAGAGAGAGAGAGAGAGAAGGAAATATGTGACACAAAAACTGTACAATGCATATCACCGTTTCCGATATATTGATTAACATTTCTCAATACCTGTCATTTTTTGAAATGCTCTCACCATTCAATTGTTTTTCATCGTTTTATGGAAGAGTATGGAATTTCAAACCCATATAAATATTCGACTTTCGCCTCAGCATACTGTATTCCCATCATTCCAGAGCTGCCACTGGAAGCAGACAGTTCCACTGTTTAGTTCTTCGGTTTGCCTACCGTCCAAGGCGCTTCAGTTCTGTTAGAACTTGACTTCGTAAATCCTGTTCTCAATACCGAAGTTGGAAGGAGAAAGAAGAACAATGAGTGATATAAAATGCCATGAATGTTTTAAACCTTCAGAAATAAATATAATCAAACCATATTATGTAAACGGGCATCTCGATTGCAGATAGCCATATAATCTTTCGCAACGATGTGTTAAAGATTGTACAAATAAACGATATATGTAGATGTGAATGTAATACATAATATAATACATTACTGGCATATTTTATGTGTGTCATATTTCCTTCACATCGTTAAACTAATCGCAGCTGAATATCCCGAGTCTCACAAAATAAATTCTGGGTATAAATACAATGCTTTCAAAGTGTTTTGCACATTTGTAAGAGAGGGATAGAACTGGTTCACTCTTAGAGTGAGGATATCTTATGTCATAAGGCAAGGTTTGTGCAAGTGAAGTAGGTATTTTAATCGTGTGGATCGATGTTTGAGAATATCTTGGTTGCCAGCTGTTGACGGGTTGCTTTTCCCTCATTAGCGCTCTGGTTGGTGAGTTGTGCTGTTACTGGTCGTGCCGTTACCGTGTGATACCCGCAAAGTGAAGGAAAAAAGTAAGTCTAGTTACAGTAGCACTTTTCCTTGTCTTTAAGGGTCATCTTTAACTCTGATTTAAACGTAAACTTTCATCTTTATATAATACTTTTTCTCTTCTCTACTCTATTGAGCCCTTCTCTTCCACCTCACTTCTCTCCTCTTTTCCTTCCCTACATTCTCTTCTCCTCTTTTAGCCCTTCTTCTCCTTCACACCTCTTCTATTCTAGATTTACCTCTTATCTTCTCACTTCTATTCCTTTCAATTCTCTTTTCCTCCTCTTTACTTTTTTCATCATATCCAAACTCTTATCGTCTTTTTTGTCCCATTCCCTTTTCTTTTCTTTCCTCTCAGTGGTACAAATTTCAAACAATTTATGTAGTTGAGAGCTTCCAATGCCACATTTAACATTATTGTAATGGAAAATAATTTTCTTGTTTTCAAGAACAATTTTAAAAAATTAAAATAGAGTCATGCTTTAATTAAAATATTTAAGCTCTCTAATTTTTGCACATGTTTCCTCGAATGTAAACTATTAAGTGTAGACTTTGTGTAACCTTTAACATTTGTTTTGGAAAAAATATTGATATAATACTCTTAACTTTCTAAAAAGTCAGTGACATCGGCTTACTGAAACCTAATCCCATATCTAATCTATATCAAGAAAAGACTCCCTAGATGAGTTCCTATGCCTTCACGAAAGTATGTGGAAATTTTAAATAAAATTTAACAATAAATTTTATACTATGGAGAGGACTTTGAAGTATAAAATGTAGGTAAACAAATGAGGAAATCAAGTTTTGAAATTCAAACTCGTTCCGTATAAAGTGTTTACCACATTAGTATCGGAATATTCTATTCTCTCTCTTTCACGGCCGCGCCGTGGCTCAGTGGTTAGACCGCTTGGCTCTCACCAAGGCGGCCCGGATTCGATCCCAGGCGACCGCAAAGTGAGATTTCTGGTGGAAAACACGGCGCTGGGGCGGGTTTTCTCCGGGACCTCCGGTTTTCCCCCGCCATTTCATTCCACCTGTGCTCCATCTTCATCTCATGTATCATCAGTGTCACCGCCTGCGGTGCCGTATGTAGTAAAAGCGGGCGTTAAACACTACACATTTCATTTCTCTCTTTCACATCGCTTAACTCGCGGATCAGTTAGGAGACAGGCGCGGTGTGCAGCTCACTGCCTTCCATGTCTCATGTCTGTACCATAATATCTTGTTTCTACGTGTTTATGGAGATCTTAGTGTTAGGCTACTGTTTCTGTGACGGCAGATGCCAGTTTCAACACCAACCCACAGAGATCTTCGCGCTAGACAGCTATATCTCTGCTTCACATATAGGTGGTAGATGTCATTAGGGTAAATTCTTTCATAATCTGTGGATAGACGGCAAAGCAGTCGTTATTACTAGAGGGGGTATTATTATTCCCGAACGTGTTTGGAGGCTTATCAATTAGTATTGTCTGGATGGCGGGATCAAACTCCGACGCTAACTGCATGTTTCGTGAAGCTATAGAATAAATTTATTTATTAGAACATGATGGACGTAATAGCTGCTAATTTCAAACCTTCTGTTCATTAAGTGTTTAAACATAAATCACTCACGTATTTTACTTTAACATATGTTAGAAGCACAAATGACGTATAAATTATATAAGCAGGAATGCAAATAGAGCATGTTTTGTACACATGTATTTTTAATATAACTCTGTATATTGAATAACTTACATAGAGTATACTCAAGTCACAATGACGTAAACTATTTCCAATTTGCTGTTGAAAATACAAAACTTCCACAGCAGGAGTACCACATTCTACCTGCAGGACAATCATGTCGTCTCGATTGCGTCACTGCTATACCACAACATCCTTCTCGATCAGGAACAAAAATGTTCGTTCTTTCCAGTTTTTCTATCCTGTCTGTCATAAACAGTAAATATGTGAAGCATTGCTTTCCACTCAAAAATTCGATATCGAGATTTCACCAAAAGTACATGTTTTGGGACCCTCTGAAACTAAAGGAAGCCTTTTCACAAAAAGATATGCATGCTTACGCGCGCGAAGATTTCAAAGAAAATTCCTTACCCTGAACAACCATTTTGATTTTCTGAAAAATGGTAATAATTTTAGTTAAAATGAATATTGTTTGAAACATTTTCGTAACAAATAAAACGCAAACATTAAACTTCCTGGGAATGTCTTCCTTATTTTGAATGACTGTTGCATAACTGCAAACTTTAAGAAATATGCAAAATGTTATTGCACGAAAGATGTAGAGCTGGTTAAAACAGACAATTTGTACGAAATATATATATATTTGAGATATTCCTTGTTATTTGTTTCTATATACTATGGGAAGTGGTTATTCATTTCTTTACGTCTTGTTCATGCTAAGATTTTCAAAGCCATCACAGAGCGAGAAACTCTTAAAGTATTTGATTGTGACTTAAAATTTACTGTATTCCAATATCCCCCTTTCTCCTACAAGGAAAGTAGCAATAAGATAATGTCTATAAATATTTATCTCGATAGAAGAATAAACCTTTGTAAAAATACGTATAGTTTGTGCAAGAGCATAGAAAGTCGTGTCAAATTTTAATTTTTACTGCTTTTTTTCCCCCTTAAGGTGGAACTTTAGATGGAGGTTAATACATATCTATTCTCGTATGCCTGTGCGTTGGCGACTTAAAGAAATCTCAAGAGAGAGAGAGAGAGAGAGAGAGAGAGAGAGAGAGAGAGAGAGAGAGAGAGAGAGAGTGAGAGTGAGTGAAGGGGAGAGAGGGAGGGAGAGAGAGAGGAGGGAAACAATCCAATTGGTCAGCCCGGTACCTCCTGTATATGGGCCTAAGCTATTCCGATCGGAATATTTTATACTTGTTTCTTTTATATTCTTCCATCCAACGGACATCTTTCTTCAAAATAACTTAAGTTTTCCGGCTTTATGTATATGACACACATACTTGCAACTACTAATAATAAAATGCCACTACCACTACTACTTTGATGTCACTTCGATGCAAAATATGTTCACTAATAGCTATATGTTGAAGAATACAAGGTTGGCTTACAGACTGTGCAATACACTTGTTTCTAAATGAGCTATAGTTTTCAGGGAACATTATCCACCAACACATCTCCTCCTCCACCTGCTGCTACTACTACTACTACTACTACTACTATTACTACTACTACTACTACTACTAATAATAATAATAATAATAATAATAATAATAATAATAATAATAATAATAATAATAATAATAATAATAATAATAATAATAATAATAATAATAATAATAATAATAATAATAATAATAATAATAATAATAATAATAATAATAATAATAATAATAATAATAATAATAATAATAATAATAATAATAATAATAATAATAATAATAATAATAATAATAATAATAATAATAATAATAATAATAATAATAATAATAATAATAATAATAATAATAATAATAATAATAATAATAATAATAATAATAATAATAATAATAATAATAATAATAATAATAATAATAATAATAATAATAATAATAATAATAATAATAATAATAATAATAATAATAATAATAATAATAATAATAATAATAATAATAATAATAATAATAATAATAATAATAATAATAATAATAATAATAATAATAATAATAATAATAATAATAATAATAATAATAATAATAATAATAATAATAATAATAAACGTTACGAACAGCATGTACAGTTTTTCAACAGCAACGTTTCCAGAAGAGTTAAAATATTATTGTATTAAATCATTATATAAGAGTAGATAAACATCAGCAACGTTGAACTGGAACCAGTGTTATTACTATTAGCTTTCTCCAAATTTCATATCGGAGATACTAATTTCAAAAGAATATACTACTGTTAAAATATAAATAATATTTTAGCGAGGGCATAGTTTGGATTTACGGGGAAAAACATGCCAACTAAAGCTGTCACTTTAAAGTTGAACAGCACGCTATTTTATTATCCCTTTATAATAAATTAAATACTAGGAATATATATGATTCATCAAAAGCATTCGATTGTGTATATATTATTAATACTTTTATTGAAGTTATACCACAAAGATTTTAAGGCTACTGTTATCAATGGATTGCTACCTTTCTTTCAAGCAGGAAACAAAAAAGGTGGTAATAAACTCTTTAGATAATCACATTGCATTCTCAGAGCAGTCCTAAGTAAATCACGGTGTTCCACAAGGTTCAGTTTTGGTCCCATAGTTATTTTCTACGATGATATCCCCTCACTAGTAAACAAAGATTTTCTTACTTCTGCTTACACCGGATACAAGTATGCGCATTAAAACGCAAGATCATACCACATAATTCGCAAAGAAATCATTACAACACTACAAACCTGGATGTGCAAATAAAAGCAATAAAAAGAAGAATCCAGTAATAAACGTTCTTGAATTTATTTACCACAGTAGAAATGGGAAGATAGCATTGATTATATCGTACCCAAATAAAGCACTGCATGTTTTGTAATACTGTTATTAGTTTGTTTTGCCAATAAGAGTATGCTAAGATAATATAGTCTGGTGAAATTTAGTAAATGAGGAAGCAAGCCTTATAAAAAGTAAACAGAAGAGGGCAGGAGAAAAATAATTAACATATTGTAAACCACCACATAAGCGTTGGAGGGAGGAGCAGCATATTTTCCTGAGCATGTTTTAACTGTGCCTTTATTTGTGTGGACAGCCGAGATGTGTTCATAAAATATTCCGATATCTACAGCAAGGACAACTGATAAAGACAGGAAATACATAGATGTTTCTGAACAAAATTAAGCAGTCTTTCACGCCTAATAAGAATGGAACGATGTGAACCACAGCAGTAAGAGTCCATAAATAAATAAATAAAAACGAAAGATAAGGAAATACATAGACCATGTAATTTCTAGGCATACCAAAATAGCTTGCTAAAATTATATTCTTTCATCATATATAAACGAACTGCGTATTCATTCAAATTAGTTTACATTGGAATTAATCATATCTGAAACATATCTGCAATCATGCCAAGAATGATTTCATTTAATCAAATTAAATTTAATAATTTCCCTCCCCAAAATAATTTTTCGTAGGTATATTAAATTTTAATACTTCGAGTTAACAATTTTATAGATGTTCTAAGTTTAAGAAACTTAATTTATCAAGGATATCTATTTTAAACTAGTATATTAATATAAATTTTATTACAAACTGCCAAACTTCATATCTGGCAAAAGAACCTGTTTTCCTTCATACATCTACTTAAAGTATGACATAATCCATTCCATAGTCTCCGATTAACTCTTCCAGTGTTGATAAAACTCATTATACAGATTGAAATGGTACACGAAGAGGCAAGATTTTGTGGTGACATTTATAAAATCCGCATTAATAATTTTAATTGGTGATGTGTTGTGTTTTTTTACCATAAATTCGCATTAATTTCACGCAAACTTTCGGGAAGAATTAATGAGTACTGACAGGGTTGAAATGAAAAGTAACTGGCAACTAGAGTAACACAGCTGTTTAAACCCCTTTTTTCAAAATTAAAATATTTTACTTGAAATCAGCAGACAGTAGGAACACGAATAAAATAAAAACAGACATACATCGCCAGACTGTAGCATACAAGATTTGATATTTTCGCTTTTCATACTTGTTCTTTAGTCTGTCGCAACTAAGTTATACGTAGAGAAAAATCTCTCACTGTCAGCGTTTGACATCGACAACCAAAGACATAGAAGGGATTTTTCACAGATTTTGCGGTAAAAATCAGCTTTTGCATTGAATGCCAAGAGTGCTGTTACCACATCTAATCTGTTATCGTTACCATCTGGCTTTGCTATTCAACAATGTCACAAAGCTCTTTGTAACAAAGAAGCAAATCAGAATCACAAGTAATATCACTGGTTTTAAATGCATTTAATTGTTTAAATGCTGCCATTACATGATTTAAATCATCAATACTTGATTAGTAACTAGACTAGAAGGCTCAAACAAATAATCTAAAGCTTATAAGGTTATTAAATGATCACTTTCTTTTCCTATAATGGAATATAATTTAGACAAAGTCATACGGCAGCAAACTTTTAGATTCTCTTCTACTGCTTATCTAACACTAGAATCCATGATATTATCTACAAGTGCACTCACTCTGTTTCCAAAGTGACCACTCTCTAATATTTCACATTAGGTTTTCAGCGAGTTAATTCCGTATAAAACAAGATGAGCCACAGTTTTTTTTGTTTAAAATTCTGGTATTTTTATCTTGCTTTCCTTAAATTTGTAAACTTTTTTCGCGACTTTTAGCTTCATACTATGAAAACATGAATGTTAAATTAAAGCTATATTTATTTGATTTGTAAGAAATGCAAATTTTTCTATGCAGACTAAATATAATAGAAATTTTCTCATTTATCGCTAAAAAATATATATTACTCTCGAAAAAAGGAAAAATTCGCAAAAATTCGTGAAAAATCAATGAAAACATACACTCTTGCCGCTGGGCATAAGACATTGTGTTACGTCGGAGTTCTTGGCCTTGCAAACTTTGCACATTTATATATAACTATCCCCTATACTATACTATTAAAATGTAACCTATTATCTCCTGGGACATACAACTTTATGACGTACACTTGAAAAGTCTCATTTGATGCCTATATTGCACTTGGAAATTAATTTTCTTTCTTCGCTGGGTTTGTCCTCTTCAAATTTAGAGAGAAAACTAAATAAAATATCTGTAACAAAGTATACTTACACTAAGCGAGTGACCAGAACACAATGAAGGAAAACGGAAATAATAAAATCTTGTTCTGTAAGTAAATGTAAAGCATGAATAATTTATATATGCAAGAGTAGAGAGGTTACAAAGCTGAGAGGAGGGGGACTAGAGAAAAATATGAGTAACATATATACATGAGTAGAGAAAATATAAAGTTGAGAGGGGAAAAACTAAAAAGATAATATTCCTTCAACCACTGCAATATTCCCCAAATAAAACGAACACAGACGGATATACGCGTCAGTGCTAAAAATGTGCCACTCAGCGAAAACAACCCCGAGATATAAACTTTACCACAAAAATTCTAACGAGCAGAGTTCACACAAACTTTTAGTATACTCGTCATATAAAAAGAATCTTCAATTCCGTTATCCTATTCAAAATAAATGTTCTAGAAATGATTTAAAACTAAGTAGTATTGGCTTATTATATACAACAGTCCCAAGTAACAGTCAACCGTTTAAAACTTGGGTAGCTCCGACCAAGTAAAAGAAAAGAATAGCAAAATTTCTAACTTGGATAAGGTTTTTCCGTTTTTTTTCCCTTATCCTGAAAGACGAATGTCGGGTAACTCTAAGCTTTATGGATCCCAGGCTCATTTGAGCATTATTTCACCCATTCCATTCATCGTCCGATATGAATTAACGTTGGAGGACGTAAATTAAAAAAAAAAAAAAAATCTGAGCTCACAAAGGAATGTTTCTGAAATGGTTTAATATAGTCTTTGTACCAAGTGGTATACTTAAATATGTAGTTTTGTAGTCAGGTTTTGTATTTTATGGTATGCAAGGTATATAATATTCAGATTAAACAAATTGACTTTACAGGCTAAAAATAAAGAACTACGAATTTTCAAGGCCTCAGCTCAGATATATAAAACTTTAATCACATTCATTAGAGTCTTTGTAAAAATAAAAATATAGACACGTAAAAGAACTTTGGGAAGGAATTAATTTGTTGTTGCAAATCTTACGTTACATCGTGGGACTTTAAAATTGAGTTATACTGTTCACACTCAAACCCGTGTGCGCATACAAGAATGCCCCTCATATAATATTGAAGAATATCAGAACATCTTGCAACGCGTATTTTCGGTAAAATTTAGCATCGAATTTGCGGGTGAAATTTAAGGTTTATCTATTACAAGTACCTTTGACAGTAACCTGCACACAAATGAAGCAATTCACAAATCCTGCAAGTGCAAATTAAAATTTTATATATCAAATTTCAGTATATTTAAAAGTTTATAAAAATCAGCAACCAAAGAGCATTTTATGCATAGACATATAACTTTTGGGTAAATTGCTTCACGTGGGGTTGTTAAATGTCGTAGTGCATACATATTTGAAGGAAATTGTCCATAAATTTCACCGAGTGGGATGGCTCAGGCGGTTTCGTCTGTGACCCGCATTCAGAGGTCTGGGTTCGATTCCCGTGGCCAGCCTACCTCACCCAGTGGGTTTTTCGGGTCGCCAGGTGAATACTGTGTACATTAATTGCACCCCCCATATTTCCTAACCCTCCATTTCATTTCCATTATCAGGATAGAAGTGTCGACGGAAGTTTCGGCGCTGCATGGCAGGATGATATGCTCATTTTAATCACTTCCTCCTTCGATAGGAGGGTCTCCGATCTACGGGCCTGCCTCATGAGCTGTTTCAGCACCACGATGGTTGGTATGCCGGCTGTACTGGCCTGCCGCATGTTTCCAACTGGTCAATTGCATGGACCCTACGCTCTGCACTGTCGTGACTATTTGGGATGGCCGCCCTTTGTCTCCTGTTACCTAATCCTTCCTCCCGGGGATGCCCCATTTGAGGCATAGGTGCAATAGACCAAAATTGGTCGCAGTGCCGAATCTCCTTCTAGCGTAATCCAATCCACAAATTTCCCATTTATCGGAAATATTTATAAAATTAAAGAAAGTTCACGTGAAGAACTTATTAAAATGACACAACTAAATCCATAACTAGAGACCTGGTTCTTACATTGAATTTTTCTAATCTGATTCAATATATATTTGGCGCTTGCAGTGCAGAATATAAATACTACTGCGCCCAAATAACCATTCAAATCTTTGAAATTAAATTCACTAGAGCTTTAGTTTTTGATTATGGTGATGAAGACCTCTTATATCTTCAACACTTTTGAAAGGATAATATGAAAGGCCATGATCCCAGGTTGGCGTTTATAACAACAGTAGAATTTTAGTTATCCAAAATCCAACTGCTCTGTTCGGAAGGAGGAACAAAAGTATGACTTAAATTACCCTATTAAACAAATGAGTTTAAGTACGCCTTTATATACTGGCCTTAAAATTCCATAGTATCCCCATGATAAGGCCAGAAAACTTGAATAAGTTTAAAAATGAAAAAGTATGTAAATATTCAAACTAGTAATAACGGATAACTCAGAAATAACTGATGGCATTAAGAATCATTTGAACCATTTTTTTTTTTTTTTTTTTTTTTGTAATTTACGTCCTCCAACGTTGTCATATCGGACGATGAATGGAATGGATGAAATGATGCTCAAATGAGTCCGGGGTACATGGAGCTTAGAGTTATCCGACATTCGTCTTACAGGATAAGGGAAAACCCCGGATAAAACCTTATCCAGGTAACTCACCCTGACCGAGATTCGAACTTGGGACCTCTTGAACGTGAGGCAGACATCCTACCTCCACGCTACCAAGGCGGCCTATCATTTGAACCATATTGTATATTTTAAAGTGAATTACATTTTTGTGCAGTCAGATTTTGTCTATTGCTATAGTTTACCAGTATACAGAATTGTGGAAAGTTCCTTCCAGGTGAATAGAACTTTAGAGACTATTCCCAGAAAATTGAAAATATATTTTATTTTTCATTAAGTAGCCAAAATATAAGATATCTTAATAAAATAGTTTGATTAATTTTTCGCAAAATAAAATATATCGAAAAATGTTTCATATAAATCGTAGTTTCATGTGATGGAACGATCTTTGGAAATTACTAAACGAAGTGCCAGTTCACTATTTTCTAAAGTTTCGTTTTAGTGTTATGTTGTTCATAAACACACACAGCTTTTCATATAAACATACATATTAATCAATTAATTAATTGATTTTTTATCTATCTATTTATTTATTACGGTGTGGCATTAATTTTTGGATGGTATATAATAATTTCTCATACATATTACAGAGAAAACAAAAATCGAAAGTTACAGAAAATAAAGTTGATTTAAAGACTGATAATGATTTGAACAGAATTTGTACTGTAAGCTTATAAATCTTGAGATTTGATATGTTTCAGAAGGTTTTAGCATATGTGGTGGATGGAGGCTGATGAGGAGAGCGTGGCACCTTCTTCAAGTGCCAAAGACTGCAGGTGAGTGTTGCTTTATTGATTGTTTTGTCCATACCTGGCACCGGCCGCTCCTTGGGTCAGGAGTCACTCAATTACACAAAGGAATTTCATTCAACGTTCCCATCATCCCAGAGAGACGCCTGGCCGCTCATTTTAGCAGCCCTGAATGTCAACTGCTTGTCTTAGACGTTTTCTTTCACACTAGCTCTCTGAACATCAACTCTATTAGTTGTCCTACACACAACATTGTTGTTTATGTCTTCCTTTCCCCATCCCTATCTCATCTCGCTCCAGATCCTTTCTACATCTTTCCGCTATTCCTTTGCTTCAATGATGTTCCGAAAGAAGACAAAGAGCGTTTGTATTTTTTAAAGTTCAATATACTTACAATAATAAATATTTCTCAGTAGCAGACGCAGAAATGTTGATGGAACAATATACATTTCTGCATTAAATGGCCACACACATACACAGACACTTTCATACTTCCACATTCTGGGGAGCATAGAGAGTAAATGTCCATCCCTATGAAACCCGAGCACTTCGCACAGCGGGTAATTGCTCTACTCACTGAGCTATTGGGACAATATTCTGCATTATTAGTAAAATACAGAGGAAAACGCGGGGTTGCTCAGTCACTACAAAATCGACGGATTCGTATAGCAGTTGAAGCAATTGTAGTTGTACATACATTTGTCATTATTACTAAATAAATAGATAAACACATTGAAACGTAATGGAAAGATAAATAAATGTAATGAAATGTATTTATTTGTGAATTATGTAGTTAAATTATTAACGTATTGTTCTTCTAAAATGTCATTTATGTAGTTAATTGTGCTTTGAGTAACTGAATCATGTATTCCTTGCTGTACAAAATAGCCAGATAGATCTGCGGCGACGCGAGAGGCACCTATAGGTGGTTCCGGGTTCGATTCCTGGTGGCAGTCCACTCTGACCATGATGTTTTCCATAGTTTTCCCTGGTCGACAAGGTCAATAATAAAATTGTGGATTTTCTCTCTCCTAGCTTCTCAGATTTCATCCCCCGTAGGGGAGGGGGTCAGTCCCCTTCAGCTGCCGTGGTGCGGACGCTGCAGACCCCTAGCACTCGTGGTACCTCTGACGTTACTAGAGGAACCTCGGGCCGAACATTCGAGGTCCCCCCCCTGATTGGGAGTTGTTCGGATTGGGTTGAACTCGAGGGGGCAGTGGTTCCAGATACTCGTGGGAGATCGGGTACGTCTCCGAACGGGGTTGAAGGAAGCCATAATATTCGCGCGTACTAGCCAGCATAGCTAGTAGAAGGTGTGCTAGATCACACCTTGTTAGTTTCTAGGTCTTGCCCTAGGGAAAGCCCCATGGAGGCGCCGGACGACCTTTTGGGACAGCTCGGTAACTCCCTGGTTGTTAGAGGGGGTTCACTCTTCACTCTGTAAGAATGTGCCCTGGTAGATACCCTCGAGCTTATCACACACACACACACACATATATATATATATATATATATATATATATATATATATATATATATATATATCAGATTTCATCTCCTTTCACGTTTCAAGTTGACTCGCGGCTGTGTTGACGGCAAACACATGACGCAGATGTTTCCAAGTTAGAAGGTGGTTGTTCGAGTCTCCACTGCTGTCTCGAGCATTCCTTGGTTCCCGCTGAAGGCGAGCCAATGGGTCACCTCCCAATGACTCGGGCGAGACAACACCGAGCGTCTCCCAGCCAAGCCTGTAACGATAGGGAACTCTGTGAGTCTGTCGTCCGCGTGGCTGGTCCTGCAGCTCAGACGCCTGCTGCGATTCCTTCATCTCATCCGTTCCTTCTGGAGACCTGAGCTCAAAATATCCCCTGTGTGTACCTAATCTATCTACCACACAAAATAATAAAAACTGAATCATTGAATATAGTTTAAAAGTAAGATTTAATTAACATAATTGTCAAGTCCTGCACCGTGGCGTAGTGGGCTAAGGCTTCATGCCTTGGTTCCCTGCCACGGAATTCGGCCCACCCCTGGGGGTGTTGATTTTAAGTCCCAGGTATAGAACCGGTGCCCATTCAGCATCGTGAGGAAATTGAGAAGCTACCTTGGTCTAGAAAGCCAACTTTTCGGTTGGGGTTGCCGAGGTACCGACCACATCCCTTCCCCGTATTGGTTGGATGATCGTCCACCTCTACCTTGCATATGTAGGCGTGAGGCCGGCAGTCGGGTTGGCAAGCCCTGGTCTGATATGGACTGTAGTACCACGTTTTTTTTTAAAATAAATATAAAATTTATAATTTAGGCGGAAATACGTTTTGTGTATGATTATAAATATACTGTTCAAAGGAATGTGTTATTTATTCCCTGTTAAGGTTATGAATATGAGAACTTATTTACAAGCACTAGCAATCAGAGGATAGCCCAGAGAAACAAGATTATTAGGGGAGGGTTGTTAAACAGTTTTTAGCGAGCGCGATCACCTAAAGAGATACAGAGGAAGCATCATAAGTTTGCTAAGCTAATTATTGTGATATTCAGAAGCAATTAATTACACATTATTATTGATTATCAAGGATATAAAGATGTAAAAATTAGTTTATGAACGTATAAAATAACAATTGCGAAGATTTGAAATTTAAATCATCATACAAATTATGATCCAATTTGCACAACATTATTAATACGTTATTAACTTCACCAATAATACACAAAGTCATACAAGTTTTACTTTTGCATGCATTTATCAAATAATTTCTTACCTTCCAAACACGGCAAACCTTTTATAGTTCTACGACTATTTAGAAAATAAAGGGCAACTTTGAATCGAGTTATCTACAGGTTGCACTTGTGCACACTAGGAAGTTTCAAAAATGACTTAATATAACCGCAAAGAATACAATGTTACGCATTAAAATAATCTATTACACAACCTGCGACAGAAGTGCGGTAAATTCAATCAAATAATTAAATACGATCAAATCCGCTACGTACAGCTTGTGTAAAACGCCGTGATTCCATATGCGCAAGAGAGGAGAAATGAGGAGTGATGGAGTAACAAGGCATTAAAAGTGTAATCAGAGCTCGCAGAGTCACATTCACAGGGAAGTGGAATATTGGTCCCTAGACCTCGTCAGTGCTATTGCGCTCCTTTGCTGGACTGTCACGACGTTTTACACACGCTGTAAAACACCTAGTATCCTTCCATCATACTATCTTCACCCAATGCACTTCTACTTCAACGTGCTTCAACCATCCATTTCATAAGCCAGTGGGAGCGGCCAGCTGTAACATTCCTGGGTATAATTGTGCTGATGTTCATCGAATCATATAAAAGGTTAACTTTTTTCTTTTCACGATCTTTACCATTTGAGTGCAACCAGTGACGGTAAAATTTTATATCCATAATTTAAAGATAAAGTTCTGCAGTAATTGGTTTGTGTTTCGTTTAGTTCTGATTAACTGTAACTTTGGTTAAGACGTGTGTCCAGGGTTCTAAAAGCTGTCATAAGCAAAATCACAGAAGTTCACTCACCAACTAGAGCCCTGCTAATTATTATTTAACGTATATCAGACTCACTCGTATTTGCTAAGAGTGCTTACTGATTTAAATTTGTTTTAACGATCAATGTTAATAAAATGACATTAACATAGAGATTTTATATAATTTATTTAATTAACTTTAATGAATACCAATATCATAGCATAGCCCACTTTCTATGTTATTAAAGAATGCTTTCTTTGTTTCTTTAGTTTACAAATCGGAAACAATTGCGTATTAGCTGTGACGGTTTCCAAACAATTGCAAATCAGATGCCACCATCCCATTTCAACAAGATCTGCTTAGTAGTTTACCGTGATTGGTTCAAAGTGAAACGGCTATTAATTAGATTGGACAATATTGAATGTTTGGCCAATGAACTAGTCTTTGTTGTTGGATAGCGGCTGGAGTTTGTGCTAGTGTTCACATAGCTACAAAGGCCCCTGTAGCCGTGATAGCTAGAGTGTATTTCTCTGCCTTCCGACGCATAGAGGGTCGCGGGTTCGAGATCTGCCTTGGGCATGTGTGTTAGTGTGTATTGTGCAAATGTGTAAAACAACAGAAAAGAAAATCAGTAGAAACTGGAAACGTAAAGAGGCGAAAACAAGAAAAAGTGGGGAAAGGAAGAAGAAAGCATAAAACGAGGTGTTTTTACGTTAATCCGTAAAACTCACATTTAGGAGGTCCCGAGTTTGTTCCCCCGCAACCGCCCACTCTGACACTTTGATTTTTGTGGTTGTTGTGGGTTGATAGACGACTGCAAGGGTGACTACTCTTTTGTCCTTCATTTCCTGCACTTACAATTTCCTTCAATGTCATCTGTTTTAGGGTTAGAGTACCAGATGACATTGTACAGCGGGTGGCCACTAAGCTAGGGGGTGTGTGCTCAGCAAAAGTATCTAAGATGGGGTTAATAAGGATGCCTCAAAGTGGGCCACAATTAGTGGGGACCACTGCGAAGTTAGTGGTAGTGTGTAAGCTTAGGCGGCGTTAGATGTGTTCGAACTGGAAAGGTTAGGGGTTCCAGCCAGCTTGCAGACAGAGTGGGTTTCTCCCTCATCCCTCACTCCGAAGGGTACGGTAGAAGTTGGTGCTCTGCCCAATATGCGGGACCGTCCTTTACCTTTAACATTGCCGGACAATGGCACTAGAAATGTTTGATCAAACACAATACTTTACCTTGTGTAAGAGCAAAACTGTCATCAGATTAGCATTAATGTGTTGTTTCATTGTTCTTCAGAGTAGTGGCTGGTCTTCTAGCGGAGCTCCCAGCTGTTCGAGTTCGACGTTTCCATCCTCTGGTGACTAGAGACCGTCGGTGTTTTCTTTGTCTCTCACCATATAGGGTATGTAAATGCAACAGCTATCAAAACGTCGACAAATTGATCATTTTAAATTATACAACAATATACCAACTCTGTTTTAGAACATAAGTGCATTTATTAACCACAAAACCCTGCTATTTGCATATCTAAAATTGAATATCCATTTATCTCATCTCCTAGGCCCATCCCATAAGGTATATAGCCTCAACTTACTTGATTTTGCACTATGTATATGAAACCTAGCCGATCTCTGATGTGATTTGTACCTGTTTTATTTTGTTGTGATTATGGGCCTATCTCCTCTTTTCTCTACACTTAGGTATGTGTATCTCATCTGCTTTATTTACAGCGAAAATTAGTACACCTCAGTCTGTAGCAGCCTATATACGAAGGTCGGCTGTTAAGTCCCAGGCCTCAGAATAAAAGAAAAAAATTAAACATTTTTTCTTCATTTCTCAACATAATATCCAGAAAGGATAATACGTTTGTCATATCGGGTTCTAATTTAATTAAACCATCTCTGTAGTGCGATTTAACATGTTCCTCAAAATAGCTGTTTACCGCATGAACGACCTCGTTGTGAAATCATCGTCCTCTAAGAAAGTTTTCGTGTTTTGGGAACAGGTGGTAGTCACTGTGTGGTCACTGGGTGCTAGATCTGACAAATAGGGTGAATGTTCAAGCAATTCGAACTTTAATTCGCACATTTTCCCATTTCAATGTCTGAACGATGTGCCTGAGCATTCTCGTGAAGAAACAAGATTTTTTGCTTTGCCAAATGAGGTCCTTTCCTCTTCACCTCATCACTCGAACATTGCAGTAAGCTTACCTAGTAGTCACCAGTGATACGTTTATCCCTTTCCAAGTAATCAATAAAAATAATTCCCTGTTCGTCCCAGAAAACATACCCCATAGCCTTGTTACCTGACAAAATTGACTTTGCATTTTCTTGGAGTTGATTCACCTGGCGCAATCCACTATTCTGACTGTGATTTACTTTCTGGAGTGTAGTGATATATCAAAGCTCCATCCATGGTAATAAGCAGTCTCAAAATTTCACTGAATTTTTACGGCAGAGCTCCAACTTCTTAACAGAAACAGTTTTTCTTTGCAACTTTTGATCAGGTATCAACAAACAAGGCATCCGTCTTGCACAGACCTTGCGAAAGCCCAAAACATTACTTAAAATATTACTTGCACGTTCTTTTTATAGGTTTACAGCCTCTGCTATCTCAAACAACTTTAATTTGTGGTCTTCCAGTACTAAACGATGAATTTTTTCAATGATCTCTAGAGCTTTGTCTTCCACTGGACTTCTAGAGTGAGGCTCATCACTACTGCAATTTTAATCATTGCATATGAAGGGGCTTTTTTCATGGTTTGTTTTACTTATCGTAAAAGACGAATATCGGGTAACTCTAAGCTCCATGGACCCTTGGTTCATTTGAGCATCATTTCACCCATTCCATTCATCGTCCGATATGACTTAACGTTGAAGGACGTAAGTCACCAAAAAGGGGGGGGGGCAGGGGTGCGTGGTAGCCTAGTGGTTACGGCACTACAAGCCAGGAGGACGCAGGTTCGATTCCCGATGGTACCATTGGAATTTATTCCCTGGTATAATCCTTATGGTCACACTATAGCCCTGCGGTTCACTCAGGCTCTAACAGAAATGAGTACCACAGTAATTCCTGCCTCGTGGTGCTGACAACCTCACAGGCCTTGAATGCCGATATCTATAGATGGGTGCCGTAACCACCCGTCGTCCCAACATACATGGGTCGACTACGGCCTCTCATGGTGGTACCTATACCTTTATCTTATATGAAGAAGCAGAATCTTTCAAATTCTGTCCATTTCCTCCTTGAATGTTTTAGGCGTTAAGCCTTTCAAATGGAAGCATTTAATCCAGCTCGTTTTTCCAAATCCTCCATTTTCGTGAAATCTCTACACTGGTCTTGTTTAAAATGCTATCATTCAAAAGCTAAACAAGCTATTGACTATGGATACAAGCTAGTATAGAGTTTGAAGCAAAATGTTTATCCGTAGTTAATTTCTCTCCATCTTTATCAGCCACACGTGCTGGCGTAATATGAAGCAGGATTTCTACGTTAGAGGCAAAATTCTTTCTCTTCTCGTGCGAGGGGTTTTTTTTTTTTTTTTTTTTTTTTTTTTTTTTTGCGGCTATCAGTTTCTTCTGGTCAGCAACTGTATCATCTTATTTTAAATAAGAGTCATGAGATCTCTCGTTTTCTGGTGTGGTTCAGAGTGAAATAAATACAATTTTGGAGAAGTCCAATTTTGTAACAAATAATTTAATTGTATTATCTGGATTACATTTTACTTGAACTTTATTTCCTAGTCAATCATTGCATATCGATAAATTCTTACTTCTTAAATAAAAATATTCCAATAATTACATACAACTCCTTACTCCTGCAGGTCTACTCATCATTAACAAGATTACAGAACACATATCTCCTTATGAAGATTATTGATTTTCTTCTTCTATCCGAAACTTTTCATCTTTTCACATTAAGCAGGATTATTGATTTTATTTTCCCTAGCAACCGTTCATCAATTTTTATATTGTCATTTCATGGCCCACTAATATTCAGATCAGAAAACAAAACTCATTTCCAACAAAAAACTCCCGTTACAAGTTAAACTATAAACGCTATTCTTCAAACTATCCCAGTGGCATCATCTGTATGTGAGACCCGAGACTTAGCCGACCCTCGTATTTATATAATCAGAATGTGTTTCCTTTACATTGAATGTTGGCTTATTCCAGAGTATCTTAACCTTTCTAAGCATTTATATGTGTCAGACCCGTTTTATTTTACAGCGAATACTGACTTTTTAGAGACTATCCTAACCTATGCTAAAATATCCTTCCTAGTCTACTTTACAGCATTGGAATATTTATATATAAACACATTATATACCGAGAATAACCAACATTTTTGTATAATTTATTTAAACAAGGCTATGACTGTTAATAGCTAACGAAAGAAAAATTATACACGAATCCTTATAAATGGATTGTAGCTGGATCTGTTTAACAAATACAAATAAATAACTTAACAAGGAGCGAAATAGCCCTGCAGTAACGTGTGAGATCCGCTTTCGGGAGATCTGTGGTTCAAATCCCGCCAAAATCATCCTCCATGACTGAGGCTTTTTACAGGTTTTGCCCCGTTCTCATAATGATTTTGAAGGTACCCTAAACTTAAGTCTGGAAGTTTCCTTATAAAAGTTTTTGCAAGTATAATTTCATTAAATGTACCATCAGTAATCACCAGCTGTGATGTATATTGTTAGACCAAACATTCAATTCTGAAAAACAAAATGACAGAGTACTTAGTTATCCATTTGATTATATAAAATATGATTTGAACATGAATCAGATGTTTCCGTGTTACAGGTTGGAGAAGTGGTGAGAAACCTTTCCTGTGGACACTATTTCCATTCCTGTTGTATAGTTTCATGGCTGGTGGGAAAAAGTCGTGTCTGCCCTTTGGATGGAAATCAGTTCTACAGAACCGCTAAGCCTAATACAATTAGGTAAGTACAGTTTAGTATCAATCAGCACTACTGCAGTATATAAGTGAAATGAGTAGTATGTAAAATAATATGAACATAGATAACTTTAAGATACACTACGAGGCTGGGTCAAAAGGTAATGCCTCCTATTTTTTTCCTTAAATAAGTAAGTTATGTGAAAACTTTGAATTTGGCGCAATTCCTCAAACCTTCGTCTCCAATGCCCTGCAGTAGTAACTTCCTAAGTCAACAGGTGGTAGCACTGCATCCTCTTGCAAAATGGCTGACATTGGCGCAATTCCTCAAACCTTCTTTTCCAATCCCCTGCAGTAGTAACTTCCTAAGTCAACAGGTGGCAGCACTGCATCCTCTTGCAAAATGGCTGACATCGGCATTTGTATTAGACAGCGTTCTGTGATTGAATTTTTGACTGCGGAAGGTGAAACGCTAATTCGCATTCACGAAAGGCTAAATAAAATGTGTATAGTGATGCAACGGTGTATGTCAGCACTGTTAGACGATGGGCTCGTCGCTGTAACGAAGCTGAAGGGCAAACACCATTGGCAGATGAAAAGCGAAGCGGCAGCCCGGTGACTGCACTGACTCCATGGAACATTCAGCGAGTCGATGACATCATTCGTGGTGATCGCCGGGTAACAACATCGTGTCGCATTACTTCCCTCAGTAAAGGCAGTGTGATGACGATTATTCAACAACTGGGTTATTCAAGAGTTTGTTCACGTTGGGTACCAAGAATGCTAACCGCCCAAAACAAAGAAACAAGGAAAACAATAGCCTCGAACACTTGCAGCGCTTCAATTTGGAGGAAGAGGAGTTTCTGGAAATAAATTGTTACTGGAGACGAAACGTGGGTTCATTTTTTTGTACCTGAATCAAAGAGGCAGTCAATGGAATGGCATCACACAACGTTACCGAAGGAAAAAAAAATCAGAACTCAGCGGACGGCAGGGAAAGTTATGGCGACAGTGTTTTGGGATGCAGAGGGCGTGCTTATGATTGATTTTTTGGAGCAGGGGTGCACAATAAATTCTGTCCAATACGTCAGAACTCTCAAAAAGCTGAAAGCACGTCTTCGCCGAGTTCGCCCAACAAAAACTATGGCGGATGTTCTTCTTTTGCATGGCAATGCAAGACCACACACCAGCCGTTACACCACTGCAGAAATTGAGAAATTGGGAAATTGGGAAATTTTTAAAAGTATTACTATTCTTGGAAGATCCTGAAATAAAACAAGTTTGATATGTAACCCAAATTTTTGTTTTTGAGTTATGTTTTCCATAGAGACGTACATGGATGTTTTTCTTTAAAAGTTTCTTTCGTTTAGGGAACCTCAAAATATATTTAAAGTGAAATATCTGTATCTAATCTGTGGGTCATAGTAACTACATGCCTCAATTGAACTAAAAATTACATAGATAACAGCAAAAGCAAATCTTACTGGCATACTCATTATAGATCATCCACTAAGACTTGCGAAAGTTCATCTACAAGCATATCTGGATTTCCTTCTTCATGAATGCACAAACTCATCGAACTGCCTTCAATCTATGTTTAACCCGGACTTAGTAAAGTTTCCATATGCCGTTCGTCTGCTTTCTTGGTTAGGGGCGGTGGCGGTGGTGGTATAATAGTTGTAGCGTTTAAGGTAAATGGCCTTTAGGTAGAAGTTATGATATTTTGCATTTTGAAATCAAAATGTAGGACTTCGATCTACACATTTATCATGTAGAATTTTGAAGAAAATTATAGCTAATAAACAACAATGATAAAATCTATCTTGTATATAACGACAATGACTGATTGTCTTTTCTGTTTATTCTCCTTGTATGGAGGAATTTCACTTCCTAGGACTTTCATGTCAACGCCTGGGTAAGATATCTATGAGGAATAGACGGACGCTGTATCGGAGAACATATCCTGGATTGGGTGATCAGACCAAAGCCTGTGACAAAGAAGATGATATGGCCCGATGGTAAAATGGACAAACTGAAAGGTGATTATGGAGCAGTTGGGGGCTACTCGAACTACGGTGCAGCCTGATATAACGATAATATAAAATTAAACTAATATAAAACTAAACGAATATGAGGGATTACTTCTCTAACAGGTGTTAAGAGTCACCAGTGGGTAGTATCGACGGACATCAGTTGAACTTGTGTTTGTTGGGTGGATATTTAAGGAACTTGTGTAGATTTGCTCAGAGCCTAATAGGAAAGGATTAGCCCGATTCTAGTTTTGTAACTGATGCTTTTAAGTATTCAGTTCTCTTCAACATATGGTTTTCAGATGAAAGCCATATTCATTAGAAAGGAAATTCAACAAAGAACTCATCTTTAAATATTTCAGTGGCCTGATGACTTATAGAGAAACCAGTGCATGGTAATGGAGTGTGTTCTCTATTAAAAAAAAATCAACAATCTTCAGAAACGTGAACAATGAACAAATTCTGAACCTACACTATTACCTAACATTTCAGTGTTTTGCTGCATGTTTTATACATATTTACTCAAAATACTTTGAAGTAATTATTTATGCATCTCGAAGCTTTTATCAGCCTTTCTTTCTTACTTTTCTCCTTGCAGAGAGGATCAGTATGCTAAGGACGTGAGCACAACCCTCCGGGTAAATCGAGTTCAGCTATTGGACCGTAGGTAAGATTTCATTGTACGGGGCAGCATATATCTGAAGTGCACAATAGAAACAGGAAGAATTACAAATAATGTTGTTTTTTGCAGGCTGGAACTAAGAAGAAAAGGCAGCAGTTTACACCAACATAAAGTTCATCGTATAGTGTCATCTCCTCCCACGTGTTCTAGCACTAAAGGTTAGCCAATTTTATTATAACTGAGACATATGTGCATTGTTCTTGGTCTTTGAATATTAAGCGAACTTAGAGTTATGCATGTTTCATGCTTTATTGTTCATAAATATTTTGGTTGTTTCGGTGTATCATTCTAAGTTACGGTGTGGACGACCATTAACATTTTGTCTTACATAAAATGCAGGTGTAGCAATGACGAATTTTGCTATCTTATATGTAATAATTGTCACTAAGTGTATGGCTCAGATGTTTGCTTGTTGGAAAGCTTTCCTCGAGCCTACTGCATGACAGTTTTATTTGGGCCATTTCAGTTGGGTCGGGTTCTCCACAATTCCGCCAGAGGGAAGCTTTCTCTGAGCAGTCCACCGCTGTGTCCAGGTCATCAAGTCTGGATTTGAAGGGACATCAGCACGACTTTGTCGGCCAGTCTGTCTGCAGCCTATAGCTTCTGTTGATATCTTCACCTTAACATTCTAAAGTGATCTGTTTGAATTTTAAGACATATTATGTATCTACTTTGGTGTTATGAAAACGATTGCCTTTAAAGCAAAAATGTATGATACATTTTATTCAACCTGAGAAATAATTGAGAAAATAGCCCTATCTTTCTTCAAGAAAACAAACTTATTGTATAAAACCCCATCCATCAGTAAAATCAAGAGGCACTCAGAACAGCAGATTTAACATCGTATGATAGCGGTGTTGATCTTCCCCTTAAACAGTGAACAGTTCCAAGAAAGGGATTGAAGCTATTTAACGTTTTAAGATAACTGTTGTCATATAGGTATTTACATAATCAACAAGGGCGCCGGAGTAGTGCAATGGTTCTGTTCGCGGCTCTCGTGCTAAGAGTCTGAGTTCGATTCCCAACTCTGGGGTTGGCGATTTTAAGTCGGCCCTGTCCACGCCTTCACCTCTGTCTAGCGAATGTGAAGTATCCCCTATGCCCAACGTGGATCGGAGTCCACGATATAAGCTGTAGGTCCTCTCGCCTCACCATCATCTTCAGTATCACCCTATCACCGCCGTCTGGGTGTCTCCACCTGAGAAATGGGTCCGGTCATCACGTGGTGGGACGAGGTTATCCTGAAGGCCAAGATTGTCATATGGGAGTGTTGATAACCAACCAACCACTTATTGAACAATACTTAACTGATTAATATTAACGATGTAAATAATACAGTGCAAACGTTAATTTATGAAACACATTTAGAGATTTCCAAAATATATTTGCTCTTGTTCCTTTTTATGAAACATTCTCAGGATCAAAGTAACAACTGAATCTTAAAAGGTAGTGTTTATGATCAGCCATTAGAGCCCTGTCCAAGTTAGATCGCTGACATGTTATCTCTTGTAAACTTAGAACGATACCTCAGCAGGTCTCTATGCTCATAAAGCCACTAAAAATGCTAAAAGTAGAACATCTGAAGTTAACGTAGTTCTGCTTTTCTGGTTATTTTATATATCGATACTTGCGATACCTCGATACCCACGACACTTGCATGGTATAGACATCGAATGATACTTCAGAAAATTAGCTCGATACTTTTCGATACTTCGATGGTGATTCTGCAATTTTTATTTTATTTTAAAATCATAAAATCAAGAGGTCCCGAGTTCGAATCTCGGCCAGAGTGAGTTACCTGGACAAGGTTTTTCCGGGGTTTTCCCTTATCCTTAAAGACGAATGTCGGGTAACTCTAAATTCCATTGACCCTGGGCCCATTTAAGCATCATTTTACCCATTCCATTCATCGTTCGATATGACTTAAAAAGTTAAAGGACGTAAATTACAAAAAATAATAATCACAAAATATTATTGCAGCAAGAACATCGCAAACCCGAAAAATTGCCAGACATGTGGTACCTGCACAGTAACATTAAACAAGAAAATAATCCTATATAAAATTCACTACCAGTTACCAGCTTCCAAGAAAAAAATCACTGCTTATCCCAACGAGATTTGTCACCTCCTCTTTCCAGTGCACAAAATTACTGAAAAACATTCAAAATGTCCAGTCGCTAAATATTTGTGTATCCAACCTGCAACAGTTTTCTCCGAAAGACTATTCAGTATAGCAGGACTGTGACAGAAAAAGGAGTAGAGTTGACCCCGAAAGAGTGAAAATGCAAGCATTATTTAACATAAACTGATAAAAGTGGACGGCTTTGCTTTCAAGTGTCTAATGTAGAGTTTAAAAATAAGATCACTGATGGTTTTAAGTTTTGTCTCATTAAACACCTCCCCCTATTGAATTTTAATGGCTTTATGCTGTTCTCCCAACATTCTATTTTGTATTGAAACTGGAAATAGAAGTGGCGCTGTACCGTAGTATTGGGTATCGCGGAAAATATCATGTATCGGTATCGAGTATCGAGAAAAACCGTTATCAACCCATCGTTTATATATATTAGTGTCGCGAGGCATTGTTTGTGGAGGGCCGCAGCCGGCTCGAGCGAAGGAGACAGATAGCGCCCAAGCCACGCCCATGCGCATGCGCACTAGCGCTTGCCGAGAGGGAAGGAGACGGAGACGGTCTGGATAATTCTTTCCTTTCTCTCGCCATCGTGAAATATTGTTTTACTTCGACAAGTTTCGAGAAACAGCGGCTCGGGTATAAATGCGCGGTGTGACCTTTTACCAGCAGTTGTCTACGGACTTGTGAATTGAGTTGTGCAGCGAACCTGCTAGTCAGTTGTGAGTTTTCGGGTAGTTTGTGAGTTGTGTGGACATTTGAACTGTACCGAGTTGCAAGTTGAGAGTTGATAATTGTGTAGTGATTTGACAGTGAATTATTTTGTTTGTTTACGTGTGGTGAAGCCGCGAGAGACTTTGTTGGTGTATGTTACGTCATCCTGTTGTAAAGGGCTGTAAAAACTCTCTTTCTACGGAAATAGAGAGCATTTTGAATTTCTGCAAACTAAACTTTTAATTTTACGGACCCAAAAAGTCACAAAATATATATTAATTTAAAGCAATAAATTATTACCAGCAAACCGGGCTGAGTTAAGCGTGCAGTTCTAGCGGTCATATACATTGTACAGTAACTTAAAATGTCAAATTCTATTTCAACGAATCAGGATAAACCTTACCCGGGCTGAAGTTTAGACACAATCCATTCACTATGTATCATGTAACAGCATTTTTGCTCATTCACTCGGGTTAAAATGAATCACTGAAAGAAACCAGTGCAAGAGCATATATATGCAAGAGCTTTCGAGTTCGTATCTGGATAAGGTTTTTCTTCGGGGCTTTCCCTTATCATGAGAGATGAATGTCAGGTAACTCTAAGCTCTTGAGACCCATTTTATTCATCGTCCGATTGCCTTAAGCTGGAAGACTTTCCCCTCTATCCCTCCAAACCGTAGTACCAAATGTTTATGGTGATAGTTACCAATAGAAAGTTGTCAGAAGTAAAACGTTCACATTTTCCCATCATTATGGAATCTGTGATATTTCACTTGTTAGTTCTAACTTCTCAAATATCATCCTGTTACATATACTGTGAAAGTCACGATATATTTGTATGTCTTACTTTAGTGGCCTTTTAACTATAGTCGCAGGTGCTCAAACTTTTCACATCAATGTGTCACCGTCTTATAGTATCATTATATTAATGTTATATATTAAAGTATTGTACTAGATTAATATTAATTATATTCTAGTATTTATCATTACATTAAATTGATTAATTATACGAGTATTTAATTAATTAGGTTTTTACGATATTAATTACTAGACACTACCCATATATTTAAATAAATTTCAATTGTTTTGCAAATTTTGGTGTCAGCTTTGTGTCTATTTTTAGAGAAATAAGATCTGAAGAAATAAACAAGCAATTTAACTTCTTTTATTTAGATGAGCACGCCGAAATTGCATTAAAACATGATTATAAACCTTTCTTCATACCGGTACGATAGAGCGATTTACAATAATTGGCAGCTTTTAATGACATACGCGTGTGGAAAGTTAATTGCTTAATTTAACACTTAAGATAACCAGTTTATCCACTACTAATTAGTGATTATGGGGAAGAGAGGTGGTGATCAATCTTTTGCAACGAAGTAAAGAATATTATATAGTAGGATGGTGTAAATGATTCAAAAGAGTAAAGTACGTTTTATGTGAATAGATTATCTGATAATTTCTGTGGCTAAAGTTTAGCGACTTAAGTAAACTGACCGTCTTGAGGTTTGGCCTTAGTCAGTTTTGGTTAACCTGGATATGACCGTGTTCCTATACTATTTCTCTCAGAGTTTCCATAATGGTAGATATTAATTCTAGGCCTGCATGCAATTTAGTTTGATTTGTAACAGTATATGGGAAATTGTAATTTTTTTAATGTGTTATAGATGACTTTAGAATAAACATTGGATGGTAATTGAAGGGATTTAGAATACGCATTAATACTGAGAGTATTTTGTCATTTAATACGTATAACAGTACTTAACTAGTACGCTTAACACACACACACACACACACACACACACACACACACACACACACACACACACACACACACACACACACACACACACTAGGCCAATCCTCCTTAAAAAAATCCTCAGTCCAAATGCCATGGAGGTATTCTAAACATAAACCGAGAACGCTTCTTTCCCAAATTTATTTCCCCATTTACCATGTGTTCACTGCAGTTGATGTATGCACTAAGAACAAAATTCAAAAATTGCTTAACAAACACGCGCGCGCCATATACTTCATTGGCTGGAGTAGAGGTCTTTTTTTTATTTTTTTTTTTTATTTTTTAAATTAACGTCCTCCAACGTTAGGTGATATTGACCGAGCGAGATGGCTCAGGTGGTTTCATCTGTGGTCCGCATTCGGGAGGCCCGGTTTCGACTCCCGTGGCCGACCTAGCTGATCCATGGTTTTTTCGGGGTTTTTCCTAGGTCGTTATGTAATGCTGGGTAGGTTAATTACATCCCTCGAATTTCCTGTCCCTCCATTTCATCTCGATTATCATTCCACATCATTTTTCATCAGGTGGTCTCTTTCAGGGTAGAAGTGTCGGCGAGTGTCTCGGCGGTGCATGTCAGGATGATATGCTCTGAGGAAAACTACTTCCTCCTCCAGTAGTTCGGTTGCCGGTCTCCGCTCCTCTGCTGGGATCATTTCGTGACCACGAGTCAGGGACCTTTGGGGCTCGGATCTCCTGCCTGAGATCTTTGGGGCTCGGCTGCTAGGCCGGTTGCCGTACCGCAGTAGGGGAGCGAGTTCGTTGTCCTGGCCTGTCAGGGGAAGTCTCTATACAAGTAAGTTGTATGGACCCTGTCCTCTGTAATGTCGTGACTGCTTGGGTCGGCCGCCCTCTGTCTCCTACGCCTCATCCTTCCTCCCAGGGGTTCCCCCTTTGGAAGCAGAGGAACAATAGGCCCAGCATACCGCCTACGTACCGAATCCCCTCCGCAATGAAATCTTAATCCTAAATCCTTAGGTGATATTGGGCGATGAATGAAATGTGTGATCTCAAATCAGCCCAGGGAGCACAGAGCTTAGAGTTACCCGAAATTCCTTTTTAGACCGGAAAAAAAAACTTATCCAGATAACTCACGCTGACTGAAATTTGAACTCGGGACCTCTTGCATCAGAGGTGGATACACTACCTTCTACGCTACAGAGACGGGTGTAGATATCCTTGTTACTCTGCTTCCACCCTGTATGAATTGATTCATATCTAACTTACTCAATCAGAGACATAAGAATATTTCCTCCGCCTGCATTATATCACGTGATAGGATCTGATTTTACTTTACATAAAACCTGGGATTTGAATCTAATTGCGAGAAATTTGTTGTCTCAAAGATTACAAATAGTGTTAGCGAAATTACAAAGATAATTATATGTAACTCAAATTATAACTGAATATTTGATATAAAGAAAACGATAATATATTAATTAACAAACTGCGATAGCATAAGGAAATGTGTGATACGCCGTAGACTTTTGATAAAACTGTCATTTACGAAAGTTCTAGGTTGAACCATGAGGTACATAGGGTGAAAAAACATTGAGGTGGGCAAATACGTCTGCCTCAGTAGTTAATGAAGGAGTTTGTTAGGTACAAAGTGTAAATTTAATTTAAGACAATAAATATTCTATTACGGACTAGTGCCCAACAAATATATTTTCTACCTCTGCGATTTACAAAGCAGAGTAAATTATGTGTGTATGGTCGGGTCTGCACAATTTAACTTTTCATTATTAGCATTTTAATGCACTGCGCGATATTTCAGGAGCATTCTATGGTGTAACTTTACAACTGAAACTTTGCTATCAGTCAGGGGCAGCTGCTGCCTCACAAGGTTGTCGCTTACAGTTTTACTATTTTAAAGTAATAAATATTGTACCGTCACTGCGCTCTATATTGCTGTCGCAGGAGAATAGGAAACAGTTGAGACGTGTGGAATTCAATAATACAATTAACGTTTAAGACGGCATAAGTACAAAGAACAGTGACATCACACACTGAACTCGTGATCAGAGCGAGCATGTCAGTGGTGTGAGCAGACGTCACATGACATTGCCTGTCCTCTCCTGTGTTAGGTCTTGAAGATGCATGCATATTATTTATATCATGATTTATCCATGAATATTTAATGCATGTTACCACTAAATAAAATGCAGGGAACGCGGAACAGAGTTCATAACATCGCAACTAGCAGTGTTAATATCTCTTGCCCGCCTCGATAGCGTAGATGGTAGCGTGTCTGCCTCACGTTCAAGAGGCCCGAGTTCGAATCTCGGTCAGGATGAGTTATCTGGATAAGGATTTTTCCGGGGTTTTCCCTTATCCTGAAAGACGAATGTCGGGAAACTCTAAGCCCCATGGACCCTTGACTCATTTGAGCATCATTTCATCCATTTCATTCATCGTCCGATATGACTTAACGTTGGAGGATGTAAATTACAAAACAAAAAAAAAAGTCTCATAAAACGTTTTTAACTACCTGAGTGATTATTACATATAGTATGGGTCTACCAAGTCATTCAATTTTACTCGTAGTCTGTGTGAGATAAGAAGTCAGGATTTCTAAAAAGAGATACCAGAACTCATCCTCTCGCTCGTACGCAGTTTTGTGACGAACCGTTCAGGGCGAAGGTTGAGGGGAATTTACCCTAGGAATCTGCGCACTTGAAGCAGTGGCGGAAGAAAATTGACAAGGAAAGGTTTTGACCGGAAGAAACATCCCTTTTCCATTGCAGTGAATGGAAGGTACCTCAGGTCTTCCATTCGCTATTGCTCTCTTTCTGATAACTTAACCCAAACGGTCTCTAATATCAAGAGAGATGGTCCGCAGTGCGAGGCTCTAATTCTGATCTCATGTCTGCGCCTATCGGGTCGGTCACTATTAGGGATTTTCCATGGTTTCCCAGAGTCGGTCGGCAAATGAGACGATTATTTTCACCATTATACTGAATTTGTAGTCTCCATAATTTCTTTTCGTCTGTTTCCGAGTTATAGACGGCGGTTGGTTTGTTGTGACAAGACGATAGAATTTCGACCTAGGAACATTTCTCCGTGGCGTTTGGTGCGACTTCTGGAAGCTCCTTTCTGGGAGCTCTCTAGGTTAACATTGGACTCCCGCGGGGCATAGCCAATGCTAGCCAGTGTCAAGATAGGTATCGTTAACCCCTCCTTAGCATACATTGTTGACGGATATGTCCGCTATGTGTGTGTGTGTGTGTGTGTGTGTGTGTGTGTGTGTGTGTGTGTGTGTGTGTGTGTGTGTGTGTGTGTGTGTGTGTGTGTGTGTGTGTCCCTTTACTTTCCTCCTGCCTGGGATTAGGAAGGCTCTTCTGCATCTGCTACAAGTTTATTGTTGAAGAGTGTGTTAAAAGGGACTGGAAAGTAATTCATTGTTTACCATATAGCGTCGTTTACCTATATTTAACTAAATCACTCTGATTTAGCAATTAAAATCCAATATACATGTGTACAGCCACTGGCATATAGACATCGTATAGACGTTCAGTCAAAAAGTACATGTAAAGGAACTAGTTTACTTTCTGTATTTAGCATACAGGTAGCTCATCAGAAATGAGGCAAAAATTAATGAAACAAAGAGATTACGCCTTTATGTGACAAAAGCCAAAGCGATCATTCTGTTTAGTGAAGCCCATCCTTATGGGGAAGTGGAAAATGCGTATTTTCCCCAACCTAGTTTTTGCTGACATACAACGCATTCGTGGGACTCAATAACAAACCCCATTAATTCTTGTTCACCTGAAAAATGAAGAGTAAATGCTTCATATACAAAGGTAAGAGGGTGAGATGACGTCATCAGCACATGAGAGCCAAGGTTAGACATCGCTTTTATCTGGCTATTAGGGTAACCAACAACCTGCAGCCTTATGCCCCATACTCCCTTTAGTCCCCTCCCACGTATGTCTCTTCGCTCCCTCGGATCGTCATTTCTTGCCATTCTTTGGATTGCTGTCCGACATGAACCGCTTGGAATCTCCAAAACAGTATAGTGCTTATCAAAGTCTACTCACAAGATCAGATAGGAATGAAGCCGGAATGTTTAATAAGCAGACGTTTATATTAAGCAGAGAGCCCAGAATTTGGTTGTAGCACAAACTATTCCTAGAGCATGCCAAAACTTAGGGCAGAGTAGACCACGAAATATTATGGATAGCTTTGGAACAACATGGTACACATTCAAACTTGATCAACTCAATAAAATTACCTATAATTAAACCAAAAGCATGTTCCAAAAAAATTCATAGATGTCAATATGTATTTGAGATAAGATTGAGGATTATTAGCCATATCATAGAGGAATAGAGAAGAAAATAAATATGTGCCAAAGGAAGGAAGAGTGTAATAATAATAATAATAATAATAATAATAATAATAATAATAATAATAATAAAATAATAATAATAATAATAATAATAATAATAATAATAATAATAATAATAATAATAATAATAATAATAATAATAATAATAATAATAATAATAATAATAATAATAATAATAATAATAATAATAATAATAATAATAATAATAATAATAATAATAATAATAATAATAATAATAATAATAATAATAATAATAATAATAATAATAATAATAATAATAATAATAATAATAATAATAATAATAATAATAATAATAATAATAATAATAATAATAATAATAATAATAATAATAATAATAACAACAATAATAATAACAACAATAATAATAACAACAATAATAATAACAACAATAACAATAACAATAACAATAATAACAATAACAATAATAACAATAACAATAATAACAATAACAATAATAACAATAATAATAATAACAATAATAATAATAACAATAATAATAATAATAATAATAATAATAATAATAATAATAATAATAATAATAATAATAATAATAATAATAATAATAATAATAATAATAATAATAATAATAATAATAATAATAATAATAATAATAATAATAATAATAATAATAATAATAATAATAATAATAATAATAATAATAATAATAATAATAATAATAATAATAATAATAATAATAATAATAATAATAATAATAATAATAATAATAATAATAATAATAATAATAATAATAATAATAATAATAATAATAATAATAATAATAATAATAATAATAATAATAATAATAATAATAATAATAATAATAATAATAATAATAATAATAATAATAATAATAATAATAATAATAATAATAATAATAATAATAATAATAATAATAATAATAATAATAATAATAATAATAATAATAATAATAATAATAATAATAATAATAATAATAATAATAATAATAATAATAATAATAATAATAATAATAATAATAATAATAATAATAATAATAATAATAATAATAATAATAATAATAATAATATAGTGATATGATATTATTTGCAGACGAGTACATAATCAACGAATATGAATTATAGTAATCAGTCAATAGTTTGGTGGTTTTTAAGGATTATCAAGGAAGTATGTTGTGAAAGAAGTCATGGCCATAGAAGGGAAGCACTTATGTCACAGAATGTCATTGAAGGCCAAATAAAGTTGGAAAAAAGTGTGAAATATCTGGGCTCTACGATAAACAATACAAATAAGGTTGTATAGTAAAACATGAAACTATTAGTAGAATAAATAATTAAAATACATATAGATAAAAAAAACATGAGAATGGAAGTCAAATTAATACACCACCATCAAAACCACGTTAAAATATGCAAGTGAAACAATGGGTGTTAAAAAAGGGAGAAAAGCAAAACTGGAAATTAAAACCAATTCAGAAGTCACCAAAACAGATGTCGATATCATAAAACTAATACTAGAGAAACATGTAATCTAGTAAATTGAAACGTGCCAGAAAACAAAACCTTATGTGTACCTTCACATGAATTTCGCCCGCCTCGGTAGCGTGGTGGTAGCATGTCTGCCTCACGTTCAAGAGGTCACGAGTTCGAAACTCGGTCAGGGCGAGTTATCTGGTAAGGTTTTTACCGGGTTTATCCCTTATCCTGAGAGACGAATGTCGGGTAGCTCTAATCTATATGGACCCTGGGCTCATTTGAGCAACATTTCACCCATTCCATTCATCGTCCAATATGACTTAACGTTGAAGGACGTAAATTACAACAAAAAAGCATGAATTTCTCTGCCCTTGTTCAAACTATTCTTAAAAACTGTATTCTTTCTTGTCTGTTAATTGAAATATGCGTTTGAAGAAATTGTTGTATCACATATTTACTTATGTATTTATTTATTTATAGATACAATAAGAATAGAGCACCTATTAGCGACACTACGGGAGGGGCTCGGCAGTTCGGCCCGAGGTTCCTCTAGTAAAACAGGAATAGGTAGTGCGGTCTGAACTGTGTTTTGGAAGAAGGCATACGACCACATTAAAAGAGTCTAGGTAGCGTGGTCTGTATGTTAGCCTACGATCACTGGGACAGTGCTCTGCCATTGGTATTCTCCATTTGACTAACGTTACAATTACCACAGCCCCATGGCACGTTCTCAGAATCTAAAGCTGTCCTGCTTGCCTATCTCATCTCTAGTTCATCAGCATCTCTACTTTGCTCTTCACATTTGGCATTTAGTTCGGTTCGTAAACCGAGCGGGATGGCTCAGGAGGTTTCGTCTGTGGCCCGCATTCGGTAGGTCTGGATTTCATTCCCATGGTCAGCCTACCTGACCCATGGGTTACTTCGTGGGGCTTCCCGAGTCGCCAGGCGAATGTTGGATGGGTTAATTATATCCTTCGAATCTTCTTTCCCTCCATGTTTTATCTGTTGGTCTCTTCCGGGATAGAAGTGTCGATGGATGTCTCGGCGTTGCATGACAGGATGATATGCTCTTAGCAAACAATTCCTCTTCCGGTAGGACGGTCTCGGTTTCCCGGCTGGCCTGGTGGGCAGTTTCAGGTCCACGGTGGGTGGTGGTTGTACTCGCCTGGCGGGGAGTTTCCAACTGGTCAATTGAGGGACCCTTGACCCTTCTCTCTTCACTGCTGTGGTTCTTGGGGGCGGCCGTCCTCTATCTCTTCTTGTCTCATCCTTCCTGCCGAGGCTGCTCCACTTGGGGACATGGGTACAATAGACCAAGTTTGGATCTCTGTGCCTCCATAGCACAGTCCAGTCCAGTCGGATCTTAAGCTTTGTAAAATCATCTGCTTCATCGACAAGGACACTGAGACTGATGGCTTATATTCCGGAGGTTCTGGGTTGTATGGCCAACTGTGACCGGAGGATTCCGGGGCTGTGTGATAGTCGGTGGGCAGATGGCGCTAAAGCTTGGGCTTGGATAGTCCCAGCTCTGCCAGAGAATAGGTCTTCGAGCTTCTACTGCCGAGCCAAACTCTCTCCGGTTCTGATAGGGTGGGGAGGACCTCTGAGGCACACTCCGGTGGCTTGGGTGGGTCATCACCTAGCGCCTATTGCCGGATAATAAAACCAATAATTGTAAGAGAAGTCAGTTCATCTCTGCCACTTACGTTGTCCTTCCTGCAGTCCCGTAGCGAAGGGGATCCGTCCCCTTCAGCTGCCGAGGTGCGGGCGCTGCGGATCCTTAGCACTCGTGATACCTCTGACGTTACTAGAGGAACTTCCCCTCCTGTAGGGGAGTTGTTCGGATTGGGTTGGACTCGAGGGGGCAGTGTGTTCCCGACACCCACGGGGAATTGGGTACCTCTGGCCAGGGTACGGTCGCCCGGAGGGGTAGAGGGTTGCCTCATAAGTCCCGGGTACTAGCCTGCAGAGCTAGTAAGATTAACGCAATTTCTACATCAAAAATTAAGAAAATAATTGCAATTAAAATATCAAAGGATAGTTTAATAAAAGTATTAGTTTTGGAAATTAATGATGAGAATTTCTTTCCTTTGAATTTTTAAAAGTAAGACTTATTTTTGGTTTACAAGACCAATGTTTTATATTAAACGCTGTAGAGAAGGTGTGCTAGATCGAGGTTTTCGGTAGTCTTCCCTGGGGGGTTGACGCGCGTAAGTGACGTATCTACTTCCATCCCGTCTTGACATTGTGCTCAGCGGGGGGTGGGGCGCTTTTAAAGAAATCAGGTATGGAAAGAGCCACGGAGTATCCATCGCTCCCGGGTAGAAGGAGGCCCGGGTCCTTGGTCCTACGGGTCCAGGACTAATGGAAGTAGAACCTCTGCACTTAACTGTCCTTCCTGCAGCTCATTTGCTTTCTTCATCTCATTCGTTACTCTCGAGAATGTATGCACAAAAGCTCCAATTGCAGGGCCAGATGCTGGATGACCCTTTCCTAAACTACCTCTACCTCTATTGGTAAACTTAATGTAGTTCATTCTTTATCCTAAAAGAATAATTTATTACTGGCTAAAAAGGAGCCGAATGAGGCTTATTCCCAATTGTTAACAGAAATATCAGTAATTTGCATATCGTTGATTGCATTCAAATCTATTTTGCACTTGGATGGTAGGTGAAACAACACCGTGAAAAGAATAAACTGTTATTTTATACCATTTACTGGAAGCTGAATGGAAAAAATCGTTACTTTTGCTAACGGCAGGTGACACCATCACTCCCCTTCCCCTCCCCCATATTGCCAGGTGATTGTGACAAATATCTCTCTGACTGTGGGGACTTCTAAATATTTCTACAGCTTTTAAAATAGAATTTTCGCTTCGTATTTACGTCCAGCGTCTTTGAAAAATATAACAAAGCGTTTAAGGAAATTCTTTCACCCTTACATGTCCCTATAAATAGACCTAGCAATTTTCTAATATTGAAATTATTTTTGGGATATTACGTAAGAATTGTGCGTATTATATATATATATATATATATATATATATATATATATATATATATATATATATATATATATATATATATATATATTATATATACTATAAAAATGAAGAAATGTAGCGTGAAAAGCTTACAATACAAACAATAAAAAATCTGATATATTCACATGACTTTCTCTACATATGTATTCTACAACACACTATTTTTACAAAAGTTTATTCTACTATCTACTTTAGACTTAACTTAAGTCTACTTAACTGAGACAGACATTTGTAACAATGTCTTTGCTTCATATTTCTTGTAGCTGCAATAAACATAGGAAAATGAATAGGCTTAAACGATAATCAAATATTTTAAGGGCTGATAGCTTTAATATCCCATTATCTTTTACTGACCAAAAAGAATAACGATATCTTATTTGAGAAAATGTATGAGTATTTTAAAATTCAAATCAATAAAAAGGAAAATATAAAAATTCTTTTCTTCACACTCACATATAACTTTATATGATATAACTGTGTGCTTTAACGAAGTCGACACTTTTTCTAGTAAGTTATATGATAGGAGCAAGAGCTCTTGAAGCATGTCCTGTGAATAAACAGTGTGAGTGAAGCAATGTGTCAATATCTTCTCGATTCACTTTTGTACTAATTTGTGCTTCACTGTCCCTACGCTTCTTCCAAGTTTATACTTTGAGTGATTAGGCCTATTGAGAAGCATTCAAATCTCGATAGTGTGATTTTTTATACCGTCAACCAAGATGGAGGACCAACGAATAGTAAACTTGCTTTCCTCTTTCAATACTGGATCTGAAGGTAGGAAAAAAGACATCAATATATTTTTGATGATAGGAGCAAGAGCTCTTGAAACATGTCCTGTGAATAAACAGTGTGAGTGAAGCAATGTGTCAATATCTTCTCGATTCACTTTTGTACTAATTTGTGCTTCACTGTCCCTACGCTTCTTCCAAGTTTATACTTTGAGTATATTTATCTATTACTTTACCAGGTATGCAAAGGTCGTTTCAGAATGAAGGGAACTTCAGGAGCTATTGCCAGAAAATTCAAGATGTAGTTTCATTTGTCATAAAAATATATTAAATTTATGTTATTTTAATCAAAAGAATTAGAGCCACTTTTGAAAAACAAAAATCGAAAAATATTCCATGTAAATGGTAGTCAGGGTTGGAGAGTTTTCTTGAAAATCTGTCGCTTCCTTGAATAATACTGAACTTAATTACCAAGTTTGAGCTTTAATCGTTCACAGACTGACGCGCATCACTAATACTCACAGTCCTTTTTAATGATGTCTTTTTTATTCAAGAAGTCTCAAAACGTTTACTTTTGAATGAATTCTCGGTAGGTATCGAATGTTTTTGAATATAACACAGAGCTTCCTTTATTCCCGTAATTACAGAGTAGAAAAATTAAAATTTTAAAAATTCAGAAATATAATGAAACATTTTTAAAAACTCTAGTTCTGGGAAAATAGCATTGCAAGGTTCACTGTTCAAAACTAAAATGAAACAGTGAAGAGTGATAGAGAGAGAGAGAGAGAGTCAGAGAGAGGGAGAAAGTGAAGTCTCATTACTTTCTTATGAAGGAACATTACACATTGAGAAAATCATAGTGACTTTGCTAACATGTCCAGCAATACCTTAGATCACCAGGTAGACAATTCCAGCGATGAGAAGCTGCAGTGTAATAAAAGTTTGTAAAGTCCGGTACATTCTCATTCAATTTTGCATATGTTATATAATCGGTAAACCGAAAGCTGAAGGAATTTTCAAGAGGTCCGAAGTGAGTGCGTCACCTATAAGTCGCTCCGCGCACTAGTTTTCTTTTATTTTTAAAAGAACGTACGTAAGGTAACTTAAAGCTCTATGAACTCCGGGCTCATTCAACTGTCATCCCTCCTGTTTCGTTCATTCATGTTATCCAGGCTATGTTCGATAATATTACGTTTATTTGGGGTTATTGCTCGTATATGGAAATATTTGTGGAACTACAGCATTCTGTTTATCACAGACCAGATGACTGAGTGTTTCAGCAAAGTCTACAAACCGAAGTATTAAATTTGCTACTTATATCAATATTGCACATACAATATTGTGTTTCGCAAAATTAATATGGTATATACTGAGTGTATAAATTCTGAAGGGTGTAAACATAGTATGTATACTTCGACATAGCTACACATATTAAAACGTCCTGTAAGCAAACAGATTCAAAGTGTTACACTCTTCAGAAGGAAGCGGAAAGAAACAATCTATAAGAAAAGTTTCTAATAAGGTTAATATAAATAAAATAGCATAATTATAAGAAGAGTTGCTCCACTTAAACCGAGCAAGAAGGCTCGCATTCAGGTCTCGGTTCGATTTCCATAGATTGCCCTATCTGATCTTGGATTTACTTTTGCAGTTTCCGTGACTGGTAGGTAGATGCTGCTGATGAACCCGCTTTAAAGTGGCATCTTTGTGCCTTAAGAGACTTGCAGGGGTCTTGGGGCCTAAGTGCAGGGCTGCCTACCTCCGGATGCATTTTATCTGGAACCGCTAGAGACCCCGTCTGTTACGCACACCATCGCCGCGTTCTGGTTGCACATCGGGCGATGCTTAGCTCCAAGAGAGTAACATTAGAAGCATTAAGTTCTTGGTCCTCCATACCAAGGGTAAACACTGAAAGAAAAACAGAAGCGCGGCAATCGTCCTTAATTAGCAATTAATTATGTACAATTACAATATAAAATCAT
This sequence comes from Mantis religiosa, assembly GCA_030765055.1. Classification (NCBI taxonomy): domain Eukaryota; kingdom Metazoa; phylum Arthropoda; class Insecta; order Mantodea; family Mantidae; genus Mantis; species Mantis religiosa. The sequence continues at coordinate 134,766,005 of CM060949.1, read as the reverse complement.
GTAACTGAAAAGCAAATAGATTTTCAAGAACTTCTGCGATATATCATAGTTGAAGGATGACACTTCAAAGCAATGCACAATAATAATTTTAGTAAGTGCGACAGTTCTGTGTCCTTAAATGATTTGTATTTTAATACTGTTCCCATATGCAATGCAGTAATAACGTCGCAATTGCATTCGAAAAAGAGCGCTTTTTCTAATCTGAACCAACAATTTCTTCAGCCATCCCCAAGGTTCTGTTGTCAAATGTTTCTAAATAAGTAAAATAAATATTTTAACCCAAAGGTCTACTTCTACGTCTGCATCGTCCTATGTAGGGCACACCTTACTATACTGTAATGGAATACGAATATATTGTGAACTTACACCCTTTACTGCAGGAGATGAGATAAAGGGAAACGTAAGGTTGGCAGAGGGCTTGGACCGAGCAAGACATAGAGACTTGCAGAAGTCCTTAACTGTTCGACAGATTACCATAGGCGCACCACAAATACGGCCGGGGAAGAAGCGTTTCGCAATGCAAGCATCCGCACCTTTAGTTCACACATGTCCGATCCACAACCCCAAACCAGAAGCTCATGGATTAAGGAAGTCACCTCAGAATTTCACTAGTAAAAAGGGAAAACTACGCAGAAACCGTCAGAGTGGTGGGTTACGGGGCTCGAACACGCGATATTACAGCCTGAACCTCCCGTTACACTTATGCAAAATGCACGCATAGCTGCCACTTGGTTATCGAAGTATCCAGAGTGATAAAGTAAACTTATCATTTTAATTTAACCATTTAAAGCAACGTAATAAAGCAATTTATTTTACTCAACTCTTTTATAAACGAAAATATCAACTTAACTCCCTGAGTAGTTTTAAATATTCAATTAAACAGAAGAAGCGATTTAGAATGTATGTAAAAATACTTAAGATATGTATACTGAGAGATACCATAGCTGTGTGAATGTGACTGTTTTTCTCTATTTGCTGCAGAAACACAGCGAAATGGAAATTCGAGAACATCTCTCTTGAGGGTTACGTCAGTGGAACTACCAGTTGCTGTACAGATGCAAGTTGCTCGTCCACCTACACCCAGCTCAGGGGCTGCACGTTCTTGGCCAGTGAAGCCTTCTTCACCTATAGCTGCTCCTCATGCAGAACTCACCTGTAGCCGCCTTCAACTGTCTTCCAGATCCACCAAAAATGGACCTTGAGAGAACTGGCAACTTTTGTGACCTAGAAAACTGTAAAGTGTAAATTTTCCATCTTAAGCATTCACACCACAAACTTTTGCATACTCATGAATGAATGATTACTAATTGTATATTTGAAGGTAAAGCCATGTCCCAAACCTCAAATGGGGCAAGTATTAATTTCGTGAGTGAAACTTCTGCTTGCACGAGTTTATGCTCATTTATGACCTTGAGGAGCATTCTGTTCCTTCAAATTGCTCTTTTGCAAGTCAGCCAAACACACCCACATTATGTAGCGTAACAATTCAAGACTAGTAATATAAATATCATGTACTTCTATTACTACACAATTCTAAACAAATATTATTCTATAACACCAGCTTGAACTGTGACGCTGTGTAGGGAACCTGGTGTCGTACTTGAAGACATGCAGCTATGGCTTACAGTACAGCTCAGCACTATGACATTTTCTTCTTTACAGAGAGTGAATTTGTGGTCATAGGTTACACATGGAATATCACTCATCGGGTTACCACAGTGATCCACGTGTTTTTGAATTATTGAAATTACGAATTACAACAGTTTCAGGGACTTGATACATATTTGTCTTTTCTTAACATCTAACTCGCTTTTTAGGTACTTCCGTGCGTCTTTGTGGCCTGTCAGACAGCAGCCTCCTGTGTTTCTCGAATTTCATCGCTTCTTCCTAAGGGATTAGACCATTTCATTGTAAAAATAAAACTTTGATTTTTATAAATAATATATTCAAAGATAAAATTATCTCAATAACAGCTTCAGGGTTATACTTTAATATAAGATATTTGAATAAATTATAAATATAATTAAAATTAATGGAATTAAAAAAATTACCAAATAAGATTTTAAACCATTAGATATGGGTGTAGGTTGCAGTGAGCAAGGTTTTCCCTTCCGTTGCCTAACCTTTAACCTTGTTATTTTTTTTATGTGTTTTGGATTAAAGTAACTTAATTCCCCTCGATTTCTACATGTCTCCAGTTTATCTCCATGTCTAATTATAATATCATTGCTGTATCAAATTTAAATGTCTGTATCAATAAAATAAGTTCCATCATACCATGCTCTTTGAAATTGTATTTAGTATGAAACAGTTTAATGAATCTAGAGTTGATCCATATTTCTCTATAGTAGTTTATTGAGTATCGACATTTCCCTTACTATAGGGCAGAACACTTTCGAGCAGTCCATCTAATGAGAAGAAAAGTATCATTTTTAAATGCTTCAAGATAAAACCTAATTCAGTTCATAACGTATTATATCTTCTATGATTTTTTGAAAATTGCACAGTTTTCAACTCTAAATGGAGTGAGTATTCTGCTTAAAATTTTCCTACTGCGATATTTCAACTAGCACACCTTCTCCATTGGAGAAAATTTAATAAATAATAGAAATATATTAATATATAAGATGAAACGAAAAACTGATAACAAAGAAGAACGTAGCAGATTGCGTTCATTTATAGCAATATTAGTGCACGAAATGATGAAAACGAAGAAATTACTATAAGGAAGAAGAAAATATGTACCGGGTTCTCTCCCAGGTGAGAGTCCAATCTGACCAAAGATTTTTCTCACGTCTTTTGTTGGTCATTAGGCGAATGCTGGGTTGATTATTTTCCTTTCTGCTACTTCACATCCTTTCATTTTATTTTACCTTCATTTTATCCAGTCCTTCAAGAAGTGTCGGAGGAGGGCGAGAGTGACGCATTGGAATTTGCACTCCGTAACTGCTGTTCTCTGCGTAGGGGCGACGTTTTAGTACATTCTAAAGAGTTTCGGCTTCCCGATCTTGCCTCCGTCCCTATGTTCCCGCGGTGTCGAAAACTGAGGCGTGCCACAGCACAAAAATACTTGAATCTTTGGTATAGATTAGGGCCGCACACTGCCTCGCGTCCTTTGCCCAGTTCTTGGTACGCCCGTTGCGCACTCTCATCCCCTACCTCCCTCACAGGGCATGATTTTAGGCTCAGTGTGCAATTCCCTCCGTTTGTACCCTACATCTCTCTGCCTATGATACAGTATTAAGGGATGATTCAACAGACAAAGAAAATGTAATTATTCAAATAAAAGAAGACATAACCAATAGCAAAGAAGAGAAAATGTTGGAACATTTTAACGAGACAAAATAAAACAACACAGATACAAAGGTAGAGCTAGATGTATGTGAATATTAGAAGGAAGAGAAGTTATGAAGAAAGAAAAATTGGATTTGACCCAACTAGTATTTACATTGATTTTGAAGAACTATTGAAATTATTTAGTTTAACTAGATATAGAGTATATAATTAAATTAAAAAGGAAGAATATTATAGGTGTTTTGAGACATTTAGTAAAGTGTGCACTTAGGCAAAATGATTTTGTAACATTTCCTCTACCAGATGAATTTGATCATTTTGAATTAAAATCACTTTGTAACAGTTAACCAGTATAACACTTTTAAAGATCATCATAAATGTCCTGTAAAATTAGACAAGATAAATTAAATGAAAGGAAACAGAACCTGAAACAACACAAAGTTAAATAGAAGATAAAATCCATAGATAGACGAACTGTGAGTTTACTTAAAGACTTAAGGAAATAGTTTTAAAAATAGAAGAAAAGAGGAATTACAGCCAATCCATATGATAACGTTTCAGTCAATTACACCAGTAGCAATAAAGAAGATAAATAAACGGAAAAGATTGACTAAAATTTGACATAAGTCCTAGACCCAAGATTATATTGGAAATAGACGAAATAAAGAAGAAAGGGTACTGGACACACAAATAAAATATCACAAACAAACGCTTAATTCACCAGGAGCTCAGACAAGTTCAGTAATCGTGCACAGTTGGAGAGAAATTAATTGCTAAATGGTGAGACCTGGAGTGTTGTTGGATAAATATCAACCTATGACGGCTATACTTGTAAAGTCTGTCTAGTGAACGCGAGTGCAGTTGCCACTCAAAGGAAACTACCCTCCCGCCCACTAATGACCGTCATAAATCTATCTCCACACTTCAGAAATAGAACACTGTCGTTGAGGACAAATAGCAACCCTGAATTTCTCGAAGGGACAGTCGCATGTCTACTGTTTTATTACGTGCAGATATTCGTTGTGTGTCACGATGTGGAGACCGTGGGAAGAAAATGCAGTGGCAAATGCAAATGAAGTAGTAGATTACTTTCAGTCAAGTGAAAATAATGAAAGTGATGACAATAGTGTGAATAACTGGGTCAAGTTATATACCGGAAAAGCCTCAAAAAATAAAGTTAAAACGGGAACTGTAAGCAAATTCAAGCGCTTGTTTTGAACACACATAAATATGTGCTGACAAATAATCTTGGTAAGGGGTCATGCAATGAACCTGATGATAAATTCTGGGTATTCACATAGCTACAGTAAGATATATTGTGACGAAAGGAATACCAAAGACGCCGATGAAGTGTGAAAACAAAAGGAAACGTTTCTCTAAAGTAGATAATTTCACATGCGATTTAATTCGTCGAGAAATTTATAGATTCTATGCAAAAGGGAGAGCGCCTACCTTAGACGAATTGGTTGCACATTTGCAAGAAATTTGTGATTTTCCTTATGGTCACTGCACTTTGCGCGGCCTCCTAAAACAGCTGGGTTTCAAATACCGCACTTTGAATAAGTTAAGGGTTATTGTGGACTCCAGTAGAATTATAGCTTGGCGACACACACACACACACATTTATCAGAACTAAGGAAGTTTCACAGTACGATATATATATATATATATATATATATATAATGTCAAAACTAAGGAAGTTTTGCAGTAATGGACATAAGATAATTTATTTAGACGAAACTTCGCACGATACCCATGACGTATCGAGAAAGTTGGCAACCTTGCAGAACGGACTGGGAGAAGGAGGGTCAGTGTTGTAAAACGATTATAAGGGTTCGTCAAAGGAGTCGGCCGACGTGTACACGAGTTAACTAAACAGACTTTATGTAATATTGACGTAAAAATAGTAATAATCTCTGAATGTAGTGATGAGTATGTTAATATTATAGAAGTTACGGAGAAGTAGGTAATGCATTTTGGGAATCAGTACATTCAGGATATGGAGACTCATTTAACTAAAACGATTTTAAACGATTTAAGAGGAAATAATTGGTAGGTGGAAGTGAAAGATCCAGATGGTGTTAAATTTCTAATCCAGATAAAAGAGATTAGGAAATGGAAGCCGTATTGGCTGAACTCAGTTATGAATGAACGGAATATCCCGAAACGTTCCGTAACAGCAGCACCATCGAAAATATTGATGTGACGTTATCAAGTACGATCGTCTATCATCATATAAAGAATTGGAATGCATGATAAATGTTATAATAAGGAAACATAATTTTATTTAATTCTATTGTACTACTATATAGAAGAGGAAGAACCATTAGGTTTTAAAGGGTGCAAAAAATTATAATATAGAGATCTTACGTATTTTTTCAGGGAGTCCAAAAACATGTATTTCCTACGAAACCTCGATATCAACTTTTGGGGGGAATATTGCTTATCCTATTTTATTAATTGTAATTGAGTAAAATGATTTAGATAACCCATTTATCTCGATTATTTTCTTGTTTGTATATTTTCTACCCCTGACTGTAATTTATCCAAAACAGCTCAGAGATTGTGCAGTTTCCTTTGTGTAATACTATGCTAATAATCTTTTCCCTACAAATCACAGCTTCATTCCTTTGTTCATCTTCTTTTTTATCTTGCGTGTTCTATGTACCAAAGAACACCGAATTAATGACAGGTGCGAACTGCAGGTCCTTGAAGACTTTTAACACAGGAATGCAAAGAAAAAGGAGCATATACACAAACAATAATGGAGGGCTTCCGGTGTGACAACTGCTGACCCACTTCCTGCGTAGGGCTTGGCTCTCTCTCTTAAAGACATATTTCTTTTCCCCTCGACGTCGTTGGGGTAGGTCAAGTCAGAGCGTAACGGTATACACGAAATGGAGGGATGATGATGATCTGAAGAGAACGCGATCGGTGATACCATCTTAATGTCTACGCAGCCAAACAAGAATTTTAAAAGGTGAAGGCAGAAAATTACACAATTCATCGTTTCTGAAGAATGTGGCAGTCGCGGTAGAAGATTGTCTACCTGCAGCCCAAAATCGTAGATCATGTTATACTTAGTTATTATGTTGAGAGCTTTTATGCACCACAAGCGAACAATATTTTGAGACACGTTCTTAAAAGAGCGTCATTTTTAATTCGTAGATAGAAGAGAAATTCCCAAACTTTCCCAGCTGGGTCCTCCTTTATAAGCACTGCACTACCCATAAAGTTACATGCTACTCAAAAACATTTTATAAACTACTGAGCGCGTTGTAAATTGGAGTGTATAGGAATCTTAAGTGACAGATTGGTAAAACGTTCGCTACCCATATCAAACATGTACATTTCTCTTATATATATATATATATATATATATATATATATATTGCAGAACGTAGCGAGATTGATCCGTGGTAACCTATTATATATTCGGAAGGTCACGGGTTCGATTCCTGTCGACCACCCATTTTGACCTTGAGTTTTCGTGGTTTTCTCTGGTCCGGGTATAAATTGTAACGTCCTCCAAAATAAGTCACATCGGACGATGAATAAAATTGGTGAAATGATGCTCAAAGGAGGCCAAGGTCCACGAACTTAGAGTTACACGATATTCAAATTTCAGGATAAGGAAACCCCCGGAAGAAAAGGCTTATCTTACCCTAACTAACCCTAACCAACATTCAAACTCGGTAACTCTTGAACGTGAAACAGACACGCTACCACCACACCATAGAGGCGAGTATAAACGGGGATGGATGTCATTTATCTTGTCTTTCCACTGTTTCTCTTTCATTACGTTTCCGTATCGTTTTTCAGGTGTGCTTCTAGGTTTCGTGGAACATGGAAGTGCCAAATAGATAGCACGGATGCCTGCGCTCAGGATAGATTACTCCCAAAGGACATTAGAAGGTTTGCTTGTCGAAAGGTCGTCTATCAATCTCTCTATGCATCTCTAGCAGTGAGAGCAGCCTTTGAGACTAGGACGTTTAGGGACTACCGCGCGTCTCTGTGGTCCTTCTACTCGCGGTCTATAGCTTCCTATGATTCATTCATTTCATCCTTTCCTCCTGGAGAATCTATATTGTCTCAGTGCGTGAGGTGTCGCCTTTGTTGTGTAACCTAAATCTATGTAGAACCTTATAATCATGTTACTACATCATTAGTCTTTATCTAGAAACTATTTCAAACTAAGCAGTAAATACTTAGCTATATACAACACGCGGAACAAACGTTCAAACTCACTTTGATAAACGTAGAGCTCACTCACTAATTAAAAAGCGTAGGATAGACTTACAGACTTTGAGGTCGTGGATTTATTTCCCTATAGCTATCTTACAGGGACTATTTCGTTCGTTATCACAAATATTCTATTCCACGACCCAAGTTCCACTCAGAGTTTCTCTATAAGCTATGACAGTAGTATAATATAAGAACATAATTACAATAAGCGACACAGGAGGGAAACTATATATCAACAATCTACTTAATCAGAAGGTTTATTAAATAAAATAAAACAAAATAAAATAATAAAGTTGTACCCCATTAATTTCCCATTCCTGGGTACATATCCCAATCTTCTATTATTTATTTCAGTAATTTTAAAACAGTTTCTATAGTACTATTGTATAGAATATTTAAAGCTAATCTATTAAATAATATCTATAATGCTGTAAACGTATATAGTCAAAATAAAATAAGATATACAAAATTAAAAACATAAAGTAATGCTTTTATAGGTTACAAACTAAAATATAATAAAATAATTTTAAAATTAGATGAAGTAATTACATCTTTAATTTTTCAGTTCAAATTAAGTAAAATACAACCTGAAGCCAATTAAAATGAAAAACATAAGTACACGATACGGAAAAAGAATCAGGTCTGGTATTATGCTGTTATATGTACATAGAATAATAATTTCACTACTGGAATCGCCAGCCTTTAAACTGTATCATAGCACAGGAAAGGGTATTATACAACTAATACTATTTGTATGACAAGCTTGAATTAAGTGTATCAAAAGAACCTAAAACTACGTTGCAATATGACCTAGGAGTTGGTAATACAAGTGGCAGCATAGATGCACCTGTGCCGATCAACTCCATTAGTGATCACACGCCCACATATGACTTCAGAGATAGACGATCAACTCACCCACATGGAGAGGTTATGCGGTCAGCGCTGTTTCCCACAACAGAACGCTAGTTATCAATAGTTAACAAGGAAATCATCGCACTTTCTATCAACTGAAATGCTTGTGTAATCATACTTGACTTTTCCGTCAAATCATCGATCCCAGTATATTCGAGGAGAAATTCAGAGCTGCGAGATATCGTATTTTTTAAATAACATTTGGACATTTCGCAGGGAACGTGCACTGGACATTCCTAAGACGTTATCGTTGAACGAGATAGTCATCCTGTACACAGCGCAGTATTAAGATATTGCATATATCGTAACAAGAATATTTCTCTGGATCCCAGATCTTACACGCATGTTACTCCCTCGCCTAGAGCTACATGAAAGATTGTATTTATCACGAATTATCTCTTGAACATAATTTGCATATTAACTGAAAAATAATACTTGCAATATTGCACAGGATGACCGAAAGGCTAATGCGAATCGCATTATGTGAACGTCTTATTTCAACTTATTTCTTGAGTTTCCAATATACCGCTATAGAAATCCTATAGCGACTTGGGAGTAGGCCACCTAGCCCAGAGCTCAGTTTGTATCCTAGTCAACCATCACATGAGTACTTTCGTGAATAGGCTGGGACTGTGGAACAATCACACCGACACGCCAGAGGCGCGGATGTTTCAGCGGCACTAATTTTTTTTTTTTTTTTTTTTTTTTTTTAATTTTACGTCCTCCAACATTAAGACATATCGGACGGTGAATGAAATGGGTGAAATGATGCCCAAATGTGTCCAGGGTCCATGGAGCTTAGAGCTACCCGACATTCGTCTGTAAGGATAAGGGAAATCCCCGGAAAAACTCACCCTGACCGAGATTCGAACTCGGGACCTCTTGAACGTGAGGCAGACATGCTACCATCTACGCTACCGAGGAGGGCATTCAGCGACACTAATAAAGCAGGTAAGGACTAATAGATAAATGTATGACACTAGAAATAATTGTGGGTTCGATATTTAAACCTAAATTTTGTTTTTATTTATATATTTTTGATACTGTTTAACGCCCCTTCCTACTGCATACAACACTACAAATTCTGGATACTAATGATGCATTAAGTGAAATGCTAGCTAAGAAAGGAAACGTGGTAAGACATACGTAAATTTAGAGTATTCCCCAGGAATTTGCCAATTATGGGAACTAAAGAAAGTTTGGAAAGTACCTCAGCCAAGCAAGATGATCTAGTAGGATTCGAAACATATACCTCGTGAGCTTGTGCTCACATGTGTTGGTACTGCAGTTCATAATTCCATCACAGTAAATGTGTTACCGTAACCTATCTATTCCATAAATAGTTTTCAAATAGATAAAAAACAAATAAAGAAGTATGTTAATACCGAACTAAAGGAATGCTCCCCGGAAATCTGTTAAAAATTTCAGGAAACTAGTTATAAATAATGGCCGGATGTGCATTCGCATGCGATACAAATTAGCTGGACGCAGACTACGAATGACGTCAAATGTACAGCACAGGCATCGAATGTGCAAACTGCCTCTAGAAGCAAGCGTCGAAAACAACGTAATGTAGTACTCTGCTACTAGTGAAACATTGCATTGCAAGGTCAACGTGTAGTATAACGCGTCTGTTTTGTTTCCTCTCAGTGTACCTAAATGGTCAGGTACCTACTTACAGCTGTTTATATGCGAGAGCCATAACAGTACAGTCCATGTGCAGTATATCTATGCAAACACGCACACGCCTCTGGCCTTTAGTCGTAAGACTTGGCATCATAGGCTGTGATCTCAAAATTAATTATCACTCTAAATGTTGTAGATCCTTGCTTATGTTTATATGCTATAAGCTAACAGTGCGTGGAGGGATTGTCTGAACACCTTCAAATATAAAAACGAGAAAAGAGCGGGTTTTTAATAATAATAATAATAATAATAATAATAATAATAATAATAATAATAATAATAATAATAATAATAATAATAATAATAATAATAATAATAATAATAATAATGATAATGATAATGATAATGATAATGATAATGATAATGATAATGATAATGATAATGATAATGATAATGATAATGATAATGATAATGATAATGATAATGATAATGATAATGATAATGATAATAATAATAATAATAATAATAATAATAATAATAATAATAATAATAATAATAATAATAATAATAATAATAATAATAATAATAATAATAATAATAATAATAATAATAATAATAATAATAATAATAATAATAATAATAATAATAATAATAATAATAATAATAATAATAATAATAATAATAATAATAATAATAATAATAATAATAATAATAATAATAATAATAATAATAATAATAATAATAATAATAATAATAATAATAATAATAATAATAATAATAATAATAATAATAATAATAATAATAATAATAATAATAATAATAATAATAATAATAATAATAATAATAATAATAATAATAATAATAATAATAATAATAATAATAATAATAATAATAATAATAATAATAATAATAATAATAATAATAATAATAATAATAATAATAATAATAATAATAATAATAATAATAATAGGCAATACAAATGCCACAATTATCAAAGTATATCGGACTATACATAGAGTCCTTTATGAGGATAAGGGAAATATAAACACATTAAACTGAAGGTAATAGCATTATTCCTTCATGACTTAATCATCACATATCTCTGTCTGCCTGTCTTTTTTTTTCTGTCCTTCTTACACTGCATCTTAACTATAGGTAATAGTAATAAGCCCCCGAAAAAAAATTATATACGCTACTGCGGGTAATACAAGCGCTCTTTTGTTTTATTTTGTTTTTCACATTTTTTCCCACCCAGTGTTCCACACGATGGGTTTTCAGCCATTCCATCTGAAACTGTTCACTTGTATCCTGAAAGATCAAACATTTAAAGCTAGCATTTAAATATTTCTCTGGTGCTTTTTAAAGTATAAGTGGGTTATAAAAATATAATTTACAATGATAAAATGTTAAAATTATTGTCTTCTAGCTAAAATAATGACAACTTTGTGCGCTATCATCGGTGCATAACAATGATGTTAAAAAAATTATTTTTCTTGGGCAACGGAAAATAAAACACACCCTCAAATTTCAATAAACCGAAATGTAAAAAAGTAAATCTATATAGAGTTTAAATGCTTTGGATATAATGTGTACGAAAACTTAAGGAATAAATGTTCATAAAAAATTGGTTAGAAGATTAAGAAACTAGAAGGAGTTTTCCTAAAAGAGACGTCCTATACTACATAAAAACTGTTCCATTTTATGCATAAATACGTATAATATTGGAAATAAGTGCTCTCGAGTATTAGTTTGCTTAGGTATTATGTAAGTATTTGCATTCCAGGGAGTTTTACTAGGAGATGGTGAAAGGGCTTCTTCACACAAACTTTGTGAAGATTAGGTAGCATTAATGTGAAGAATATATTGCCTGCAGTATTAGATCGAAGGGACGCCTTTGATCCTTGAGGCTTGAACCGCCGCGGCCGGTCTATCTTGGCACCGGTTTGTTGGCTACTGCGGAAACCCTTTGAGCATGTCCCAGCAGAACAGAATTTGATAACCACAAGATTGTTCCTGCAAGTAAAAACATGGCTTCAGCACTTTGTCCTAGCACTGCCAATATTCTTGGCCTGGGACAGTTATGAGTTTTACTGACGCGTTTTCCTTGGCGACAGGCAGTCTCCCTTTGCTTTAAAAATTACGGCAATACTCTTTTTTTTAATTTTTCCGAAAAATGGATTTTTTTCCACTAAAAATTAGGGTCCTTGGGCCCTACTTATGCTTGCGATTTCGTGTCGTGTGACAAGTGCGATACGATCTCAAAGTACATGAATTTAAATGGAAGCATTTTTATGTATGTACCATACAACGCGACAATCATACAATATTCGGTTCGCATACATACAGCGGTCTATTTGTGCACGTCACACAGCCGCATTGTAGTGAGATGGTCCTTCTTTTGTGTGTGCAATTTACGTCCTCCAACTTTAAGTCATATCGGACGATGAATGAAATGGGTGAAATGATGCTCAAATGAGTCCCGGGTCCATGAAGTTTAGAGTTACCCGACATTCGTCTATCAGGATAAGGGAAAACCCCTTATCCAGGTAACTCGGCCTGACCGAGATTCGAACTCGGAACCTCTTGAACGTGAGACAGACATACTACCATCTACGCTACCGAGGCGCGCGTGAGACGGTTGGGTTAGGATTATGATTACTACGGAGGGAATTTGGCACCGAAACTATGAGTTATTGTATACTCCTCCACAGGAGAGAAAGTCTCCGAGGGGTGAGACGTAGGGGGTTTGGCGAAGGTTCCTCACACCCTCCCTGGACAGGTTTATGACACCCCATGTCAGTACAGTTACAGACCATTCAAAAACATTCTGACGGCTACTACTTTTGTGAATGAATCTTCTCGGTTTTAGTGTACACAGTGAATAGGGCGCATGTTTTTAAGGGTCTGCTCCTTGTGCAGCAGGCGTTCTCTGCCACTCACATTCGCTGTCCTTGTTCCACTGTGTAACACAGGATATTCCTTTGAGGGAGCTTCTTTGCGTTGCTGGACTATACCTAAGCCCCAAGTGGGTATCGCCGCGGGACGTCCCGGTCGCTCAGGGAACGCACGGTACCTAAGATCCAAGTGGGGCACCCGCGGTAGGGAGGATGAGGCAGAGGACACAGAGGCGGTTGACCCAAGCGTCAAGACACCCGCCGACTCTTCTACCTTGGAAGAGACTACCAGACGAAGATGATGTGGCATGATAATGGATATGAATTGGAGGGACAGGAAATGCGGAGGATTTGATTTATCAACCCAGCATTTGCCTAGCGACCCGGGAACCCCCCTGAAAAACCCCTTGGTTTAGGTAGATCGCCCACGGGAAACGGTTGGATTAGTACACCAGCTTGGGAAATATGGAGTTGTAGTTTTGATTTTTTAGTGTGGTTTGTTTGAGCACTCACCTTTGCGAAAATGATTTCCTTTGTCGTTCAGGCTTTTGTTGCAGAAATTCGTATTAGGATTTCAGTTTGGAATGTTGCATCAGAAAATTGCAAGGATCGTAACAAGAAGAAGAAACAATTTCCCAAAGAGGTTCCTAAACTCACTGACCTTGTATACTAACCTTGTGCTGTTTATGAGATGTAAACTTCAATGTCGTTTTTATGTGTTGTGATTTTTTGTTTCCTTTATTTTTAAGGAGTTTATAGCAATAGTAAAATACACATCTTACAACATGTGGTAGAACTGTACACTGCAAGACACGTTGCATGCCCTGTAGGCCCTCGTGTACATATGAAATTCGTACAAAAACGGGGTAATTCACTGTTTATCAATCCTCATGTACTCTCATCATTTGCAGGTTTGTGTTCGAGGTTTTGTTTTCTTTTTTTAGCTTGAAAGTTAAAACCGATACTTTGATTACGTTCTACTTCTGGCATCGACTTTGAGTAGAGTGTGACTTACAGCCTGAATTACATATAATGATGATGAGGGAACGATATCACTTCTCGATGAAGTAAAACCTCATTAACACGTACCACTTTAACATGAACAAATTTGTAAAGAAACAAAGTGAAGCTTAGCGCAGTAATGAAGAGTTGTTTTACAGACGATGAATCAATATTGTGGGTTCGTAGAATTAAAAGTCCAATTTGCCGAAATTCTAAATTTCTTTATTTGCGTAGAAATACACTCTGTGTAGCAGCGGAATTACATCACATATCACAATCTACAGCACCAAGGTCGATCACAATAATAAACAGTGACAGCAGATTACATAATTAGCTCTCGTTAAACAGCTGGCTGTCTCTCATTTCACAACACTGTTTCACAACTCTACTCAACTCTGTTTACAACTGTCATTTCAACAACAGCACTCTCAGCTGGCGTGTTACAATCGCTTATATATCTCCTGACAATTTCTAGATCATTCTAAAATAAACCGAATTATCTCTATCAGTCCATAAGTAACTAGAAATTTCCATTTATTTCAGTTTGTTTGTTTCGGCAGACCTTTATCTGCATGTTATCTTGTCTGCCGGCTCTTAGTTTTCACACTGCTCGCCTATCAGTTCCTTTTCTATAAACAAGCCGCGCGATCGTGGATACGAGTTCGCGACAATATTCTCGTTGGTGTATTACTCGAATTTTCTTGCACCTGGCGAATTCTTTGCACTCATAGCACCTGCTTGGGACCGGAATGGAAGAGAAACTTTCATAGAGTGATGGAAAACGTTGTGGCCTGGTTTGTGTGACTTACCAGAAAACAAGATTGAAGAAGTAGAAGAACAAAAAGTTTGTGTGGAAGAAGACTGTATAGGTCTTTGTAAAAATATTGGTGGTTGTTGCGATGTTGTAAATCGATAATGACGGAGATTATAAACCGATTACAGAGGAAGATATTATTACACAATGCAGTGTTACTGAAAATGAAAACTAAAAGTACCTATACAGACTCAGACATTGTTGATGAACCAGCTGTTATTATGATCCACGTACAAGTAATAGCAAACATAGAGAAATTGATGCTTTATTTCGAGAGTCAAGCCGAAACATTGCCAAATGAAATTTTAATGTTATATTGGATGTGAGATCGCGCTACAGGTAAACAATACACTAAACTGAGACAGCAGAATTTCAACACCATTTTTACTGCCGATTAGTGTACAGTGCAAATACACAGGCAATTACCGTGCATACACTGTATGTGCTTTTAGGTGAAAGTGTGTGGATAGTAATTTATAAACTGCATTAAAAATGTTTCAGTGATGTACATGCCCTTTTTATCTCTTTCCGTTTTTCTGTGGATAACTTGGTCCTGGTCCCAGTTGATCCGGGTAAACGAGGTTCTACTGTACTTGATAGGCTTACAGATAGCGATGACCTCTTTATGAAAAGAGCTGATGTCGCGACATTAAGCTCTGAGAGCGGCATCATATTCCATATAAAGTTAGTTTTTAACAATATGGTAGTAATCAGATAAGAAGGTCATGTAAGTACACACATTATGTTTTTTTTCGACACATTAGAGCATAAAAAGTACATAATGTACAGAAAGTTTTAATAAACAATGTCAAACAGTTGTTAAGATATCACCTTCTTATTTGTAATTAGTCCCCTATTGTGACTTTGTGGGTTCGCAGAATTAAAAGTCCAATTTGCCAAAATTCTAAATGTTCTTTATTTGAGTAGAAACACACTGCGTAGCAGCAGAATTACATCACATATGACAATCTACAACACCAAGGTCGATGACAATAACAAACAGCTTACTCAACTTCCACTGTTTACAACACTCTTGTTACATGTCTTTACAACTGTTTACTACTCACGACTGCCCCTTGGCGAGTCGCCGCTCTCTTAAATACCTCATTGATAAATTCGAGAGACTTCTGGAGCAAATAATCTCTGTCAATCGAGATGTCACTAGAACCTTCCTTACGTGAAACTCTATCTGGGCCGGCAAGTCATTTATCTCAAGCGCTATGTTTATCTGCTTATGCAAACACTGTCCTCCTGTTATCTTTATCTGCAGGCTCTTTGTGTACTCAAGCTGCGCTTATCTCTCGGCACCGAACTTTCTGTGCTTTTCGCCGCAACACTATTATTTGCTAATACGAAATTATCCTTGGGGCCTACAGCTGCCATATATATTCTAAACATGATAGGGTATTTTGAAATAAATTTTAATTTATTTTAATATGACTACGTGAAATGTGTATCTTGAGCTTTTCTGAAAATTGATTCCAACATGTTCATTCTGGATGACCTTATACAACTGAGTAGCAAGAGATAGACCAAATCTTATTACTGTTAGCCACAAAAAAAAAAATAAAAATAAAAAAAAAAATAAAAAAAAAATATATAAAAAAAAAATATTATCTGCTCATCTATTGTCCAGGCATCTAGATGCTAAACCTGGACACGATTATTTACAATTTTATTTGATTTATTTAATGATTTAATATGATTTAACAATAACAAATTATAATCTTTGCAGATACAATCCTATATTACATGTTTTAATATAATATCCTCCACAAGGGAAGTTACAAAATTCATTAAGTTGTTAGTTTGTTAGCCTGTCTCCTCTATATTGACTTCCTGTTCCCGATTCTGATAACTGCGTCTCCTTCTACCTGTCTTCATTCTATATCCCAAACAGTTTCCTGATTTATGTCTAATCCTTCTTCCTGAGATACTTATAGCTGTGTCCTATCTACTTCTAGTTCCCGATGTCGTCTTAATCTACTGGAACTTCTAGTTGCAGACTGTTCACCATTGGGTCTATGCTGACGTATGCGTCTTGGCTGATTCTGAAATCTATTGATCTTATATTGTTCCATTACTACGTCAGAAACTGTGAGAACCATCTTCTCTAAGATTTTAAGATCGTATTCATATCTAATGATGTTATATACTTGTTTCCCAGCTAGTAACTCTCTATATTCCTGTAAAGTCTCTTTATATTTAATACATTCAAAAATGACATGTTCTGGTGAGTCTGGCACTTGACATACATCACAGATATCGCTAGGTATCTTCCCTATCTTCTTGAAATATGTGTTAAATGGACCGTGTCCTGCTATATATAATATGCCACCCTTTCCGGGCAATATGTTTTTGAGATTCAACCTTTCTTTTATGTTTGGAAATAGATTGTATGTTCTTCTGCTAATTGTCATCTCATTCCATTCTTGTTGCCATCGTCGTATTAAACACCATCGTACTTCTGTTTTGGTCCTACAACATTCTCCAATGATATCCTCTACTCTGTTTAGATCTCTTTTCTTCAACCAAAAGTATGCCGCTCTCATCAGAATTAATAAGTCTATTGGCCAAATGGCCATAATCACCAACAGAGCCATTGTTCCCGTAGTAGAAGCTGCACCGGTCATCCTAAGCAAAGCTCTTCTCTGTGTTGATCTAAGTACGTTTATATTTTTGGTATTACTCAATCTATGTGCCCAAATTCCAGCTTCATATGCGTTTATGCCCACCATAAAACTCATGTGATAAACACTATCTCCGTTGGTAGTTTGAATTTTCTGGTTGTAGGATTAGATAATATCATCATCACATTATTAGCTTTATTTTTAACCTCATTTATATGTGTATTATAAAGCTGTTTTTCATCTATGTGAATCCCCAAATATTTCACTACCTTTTTCCTGCATACTTTAACTCCAGCCAGTTTAATTATTGGATCCCTTTTTAGCGTCCCTTTCATTATCATGAACATCGACTTTTGTGGCGCAACTTGCAATTTGACTTCCTTACACCAACTATCCAAACGCTCCAAAGTGTTGTTAGCCTTTTCTTCTAGTTCTGATCTACTGTTTGCTTCGACTAATATTAATAGGTCATCTGCATATGCTATTATATCAAGCACATATCAAGCTCATATATTCTAACATAGGCTCAGTTAATATGTCCCAAAATGTCGGACCTAAAATTGATCCCTGAGGGCAGCCTTTCGATATCTCCTTAGTTATCATTTTATTTTCACCATATATGTATACACGTCTGTCCTTACAGTAATCTCTTAAAATATTGTACAGGCTTTTGGGATATTGCTTATCTCTCAAAGTCTTGAATAACTGGGGCCACCATAGATTATCGAAAGCGCCTGCTATATCAACAAACATTGCAACTACGTATTTCTTATTGGATGTATTCACCTTCTTAATTGCTTGATTTATAGCATCCTCTGTTGAAAAGAACTTTCTAAAACCGAATTGCTTTTCTGTAATACCTTTCATAATTCTGTGTTCATTAATCCTTTTATGCAGTAATATTTCTTGCACCTTTCCCAATGTGTTCAACAGGCAAATCGGCCGATACGTCTTTGGATTTGTTGGATCTCTGTCTTTATCTTTTTTCAATATGACTATTGTTGCTTCCTTCCAACAGTATGGCACTTTCCCAGATATTAAACAATGATTAAGTAGATCACACAATTGCCCCGAAATTTCCTTTTCCAAATTCTGTAAAACTTCTGCTGTTATATGATCAGGTCCCGGGGCTTTCTTTATTTTTAACTGTCTTATTGCCAAAGAGACTTCAGATATATCAAAAGGGTAGATGACAGAAGAGTTGCTTGCATCGTTTTTATAATCCATCTCCAGTTCTTGTCGTTTTGATTGACGTATTTCTCCATCATCATCCTTGTTATCTGATGGTAGTAACTTTTCCAGTAATCGATTCATTGACTCTAACCATGTTTTAGTATATGTTCCATCTTCTTTTTGTATGGTAGATATCACTTCAGGAGCTGAGATTTTCTCCATTATTATTTTATAAGGAACACCCCATTTATCATCTAATAAGTTCTCTTCAATAAATCTATTCCACGATTTGATCCTGTTTTCTTCTAATTTGCTTTTGTACTGTGTCTTAATTTCCCTGTATTTTTCTAAATTCTCCAAAGTTTCTTGCGCCGTTATACTGTTTTGATATCTCCTTCTGGCCTTACGCATTTTACTCCTTAGTTTCTGTAGATCTTCATTCCAAATGCTATAATTATTATCTGTTACAATACTCTTCTTTAGGGCCATTTCCATTGCTTTTTGGATCTTTTCCGTCAAAGCATGTGCTTTGGTGTTAATATCATCCATCATATTCATGTTTGGCGCTGTTAGCCACAGCAAAGAAAGTCCCAGGAGCATGAGGTGCACTGGGGGTTAGACACTGTTCCGATACCCTGCTTGGTAGTTTTATGACACATGGGGCCATTTAGTTACAGCCCATTCAAAAACATGCTGACGCCTTCTGTTTTTTTTTTTTTTTTTTTTTTTTGTGAATAAACCCTCTCCTACGGAGTGAATAGGGCGCATGTCTTTTTAACGGCTCTACTTCTTGTTTAACAAACGTTCTCTGACACGCATTCACTGACCTTGTCGCACTGTGTAAGGGTAGCACATTCCTGTCAGGGACTTTCTTTGCTTTGGCGAACAGTACACAAAAACGTATATATCCTTAAAGCACAGTTGTTGTCAAATACTGATAATGCAATGAGAACAGCATGTCAAAGCCCTTCACTTAACGATTATTCCTTATATTACATTCCCACTGTATCTCCAAGGTAACATGTAAATTAATTTTGATATAGAAATTATGATTCCGCTGAATAAATTAGAACTCATAAAACTAAACATGCATATTTTGAGAATTTGCT
>CM060949.1:134616306-134741306 GCA_030765055.1 Mantis religiosa | reverse complement strand
TTTGTTCATCAATGGAAATACTTTTATTATTTTTATTTAGTTTCTAACAATGGAATTTTGAGTAAAGTATAATATGAGCATATTAAATAAACTAACTTTATTATCTCATTTCAAAATACAGTATAAAGTACGTTACACAGAGCGAAAGAGACAGAAGAAAGCAGTTGACGACAGAGAATAAGAGAAGAGGTAGGAGAGGGAGAGAAATGGAGAGAACAATAGGAATAACATACTGAGAGGGAATATAAGAGCCGTATGGGAGGGAAAAAAAAAAGGAAAGTTAAGTGGGAAAGGAATGAAAGGAAGAGCAGGGAAGGGAGTAAAAGAGAGAGAAACAGGATAATGGAGTAGCTGGAGACAATGGGAGAGAGATAAAGAGAGAGACAATCTCCATAGTTAGACTCACAATGCAACCTATACTGCGAGTTTCTCTATCAAATATAAAGTTGCTGATAGCAAACTTGAAGTAAATCTTTAGTTAATTAAAGATCATGAAGTAATATTGTGACTGTATGGGTTCATAAAATTACAAGTCAAGTTTGCACACCCCTCACAGGTTCTAAAAGTGACGTGTCATACCACAGTAGTCTCTGGCTTCTGCACAAATAAACAAAATCACTCGCGGTCCTCTTCAAAGATCCACAGTTAACAGTTCTCCAAGTCCAATTACAACTGTTCCCCTTCATTGACAGCAGTGAAACTTTTATATATCCACTCATTGTTATAGAAATTAGTGGAACATTCTGTACCAATCAAGAAAGTGAACCTTCCAGTCATCTATCTGTCTCTTTCTTTATCTGTTTGGGCAAGCTTTTATCTCCGCGCTGCACTATCTGTCTCTTTTGCGCGCGCTGGTCACGCCCGTCGCAACAATGCCTCGCAACAATATGTTCCGTATCTAAGGTTAGGGATGAAGAATACAATTTCTTTAAATTGTAAATAAGTTGGTATTACTGTTGTATAAGATGTATTGTCACAGGATTTTTGCAGATCACTAAATGATAAACGCTCAGTTTGGTTTCTTGCATGTTTTTACAGAAATAACTGACAAAATGTAAACTAATAGTTGACTTATCAAATTGAAAATTCGATGCTAGAATAGGTATAAGATAAAAGTCGAGTTGGTTTGATTCCCATTGGAGAGGTCACCTTGAACTACGAGGGCTGTTCAATAAAGAATAATCACAATTTTTTTGACGACGTACCTTTATTCATACTCATAATTTTGATGGTCCTTCTCAAAATAGTCTCCCCTGAATGCGATGCACTTATTCCAGCGTTTCTGCCAGTCTTCAAAGACATGCTGGGAACCATTTTAGACAGA
The DNA here is from genome assembly GCA_030765055.1 of Mantis religiosa. Lineage (NCBI taxonomy): Eukaryota > Metazoa > Arthropoda > Insecta > Mantodea > Mantidae > Mantis > Mantis religiosa. Next base: position 134,739,982 of record CM060949.1, on the reverse strand, counting down.
TCCTTCAAAATCGCCTCCGCAGCCTTCACCACTGCTTCTGATGATGGATTATGCCTCCCACGAAGGAGTTTCTTAAAGATAGGGAATAGAAAAAGGTCACATGGGGTTAAATCCGGACTATAGGGAGGGTGAGGGATGCACTTCACATTGATTTTTGCAAGATATTCAGCAACAACGTTGGGAATATGCAGCCGCGCATTATCGTGGTGCATGATCCAGCCTGCTTCAGGGAAATGTGGTCTTCTGCGCCTGATATGGATTTGCAATGTTTTCAGGACATACATGTAGTATTGTCCAGTTACTGATGTGTGTGGAGGTACCACATGCTGATAAACCATTCCATAAATATCAAAGAATGAGGTGACCATAACTTTCCCAGCAGGAGCAACCACTTTTGCTTTTTGGGGGGTTGGTGATGAAGGAGATTTCCACACTGAGATTTGCTGTTCGCTCTCGGGATCAAAATGACGTAGCCAAGTTTCATCAGCAGTGATTACGTTTGAAAGAAACTCCGGATCTTCCTCTAACATCAACTTTAACTGCATGTTACCTCCATTGCAGCGGTAGGGGATACTGAATATGTCTGAAGTTGGCTGGTTCTCACAGGCGGGAACAAGGAGTACCAACAATGAAACTACTACGGCGTGTTTTGTTTCACATTAAGCTAACAGAATATAATAAGACTGAAGTTTAATGCGAACAGTTATGACCGTAAAAAATTATGATCGTTCTTTATTGAACAGCCCTCGTAGATTCTTTTTCGCTGGAATGTAAACGAATGCTGGATTGGATTACATATTATCATGGATTTTTCTGTATTTACCTAATTCTAATTTCTTCTCATTTCATCACCTTCCATCTTTTGCGTTATAGGGTCTATCGCAGTGGTCGGTGGCGTGTGGCGCATTCCTTGAGTGTACAAGAGAGACATGTGGTATGGAAGCTTCTACCTATACTTCTTCGTCCGGATAGCGAGAGGCATCAGGTTGGCTTTCGACATGTGGAAACGTTAGGGACCCTGCCTACCGTCATAGATCTAACCTCTCTTCGTACTCTCCACCTCATCTCTTTTACCCAGGAATTAGTGGACAAACAGATCTAGCCCGGTCACAGCACTGAAATCCTTCTTCGCTTCTAAAACCTAATCCTACTGGGGTAAAATCGATGCTGGAGCATGTTCAAATAATGACATAAATAGGATAGAATCACTACTGGAATATATTATGCATAGGTAATGCATAATAGCGAGCTGATAGCGATTAAATGAAACCGACATTTAGGATAAAAATGTTCTAAGTTCTTTTTCATCCTAATTCTCCATCGGACTCAACGTTTGCACAATACATGCATATTATCCTTAAATCAGTAGTGAAAATGAGTAGCATGACAACCCAGTTACCGCTGTAGCCATCGGTTTCTTAGCTATAACTTACTGTAGCACGATAGATGATGAATTCAAATCTAAACTGAATCTGTAACTTTATCTTATATGCTAGCAGAAAACAGAATTATTTTCAACTCGTCTTATGCACGTTCCTTATTTATTCTTGAAGATAATTAATGAACCATTATTCCCAATAAGAGAAACTTCATTTTAGTGGAAATTTACTGTCAGCTAAACAACAACCTTCAAGTCGCCATACTTTTCGACTAAGACCGGTTTTTCAAACCTGACTGCATATTATATCTATTTTATGGCCTCAAACATTTTACTGCCATGTCTGGTGGATAAAGCACTGAAAATCACTGACCAGCTTTCACAAATTTTCAACTGATACACATTTCTCATATGCTCTCTATTTTTATTATTATTATTATTATTATTATTATTATTATTATTATTATTATTATTATTATTATTATTATTATTATTATTATTATTATTATTATTATTATTATTATTATTATTATTATTATTATTATTATCATTATCATTATCATTATCATTATCATTATCATTATCATTATCATTATCATTATCATTATCATTATCATTATCATTATCATTATCATTATCATTATCATTATCATTATCATTATCATTATCATTATCATTATCATTATCATTATCATTATCATTATCATTATCATTATCATTATCATTATCATTATCATTATCATTATCATTATCATTATCATTATTATTATTATTATTATCATTATCATTATCATTATCATTATCATTATCATTATCATTATCATTATCATTATCATTATCATTATCATTATCATTATCATTATCATTATCATTATCATTATCATTATCATTATCATTATCATTATCATTATCATTATCATTATCATTATCATTATCATTATCATTATCATTATCATTATCATTATCATTATCATTATCATTATCATTATCATTATCATTATCATTATTATTATTATTATTATTATTATTATTATTATTATTATTATTATTATTATTATTATTATTATTATTATTATTATTATTATTATTATTATTATTATTATTATTATTATTATTATTATTATTATTATTATTATTATTATTATTATTATTATTATTATTATTATTATTATTATTATTATTATTATTATTATTATTATTATTATTTAATTTTACGTCCTACAAGGTTAAGTCATATCCGACGGTGAATGAAATGGGTGAAATGATGCTCAAATGAATCCAGGGGTCTTTGGGGCTAGAGCTACCCATCAGGATAAGGGAAAACCCCGGGAAAAACCTTATCGACTCAACCTGACCGAGATTCGAACTCGGGACCTCTTGAACGTGAGGCAGACATACAACCTACCATCTACGCTACCCAGGCGAGCACGCTCTCTAGTGACATTCTGATTGTTCAGCTGACATCAGCATATACATGGTAAGGATAAAACCACAAAGTAATCCATGACGTAACAGCCAGCAAGCGAGTCAAGGATTCGGATTAGGATTTCATTACGGAGGGGATTCGGTACGTAAGCTACCATGATGGGCCTATTGTTCCTATTCCCCCAAGTGGGGGCACCGCCGGGAGGAAGGATGAGGCGAAGGAGACATAGAGTGGCCGAACCATGGTGTCCCGACAGTACAGAGGGCGGGGTCTTTACAGTTTACTTGGATAGAGACTTCCCCGGACAGACCAGGACTACAAACATGCTCCCCTACTGCGGGACGGCGACGAGCCCAGCAGTCGAGCCCCAAAGGTCCCAGGTAGACGATCCGAGCCCCAAAGGTGCCCCGCTGACGTTCCCGAAATGGTCCCAGCAGAGGAGCAGAGACCGACAACCGACCTACCGGAGGAGGAAGTAGTATTCCTCAGAGCATATCATCCTGCCATGCACCGCCGAGACACCCGCCGACACTTCTACCCTGAAAGAGACCACCAGATGAGAGATGATATGAAATAGAGGTGAAATTGAGGGAGAGGAAAATTGGAGGGTGTAATTAACCTACCCAACATTCGCCTAGCGACTCGGGAAAACCCCAGAAAAACCTATGGGTCAGATAGGTTGGCCACTGGAATCGAACCCAGGCCTCCCGAATGCGGACCACAGACGAAACGGTCTGAGCCATCCCGCTCGGTGCAAGCAAGTCAAACCGACTGCCGGCCTCACACAGGATTAATTACAGCTGGGTGGTGTAGGATTATTTTGCATGATGTCAACTGCTGAGTTTAAAGCAAATAATGCTTGGTTGGGTAGAGTCCATTGTGTTCGCCCTAACCGTTTATTTGGAATAGTTTTAAGGCTGCCATAAAGTCCCACACTTTTTAACTGTTATTTTACAACGCAACATCTCATTGAGGGCAATACCGTGTAATATTTAGCCCTAGGAGATGATTTAATCAACTTCTGTTGTTTCAAGTCAATATTGATTTACTGACAGACTTGAAACAAATACCATACAGTATTGTGCAGATTTTGCTTGAAACTAATCATTCCGATTGTAAGGTTGGCAGTATTAGAGTCGGCCACTTTCAATTCCGAGAACCGCCATTGAATTGTTTGCCCTAAACAGTGCCGCCGATTACCGCACTTGTCTCTGAAGTAAACAGTCACTTCCTATGGCTTAGTAGCTCAAACAGTTCGCACTTCATTGCTTGCTCGCTGTTCTTACTTCGTAATTTCATTTCTCTCAACTGTATCATTTACTATCTCTGTCTCCTTTCCTTCCCACCAAAGGCAAGCAGAATCAAAGTTAATTCTCCTGTCTATTCCAAGGCTTTCTACAGGATAACAGGCAGATGCAATTATGAAAAATTGACTTGTCACCGAAAATATGTGAATGCTTTTTTGTAATCAAAGTTGCTTTCTCTAACTTTTATTTTACAGAAATATCTAATATTGACGTAAACGTTTATGCATTGTTCTGGAAAGCCTCCTGTCATTTCTTCACTTGTAATTGATAGCCATAATGAAACTATATAGGTAGCAATGCCTGATATGTCCCTCTGCGTTCCCCGTAGGTAAGGATTAAAACAGAAATATTTTATTTATTAACGACGCAATCAATTACCAGGAGCTGCCATTGCGCCGGAGTTCTTTTACTTACTTTCTTCCTCTGTGAATTTAATCTGAGAAAGCGTTCGTATGAGCTGATATCAGAAAGTCTATCAAAGAGGAGCAGAAGTTATTATAGGAGGTTTTAACAGAAAATAGCTGTTATGCCTAGAAACTTGAAGGAAAATCCAAGAAAGAGATTAGTGAATTCCCCTATATGGAGTTCAGCGTCATAGAAAACTGTTCAATGTGACGAAGTGAGGAAAAACATTAGCAAGCAACTGAAAGGTATATACGGAGATGAAATGAGCATATAAACTGGTAAAAGTGAAGTAATAAAACCCTTTAATAAAATGGGCAACGGAAGACAATACTCAAACTAGGGACGGGGGAGAGTATGACAAATTGATGGGGTGAAAGTGCTTCTTGCTCATAGTTGTAACAGAAATAATGATGTTTGGGAGAAACATTCAGGTGAAAAGGACAGTAGTAAAATAAAATAACTTGTTTCTACAGGGATGTGGAGAGAACACTGAGGAAGAAGGACGACAGTGCAAGAAGTTAAGTTAATACTGAATGTTTCAAACCTAGAGAGGAAACTAGGACAGGGTGATATATCTTTATAAACCGAAAATTTAGAGAAAAGTCTAGTCAATTTGCCGAAAAGTCCAATAACAGAACCGTGTAAGAAGTGTCTTGCTTCATACAAGTCTAGGCATATGAGAGGAAATAATAATTTTATGGTGACAATTTGATGTAGAACTTTCAAAAGTCTTTCTGGGCCAATTACAAATACAAATCCACATATTATCTTATGCATTTTACAAGTTATACAATTCTTCATATTGCTTTTTCTGTTAGTATAGAAAAATTATGCCTAGAAATTATTTTAAATTAAACAACATAGAGTTAGTTATATACGACAAAAGGAAACAACATTGAGCTCTTAAAAGTGTCATTAGTGAGCTAATATGTATCAATTTAGAGCATAAAAATATACTTAAAATACTGTGCAATTTTTAGTACTAACTTCTTTTCGTAGTTGTTTTCACAATATATCTTCGGTGTGAGGATAAAAGAGAATTCAACGTGAGTGAAGAAGATTCAACATATGTATGGATTTCCTGTGTAATAATATTTTGTTTGCTTTTCAGGACTAAGATCGGTTAGAGCCATTCGAGTCCATCCATTTTGGCAAGATGGCGGTCAAGTGTAATCTAGATGAGGTGGCAGAAGCAATAGGGGTTGGAGGTATAAATATAGGGCCCAGAAGCCAATTTCTGGAAGATAATATGGATTTGCTTATTCGTTGTGAAAGGTACATTGTTCCATGTATTTGATCATTGATGTCTGACTTATCTTTCTGTAACGAATGTATCTAAGTCTAATTCTAACTCTCCTCCAGTCATCTATTATACTCTCTTATCACCTAAGCTAACCTAAATTTCACTACGCAGATCCAAGCTTAGATAATTTATCTGTGATTTGTATGTATATATGTTGACACTTCAGGAGGATCGATTTAGGAGTATTTTGGAGTCGTTTGAAGATATTTTGGACATCGATATGGGGATATAAGTCATGATATGAGAATTTTGGTCATTTTAGGGTATTAAGGAACCTTCAGATATACTAAGAGTACTGACGAAGGCATTTGAACTCTTTTTAGTGTAGTTGGTAATATTTCAAGGTATTCCAGCAGCTTTTATGCCGATTTAGAGGTACTTTGGTTTTCTGGTACATTTATATTTCGGGTTGATGCAGGTATTTTAAGCGCTTTTCAGAACATTTAAGGCAAAGGTACAGGTAACAGGTGCTTGTGGGACTTTGGGCACAATATTTTGGGATAATTTTGAGTACTATCGTCGTATTTTCGACACTAATAGAGGTAATTTAGATACTTTCCAAAGTCATTACACTTTTACAGCACTTTGGGCATTGTTAGAAGTATATCTGCTACTTTAAAGACATTTTGGGAATTGATAGAGGTATATTAGGCATTCTTCAGAGACATTGCAGTACTATGTTGATATTTCAGTCACCTGAAGCCCATTTTGAAGCATTTTAATACACGTATTTTTACACTGATGATTTTGACACTTTTTGAAGCATTTAAGACAATTATATATTTGGGGTATATTGCTGTTATTTTGGATATTGGTTGAGTAATTTCTATCACTTTCCAAATGTATTTTAAACACTCTTATGGTTTTTCAGATATTGACATAGGTGACTTTCAGGAAAGTTTAGAAATTGTTAGATATATTAAGGTGATTGTAGAACGTCTTTGCATTTCTACAAGTACTTTAGGCTCTTTCAAGTCATTTAGAATTATTTTTAAGGTATTCAGAATACTATGTAGGTACTTTGTGATCCTTTTTAAGAAGTTGTGACATTATAGAGCTATTTCTTTTACTCTAAAAGTGTTTTAGAACTCTGCTGCAGGTATTTTTATACTGACAGAATTATTTTAGATGTTTACTAAAATTTCTTTCTCCAAGATTTTCCGTAAGTTTTTTAGTTGAGGCTGTACTTATGGCTATTCATCTTTCTTTTATAGAGTTTTCTCTACTTTTATAGTATTTTCGTCTACTTTTGATTCATTTGAACATTTTGGTACGTTTTTAGTCTGCTTTTCCAGAGATTTGAAGCGTTTGTCCTAGTCATATTATATTCTCTCACAAATTTCTGCAGGGGCGCGCCACCGCCGAAATATTACGCCACTTAACTCTTACCGAGGAGGCCCAAGTTTGATCCCAGGTGGTCACATATGGGATTATGGCGGACAACGCGGCGCAGGGGCAGATTTTCTCTGGGAGCTACGGAAACTGGTCGTTAACTTTCCTTTAATTAATCTCGCCCTTCTTCGATGATAAAGCTAAACAAACAGATGATTTTATTTGATATTAAACTAATTTAGATTTGGTAAATGCTATTAGGTTTAGTTAAAGCTATACCAGCATATCATCCACTTGCTTACTCCTGTACCGTTTACGTGATGACCACCCTCTGGGTTACCCTATCTGATTCAGAAGTGGTTCTTCTCAAAAGGCATCTGACACCATGCGTCATTGTGATCCTAGTGGTTGTTAAGTCCTCATACAGGGAGAATAAACTGCCAAAGAAGAAGAACAACAAAAAACAACAAGGTGAACTTAACTTCTGTTCTGATCCCAGCATGTCGAGTATTTCTTACAGTTTTTCTGCAGTATGTACACCCTAGCCTAATTCCAACATTGTGTTTCTTTATACGTATTTCGTGTATGTTATTCAGCTTTGTGGTTATCTTTCTTTTCATCTCTCTCCATTTTCTGAATGGTTTTGAGAATAACAGTACATGTTGCAGACCTTGTGTTTGACTATATGTCAGTCTTTCTCCCTCTAGGGCTTATATAAAATGAATCTGTATACTCAGGTTAGAATTATTACGAAATAGGTACTACTTCTCTTTTACTAGGCTTAAGACCAGAGTTATTATGTGTTTCAAATAGGAAGAGTTGTCGTCTGTAGTGAACCAGATGCGTTAGTGCATTCAGCGTTGCCAGCTCGTTATCCCCACTCTTTATATTTCCCTCTCTCTTGCACACTTGCGAGTGTTCGTGGCGCTAGACGTAAGGGAATGCAAACTGAAATTTCCAAAGTGTTATAATAATGTAGCTGTTCAAATCGCAATTGCAACATGCATATTCGTATATTACGCAAATGGTTTAAATATTTAGTTTAAAATGAATTATAGTTTATGAATGACTTATTTTTCTAATCCAACGAAAATACCAGCGGTGCATCCATATAGCTGTGAATCTTACTTACCTTAAGAGATAATTTGTAATTTTCATTGTCTTCATCATCTGAGTACTGCAAATTTATGATGATAGTTCCAAAATCTCGTTACGTGCTATTTCTTTCCAAAAGTCGTCTTCTTGTAGTTTATCTGATGTCTCACGCAGTTTTCTCAGCCTTGTTGTGTGCCTTGTCAATTTCTTCGTGAATAGGTCGTTCAACGTCAGTCAGTTTAAAAATATTATTTCTGTTTGCAACATAATTTGAGCCCACATTAACTCAATTGGATTATTCTAGCAGTAGTAAGGGGGAAAGTGGATCGTGTCTCATTGATACAGCTGATAAACCTTTTAATGGAAGAGTAACTGAATAATACTGATCTGAACTCTCTGCTCTAGAGTAAATAGAGATTACAAAACATTCATAAACAAATATATAAAGTGACCAGACACGTTCTGCCAAGCCAGCAGGAAGTGTATCGTTTCCTCTCATCGAATTTAACACCTTGGCTTATTCAAAGTACATATTTCTTTTATCACCTCATGTCAAATGTTTACATTTCAGTTCCGAGTAATTTCAAATATACGTTCTCGCATACATGCCAACCAATAATGATATTCATTGTAGTGCTTACGTCGTAATTCATTGTTATAATATAATCTACTTTATTTGTATTAGGAAAACTATTTGAGCTAAAAATATGGGGTTTTTAAGGTTATGTTAAACACATTACTCTCTTCTTCCTCGTGGATCACTTTTTGCAAAATCTGAGTTTTTGTCTTAGTGCAAATAGTATTTATTGGATATTGATTAATTTGGCGCTCATCACACACCACTTAAGGGGAATGCAATACGACAACACCGCAGGACTCCGATTGGTTGCTCGTCTAGTAGCGCTCAAGGACAAATATTATTCCATTTCAAACACATAATAGAATTTGATTCAAAAGTTAATGTCTTCCTCTATTCTTTTCATTTCTATTCTTCTTCTTTCTTAATCATACGCTTCTACTTTCTCAGGCAGAGATGAAGTTATCTTAAGATATACGAGGTCACATTCTGTTATGCACTGCTCAAAAAACGTAATGCCCATAAGCATATAAAGATATATCAACGTCTGGAATTGTTTTCTTATCATCATGATAAAATAAAGATAATTTGTTGACTCCACGGAAGAATCATTGTGCTGATAAGACTGGTTTTAAGTCAGTGGAGTTGTATTACACCTCTGCTTTAAGATAATCTATATAGCTTTCGAAAGTGGTGTGCTGCGTACTGAAAGTATATCTTATAAGTTTAATATTTTGATTATACCACCGCCGATATCGAGAACACAGATCTTGGGTCTCATTCCACCAGAATGTTGAATGATTTTACCATTGACTTGATTTTAAGTTTTCACATGTTTTGTGTGCTATAGTATACGATATATGGACTGCTGGGTAAATAAAGGAAGTTAAATATATTGAAGATCAAATAAATGTTGTTTCTCCTATTATACATTTGGTGTAATCACCTCATGGCTGAAGGTATATATAACTATGTACAAAAGCTTCAGATTCTCAAGTAATATCATAATGGTAGCGATAAATTAGTGTCTTCTTCTTCTTCTTCACTTCATGGCATAGGCAATCAAGTGCCTGTTCCGCCTTCGAAGTCCTCCAGCCATCGTTTCCTGGGACTGCCCACCGATCTCCTACCTTTAGGATGATACTGTAATATTTGTTTTGTAAGTCTATTATCTGGCATTCTTTCAACATGTTCCTTCCATTTTTGTTTGAGATCTTTTAACCTATCATTCATACTAAAAATGTCCAGCTATTCTCTTACATTTTCATTTCTTATTAAATCCCTCTTCACACTTCTCAAGAATTTCATTTCTGAAGCCTGTATTTTACTCTGTTGCTCTTTAGTTAACGTCAAAGTCTCACTTCCGTATGTCAGTATAGGTACAGCCATAACTTTGTAGAACTTTAATTTTGTTTCTTTACGTATTTTGTTTCTGAATGTTCTATTTATTGTTCCACACACTCTTTGAAATTTGCATATTTTATTGTAGACATCATATTCCTTGTCATAACGAACATCAGTTCCCAAGTAGTTAAAATGGCTTACCTGTTCAACGAAAAAATTGTTTATAACTATTTTTGTTCTAATTGGCTCTTAGTGTCTTCGAGATATCCAATACACTCATGTTGATGTATAAGGTCTTATCGAAGACGAGCTTGCACGAGGACATATGGTACCAGATAGATCTGTGTATTGTTCAGTCAATTGTTATATAATCTTATCGCAGGCTATAAAACGTCGATTGCGTCGTATAATAGCGTATATTTCCCATGGCTTTTTCCAACACTGTGTTGAATAGCTTGTAGAAGTTCTTCGCAAAATCATTGTCGCACTTTGTCGTAGCCTATGTACTATTCCACGTCTAGTTTAATGTATGAAATCGTAGCATACGATGGATTTTCGTGATTTATAGTCCATGTTTAAGACCTTCCTTCAAGGACGTATAAGGAACCTTGTACTTCTCCCGCGGTCCAGGGTGTAGAGTTATCTTCTGTGAAGATGATTCATTCTCGTTTAGACACTCAGCAGGAAAGACAAATGATTATGAAGATTATGGAAATCTGCAGCATACTCAACGTCTAACCAATTTTCGTCTTCTCCTTCTAGTACGAGGGCTGTTCAATAAAGAATGATATTTTTTTTTGACAATGTACCTTTACCCATCCTCACAATTTTGATGATTCTTCTCAAAATAGTCTCCCGTGAATGCGATACACTTGTCCCAGCGTTTCTGCCAGTCTTCAAAGACATGCTGAAAACCATATTTTGAGAGATCCTTCAAAATCGCCTCCGCAGCCTTCACCACTGCTTCTGATGATGGATAATGACTCCCACGAAGGCGTTTCTTCAGGTTAGGGAATAGAAAAAAGTCACATGGGGCTAAATGCGGACTATAGGGAGGTTGAGGAATGCACTTCACGTTGAATTTTGCAAGATATTCAGCAACAACATTGGCAATATGCGGCCGCGCATTATCGTAGTGCAGCATCCAGGCTGCTTAACGGAAATGTGGTCTTTTGCGCCTGATATGGATTTGCAATATTTTCAAGGCATCCCTGTAGTATTCTCCAGTTATTGATGTGTGTGCAGTTACAACATGCTGATAAACCATTCCATGAATATAAAAGAATGAGATGACCATTACTTTCCCAGCAGAAACAACCACTTTTACTTTTTGGGGGGTTGGTGATGAAAGAGATTTCCACACTGAGCTTTGCTGTTTGCTCTCATGTTCAAAATGATGTAGGCAAGTTTCACCAGCAGCGATTACGTTTGAAAGAAACTCCGGATCTTCCTCTAACATCAACTTTAACTGCATGTTACCTCCATTGCAGCGTTAGGTGATACTGAACATATCTGTACTTGCCTGGTTCTCACAGGCAGGAACCAGGAGTACCAACAATGAAACTACTACGACGTGTTTGTTTCACATTAAGTCAAAAGAATATAGTAAGATTGAATTTTGATGTGAAAAATTATGATATTAAAAAAATTGTAATCATTCTTTATTGAACAGTCCTCGTATTTTAAGTTTGATATGCTCAGGATAGGCAAAATCAAATATAGCATAAGAACAGCGTCGTTTTAGCAGGCCATGTTTATTATTGGTGAGTCAGCGGGGATCAATGTTGATGGTTTATGAGAATCACATTACTCTATATTTGTCTCTCTTATCGCTGAGTAACCTGGTGTGAACTTTCCCCCATACCACATTCAGTCATGAGAAACTGATGGTATTTCTGCAACATTCTAACTTAATTCAGTGTACAGCAGCAAATCACTCCATGCAACTCTTAGAGATGTGAAGTAATTCGCCAGGTCAACTTAATGTCTTTGCATCCGCTATTCTCTAGAGCTCTCAATAACATCGATGAGAAGAACGTCCCAGATCAGATAAATAACGGTATATTTGCCTACGTTTCCGAAACTAATCCCCTGCATTTTAGTATGCACGCAGTCTTCCATTTCTTCCTCATTCAGTTTATTGTAAAATGTGTCCCTTGAAGGTAGGAATGACTCCTTCAGGAGTTCCTAAAGGTAACATCGTATGCAAAAACATACGTGTCATCAACTCCTTCTCTTCTCCGAAGAACTTCACTGTTTCAGAATAAGATTGTGCATAAAGACTGGCATATAATCAGGAGTTTTACAATGCATGTTGTATTGCCTATGGAGACTTCCTGAGTATTCTCCACTTAGGTAATAATGTTCTTCTTCCCTAAATTATTGCCCACACGCATAATGTACTGCAGAAGACATGAAAGATAGTGGTTGTGCCTGTATGTTTTACCATTTTGTATATGTTAAACTGGATCACCAGTTGATTTTTTTTGGGGGGGGGGTAATTTGCGTCCTCCAACGTTAAGTCATGTCGGACGATGAGTGGGGAATGGGTGAAATGATGCTCAAATGAGCCCGGGGGCCATGGAGCTTAGAGTTACCCGACATTCGTCTTTCAGGATAAGGGAACGCCCCGGAAAAATCCTTATCCAGGTAGCCCACCCTGACCGAGATTCGAACTCGGGACCTCTTGAACGTGAGGCAGACATGCTACCACCACGCTACCGAGGCGGGCTTCACCGGTTCATATGAACCCAAACGCTTATTCTAGTATGTTATTGATAAAGTGTTGTGTAACTTCTTTCATAATTACTACATGGCAAAGCAAGAAAGTGTATCGACAAATATTCGCAACGTTTACCCTACATACACGATGAGTCCAATGTATGTATAGTCTGTTTAGATGTAATCATGTCTCCTGGACAGCAATGTGTCATACATCGGCAGGCGCGAGAAAACATATCATATAGACACACGCAGCTTCCACTCACTCTGTGTTTCGTAACTTACTTTACATCAACTAATATTTCACTTCTCTAAACGACCAGATAAGACCCGATAAGGGACGATGGCTTAGCTCGTCACCTGAAGTTCGATACGCTTCAACGCTCTGACAAGTAATAGCACATGTATGCTAAATGGGATGAGAGAATACTCTCTAAATAAGCGCATATGGCAACTTCAGCATCCGCAACTTATTTTTAAATTAAACAGTTTCTTCTTATTGGAGATTCGCGTTTGTCCTTATGTCTCTATGGTCCTATGTTTTCACATTGCTTCGTTCCTATCGATCATCAAAATAATTGAAGCAGTATTTATACATCATATCTTCCTTACGATGTCCAGTTTCCTGTCCGACATATAAACTTCTCGAAGTGTCTGCCTATGTCATCATTTAGCAGAGGGATACCGTGATGGTCATTAGTTCATTTACGACCTTTATAGGAAACCAGTTATTCTTCTCATCCAGTCCAAATCCATTGACACGCTGTCATTCCTTCTTTTAAATTTCGAGATGGATGTATGTACATAAACATGCGCTTGAAGTCACGCTTTTGCTCATGAATCTTGTATTTTGCTGACACATTGTGGAAGTTTCTGTTGTATTATTTGAAAGGAGGCTGTCGCATGCTGTCGTGCCAACACTTATGGGATACCTAAAACGAATTGAAGAGATTCCCACATCATGTCATTGTTTAGTATGTGACACGACATGGTTAAATTATCCCATATAAATAACACAAGTTGCAAGGAAGATAAACACATATCAGTGAAATATCTAAGAAGATGTCAAAATGAGTAGCATTACTTAAGAGCATTCTATAACCACAGAGAATGCCCGAAATTAGAACTACATGGGTAATTTCTAAGTTAGATAATAAGAGAACATAATACAGGACGAAAGGGGGTTAGGTTAAGCGTATACATAAAGATCTTACGTCAGATATGAAATGCATCGAAAAATATATCTTTTATAAGGAAATGCACACAGTGTATCAGAAATTGTTTCTTTTACACCTCAAACTACTGCTGTCCCTGCCACCTCATCTGTATATCCCGAATTACCCATGACCGCCATCTTGCTCAATATATATGTGCGGAGGTCTCCTAAACTATACTACTGGGATACAAAAGATATAATGTGTTAATTAATATATCGTAAAACCGTTTTCTAGAAAATAAAGAAAAATTAAGGCCTTTTTATGTATAGGGTATGTGTGGGGTCGGAACTTCCTGAAAATCTTCATATTATTTCCTTAGAATGAAGCTGAACTGAAATGTAAGGTTTCATATTTAACAGATTCTCAGTTTTTAGTTGTGCTTTTAACAGATACACATTTTCGAGGGCTCTACAAATAGTTCTTAAAGTATCTAAAAACGTATATTTTGAGTGAAATTTCTCACTGAGTTTATAGGTCGAATACAAAATTGTTTGCAGGTTCAGCGTGAAAGGAAGTACAATTTGAGAATTTTAACATTCCTTCTTTATAGACTGTACTAAAAGGCTTAGGATTTCGGAATTTTAAATTTTATGTAGATATTTAACTATTCGGTTTGCAATTAAAAGCAAGTAAGTAATAAAATGTAAGTAAGTGTGTAAGTAATCAAGTTTTGAAGTACATGTCTTCAGATGTAGCAGGCGGTTTTATAAATTATATGCCTATTAATTTGTCACGTACTGACGATTACAGCGCCACTCCGTGGAACATCTCAGGCAATCGCGTGCAACATGTGTGTATAGCGTGTTACATCTTCTTAGCCTTTGCTTCACGAGATATTAAAATTTCAAACCACATTTATTTTTAATAATAAAAAATAATTACTTAATGCTATAAGCTATCAAATGTTGGGCCAGTTTTTGTTTGGTTCTTGTTAAATTTCACATTTAATCATTACTTTGGTTGAATAGGAAAAAAGAAGCCGTGTAGCAAAACACATCGACCTGTACAAATTTTGTTTAGCCTTTTCGATACTACAAACTGACGTGTTCACTCCATGCTGATAACTTTCTGGCAATTTTAGACCATGTGCTTATACTGTTAGTCTTGTTTACTAGTTGCACTCCAGAAAACTAACGTAAGTCACGTCTGCGTTCAGCATCATCAGTAAGTATATTTTTTCATTAAATATGAAGTGTAACGTTGTATGCATATTCTAAATAAATTTTTAAAAAAATGTGCAAGTTCGTAGATGCATGCTTCTAATTTCAATGTTATTCTCCAAGTTTGTCCTACATTTGGTGTTTTATGGACATTTTATAATATTATGTACATAATGTAAACAAACTAGAAATACCCTAAAATTAGGATTTCCACAAACCATTATCATAAAATCTTATTGTTCTACGTAATTAATAATAATCGAGATAAAGGTTCGCAGAAATAGTTTGTTTACTCATTTCGTTGAAAGGTGGTTGAAACGAAAGTGAAAAGTTTATAATGTGCGTTGCTATTGTAATTGCAGACTCTTTAAGTAATATCACCGGAAACAAAATAAAGCTCACTCAGTACATCAAAAACGTATGATAATGCATTGGAAAATTAAAACAAAAGAACCAATTAAAAAAACGCATTGAAGGTAGCAGCAATGTCTGAATCTCGTATGAAGTCTTATGTGTTTTCCGAAAGGAATAGAGGAAGAACTAATGGATCAAGACTACAAGATTACACATCAATGTCAGAATAGCCAAGTATCTTGAAGAATTAAATTTAAACATCCCTCCGGTACTGCACTCGGATCATTCTCTTGATGTTCCACAATGGAAAATCACACTACCTAAAATCAACTTTGAACTGAACATTAGTGTCAAAGACCAAATCAACAGATCCCAGTACCATAAATTATTTCTTGAAATTACTAGCAGATATCCAAGACAGACTGCAATTTACACTGATGGCCCTAAATGCGTACACATTTGTACTGTCGCTAACCCGTATCTGCGATCGCGCGGCTTGTTTACTCAAAAGGAACTGATAGGTGGGCATTGTGAAAACCAAGAGAACGCGGACAAAGATAACATGCAGATAAGGATCCGCCGAGGCAAAAAAACTGAGATGAATGGAAATTTCTGGACTAATAGAGGTTCTTTGGGTTCTGGTTTATTTTCGAATCGTCTAGAAATTCTCAGCGAGGTATTTAAGAGATTGTGACACGCCAGCGGGAGTTGCAAGTTGTAAAACAGTCGTTGGAGAGGTAAGCGGAGAACAGCAGAGTTGTGAGTAAACAGTAAACAGCTTTGAACAAATGCTGTGTAACGGGAGCTGATTGTTATTGTCATCGACCTTGGTAGATTGTGTTGTGTATATGTGATGTAATGTTGTTACGTGAGAATTGAACAGTGCATTTCGACGGAAATAAAGAACATTTAGAATTTCGTCAAATTTGACTTTTAATTCTACGAACCGACAAAGTCACAGTATACCCTGGACATACCATGCTTTTTCCACTGCCTGAATTCTACACTATCTCTTCAAGTGAGCTCTTTGTCCTCAAACAAGTAATGCTGCACATTTCGGACGTAACAACTCGCAACAACTCATTTATAATTTATTCGGACGCTAAAATTGTATTAACCGTCATCGGTAGTCAATTGTCGACACATGTTATTGTACGAGAGTTGTTCAATAAAGAATGTTCACAATTTTTTTTGACAATGTACCTTAACTCATCCTCATAATTTTGATGGTTCTTCTCAAAATAGTCTCCCCTGAATGCGATGCGCCTGCCCCAGCGTCTGCCAGTCTTCAAATACATTACGGAAACTATTTTGAGAGATCCTTCAAAATCGCCTCCGCAGCCTTCACCACTGCTTCTGATTATGGATAATGCCTCCCACGAAGGCGTTTCTTCAAGTTAGGGAATAGAAAAAAGTCACATGGGGCTAATTCCGGACTATTGGGAGGGTGAGGGATGCACTTCACGTTGATTTTTTAAAGATATTCAGCAACAACATTGGCAATATGCGGCCGCGCATTATCGTGCTGCAGCATCCAGTCTGCTTCACGGAAATGTGATCTTTTGCGCCTGATATGGACTTGCAATGTTTTCAGAACATCCCTGTAGTATTGTCCAGTTATTGATGTGTGTGCAGGTACAACATGCTGATAAACCATTCCATGAATATCAAAGAATGAGATGACCATAACTTTCCCGGAAGAAGCAACCACTTTTGCTTTTTGGGGGTTGGTGATGAAGGAGATTTCCACACTGAGCTTTGCTGTTTTCTCTCAGGATCAAAATGATGTAGGCAAGTTTCATCAGCAGTGATTGCGTTTGAAAAAAACTGTGGATCTTCCTCTAACATCAACTTTAACTGCATATTACCTCCATTGCAGCAGTAGGCGATACTGAACATGTCTGAACTTGCCTGGTTCTCACAGACGGGAACCAGGAGTACCAAGAATGAAACTACTACGGTACGTTTGTTTCACATTAAGCTAACAGAATATAATAATATAGAATATTAGTGCGAAAAATTATTACTGTAAAAAAATTATGATCATTCTTTATTGAACAGCCCTCGTAAATGAAATTAAGTTACTCTACAACAAAATTGAGAAAGAGGGTAAAGAAGTCATTCCTAGGTGGGTGCCTTCCCATAGGAGTATTCAAGGCAACGAAATTGCTGTTCTGACTGCTAAAGAAGCTACTTATCTTCCTCAAAGTAATACTGCAATAGCTACACCACATACTGACTTAACTTTTTTCGTGAAAACTCAATTATACCAAAAAGGAAGATAAATTGGCTCAATGCCCTCAATAGTAAGCTTCATGAAATGACAACGGCAGCAGGACAATACTGCATCTATAATTTTTGCAGGCAAAATCAAGTCATAATGACAAGAGTAAGAATAGGTCACACCAAACTAACTCACAGTTTTGAGTTTGAGAACAGACAACCTCCCATTAGTACTGCATGACGTACAGTACTGCGAAGCACGTCATCATCGTTAGCCTCCTTTACAACCAATAGCATCAGTACCATGGTATTCCCAAAAAGATGAAAGAAGCCCTCTCGTCTATCAGCTGTTGATAACATCATTAAGTTCTTAAAAACACTGGATTATTTTCGAAACTATGACTGTTGAAATTTTAGTATTTTGTGTGTCATTACAAACTTCACTATTTATCAATAATAATAAATGTAATCTGTAACATGTAAACCAGGAGTTGCGATAAGAACTACACGTTTAAAGTGACTATAAAATATTTAATAAAAAAATGAATATCTCCGAAACAACTGATATGACAGTAAAATTTACATATTTTACATAAATTGTGATGTGAATCTTTTGCAAATTAATTTTGTGTCTATTTTTTACAATTTATCTTGCTGCAATAAGAGTGAACAATTCATCCAAATTGAAGAGAACTTCGTGTTCTGCTTGTAGTAAATTCAAGACACATTTTATTAGTAATGAAATATTAATTGTTACAGGTAATTTATAGAAAATAAAAAATAGACAAAATTTCCCATCTAAAGGTAAGCTTACACTGCACTTAAATAATTTATAATAATAAATAAGTGCAATATTTATGCAACCTTTCGTTTTGGAGTTATGCTCTTATATCACTCTCTCTCTCTCTCTCTCTCTCTCTCTCTCTCTCTCTCTCTCTCTCTCTCTCTCTCTCTCTCTTCCATTTTCTCTCTTTCTCTTTCAGGCAGGGAGAGAGATGCTTACACATACGCAGAAATTTTTATAATTTTTATGTGTTTATGGCACCATAAAATGTGCATTTATGGTCAAATGTCGATATTATTTTTTTTTTTTTTTACGAATCTCCATTCCAGAATGAGAAATGAAATCGGAAATTAAATGGTTTATAGGCCAATTGGCGGCAGTAGGAAGAAAATCAGTGAATGCCAACGAAAACCATAAATAAAATGGGTGAGTTAGATAGCTCTGTTTGGCGCAAATTCAAATCCTTTCTTTTCAGAATTGGACACTTGATACGCAAGTGAAGTAGTCATAAATAATCTAGCTCCAATAAAAATAACAGCTTGGCGCAGGCGAAATGTTCCTTTCAAAAAAGGTGGGTCTGCGGGTGCTTGAATGTGGAACACTTTTGTTGAGCAGATTCCACTCAAAGCACTTTTGTGTTTTAGTTCGGTCTAGCTTGCGATAAAATGAATCGAGAATTTGCCAGTCACCCTTCTGTATGTAACTATGACGACTTTTTTGTTGTTGTGTGTAATTTACGTCCTCCAACGTTAAGTCATATCGGATGGTGAATGAATTGGGTGAAATGATGCTCAAATGAGTCCAGGGTCCATGGAGATTAGAGTTATCCGACATTCATCTTGAAGGATAAGGGAAACCGCCGGAAAAAACCTTATCCAGGTAACTCACCCTGACCGAGATTCGAACTCGGGACCTCTTGAAGGTGAGGCAGACATGCTACCATCTACGCTACCGAGGCGGGCATGACGATAGTAGTGCAGATATAATCAGATTGTGGATACTTACAAATAATTTTGATAGATGTCTAAATGTAAGCAGTACTTAGAAATGGATCTTGACTGAAAGATCACATTATATCTATGTAGATTTATAAAGTAATTCCATTGAAAGAAAAAATGGAAAGAAAGCTGTGATAAAGTAACACAGGTGAAGGAAAGTAATTCATTTGTCTTTTACCGAGCGGGATGGTTCAGGCAATTAATTTCGCCTGTGGTCCGCATTCGGGGGGTCTGGGTTTGATTCTCGTGGCCCACAAACCTTATGCAGGGGACTTTTCGGGAGTTTTCCCAGGTCGCTAGGGGAATGCTGGGTAGGTTAACTACATCTCCCGAATTTCCTGTCCCTCCATTTCATCTCCATTGTCATTTCATATCATCTCTCATCTGGTGGTCTATTTCAGGGTAGAAATGTTGGAGGGAATCTTGGCGTTGTTTGGCAGGATGACATGCTCTTGGTAAATTTTAGTATGAAAATTGTACAAATGAAAGGTTTGTTTTAAAAGGTCGCGTATCCAAAACCAAATTTACTGATTAGTTTCTAGCCAGATTTCTGACTACTTAAGAGATTGTGATTATGATGCTCCTATTCCGTCCGGAAGGAAGAAATGAGGTGCAAGGAAACACACAGGCCGGCAGGGGACCATGAAAGTACAGAGGCGTGCAGAATTCCCTAATAGTTCCACAGATAATCACCAGGTATACCACAAGGGGAGCCAAGGGAGAAGCGTTACACAGCATGAGCATTAGAATTTGTTGTATATGTCCAAACCATTGCGCCGATAGCCATACCTAAAAGATGGCAGAGGAATGACATAAAGAAGGGAAGGAATAAGTCTTCAACATTCGTAACTAGGTAAAACCATGGAAAAACCCAAGTTAGAGTTATGTGCAGAGGTTCTACTCCCATTATTCCTGGACCCGTAGGACCTAGGACACGGTCCTCCTTCTACCCGGGAGCGATGGATACCCTGGGGCTCTTTCCATAGGGCAATACCTGATTTCTTAAAAAGCCCCCCCCCCCCGCTGAGCACAACGTCAAGACGGGATGGAAGTGGATACGCCACTTACGCGCATCAACCCCGCAGGGAAGACTACCGAAAACCTCGGTGGGGCCGCCTGGTGATCTAACACACCTTCTACTAGCTATACAGGCTAGTACCCGGGACTTATAAGGCAACCCTCTATCCCCTCCGGGTGGCCGTAGCCTAGCCGGAGGAACCCAATTCCCCGTCTGTGTCGGGAACACACTGCCCCTCGAGTACAACCCAATCCGAACAACTCCCATTCAGGGAGGGGCTCGAATGTTCGGCCCGAGGTTTCTCCAGTAACGTCAGAGGTACCACGAGTGCTAAGGGTCCGCAGCGCCCGCACCTCGGCAGCTGAAGGGGACGGATTCCCTCCCCTACGGGAGCCCCAGTTAGAGTGGACGGACGTCGGGGATCGAACCCGTAATCTCCAAATGTTACCGGCTGAACCATCCCTCTCGGTGACACAATAGACTGCTATGGCCGTTACAAAACACCCAGTATTGCCTCCTCAGGTCGAGAGTTCGATTTCGCCCTGGAGAATGGAAATTTCTCTCTGCCCAGAATTATTCCCAGCCCGCCTCGGTAGCGTGGTGGTAGCATGTCTGCCTCACGTTAGGTCCTGAGTTCGAATCTCGGTCAGGGTGAGTTACCTGGATAAGGTTTCTTCCAGGGTTTTCCCTTATCCTGAAAGGCGAATATCGGGTAACTTTAAGCTCTCTGGACCCTGGGCTCATTTGAGCATCATTTCACCCATTACATCTATCGTCCGATATGACTTAATGTTAGAGGATGCAAATTAAAAAAGAAATTCCCAGTCCTTTCTAGACTTTGAAAGAATAAATGAGAACGTAAATATGCATGAATGTAATGTAATGACGAAAAACAAAAACAAAAACAAAGTTACACAACATCAAAACGAGTGAGGATCTTTGCC
The DNA here is from genome assembly GCA_030765055.1 of Mantis religiosa. NCBI lineage: Eukaryota > Metazoa > Arthropoda > Insecta > Mantodea > Mantidae > Mantis > Mantis religiosa. The sequence continues at coordinate 134,718,396 of CM060949.1, read as the reverse complement.
AATGAGCAGTTGTTTCAAAGGCGAAGTCCTCGATATGACTTAAGGTGTTAAAAGACAGTCTACATGGAAAACAACGTATGCATTTATGACTCTAAAGGCATTCACTCTTTTAATAAACAAAATAGCGAAATAAAATTTTTATTTTTCTATGCCAAAGAAATAAGCAATGTTACAGTTTACGTCTTCGGAACTTTTCCATTCTCTTTTCGATTTCGTTAGTGAACAATTAACATTTTTTCTTAAATTACATAGAGTTTTCAAAAATTTCATTTGTGATATTTACCATTTTTGTAATTTAGATACCATTTTAAAATATTTTATGTGGTGGTGCCAGCAATACATGATTAAATAAATGCTAAGTAAGATGCGGAGTTGTGAAAACAGGAGCGCTAATGAGGCAGTGTTGTAAAAACGTCGATAATTCAAATTCTTGGTATTTTTTTACTTCTTCAGATCAACATACACTTTCACCGTAATTGCAGGTGTTTGTTCAACTATGTGCATATAAATAATTTTGTAAACAACATACACTGCAAAGTTGAAAAGTGCTGCAGTTTTTATAACAATTAAAACGCCATTAAAAACCATGAAGTAATATTCTCTGGCATATTAAATATCAGTATTTTCTCACCATTAATTGCTGCTGGAATTTTTTTAGAGTCTAGAGGAATACTCGTTATAGAGGAATGTTGAAGAGTAGGTATAAATAATAATAATAATAATAATAATAATAATAATAATAATAATAATAATAATAATAATAATAATAATAATAATAATAATAATAATAATAATAATAATAATAATAATAATAATAATAATAATAATAATAATAATAATAATAATAATAATAATAATAATAATAATAATAATAATAATAATAATAATAATAATAATAATAATAATAATAATAATAATAATAATAATAATAATAATAATAATAATAATAATAATAATAATAATAATAATAATAATAATAATAATAATAATAATAATAATAATAATAATAATAATAATAATAATAATAATAATAATAATAATAATAATAATAATAATAATAATAATAATAATAATAATAATAATAATAATAATAATAATAATAATAATAATAATAATAATAATAATAATAATAATAATAATAATAATAATAATAATAATAATAATAATAATAATAATAATAATAATAATAATAATAATAATAATAATAATAATAATAATAATAATAATAATAATAATAATAATAATAATAATAATAATAATAATAATAATAATAATAATAACAATGATGATGCTTACAAAATAGAGTCTGGATAAATTAGTATTTACAGCCAGCATCACTGGTATTTTTTAAGATAAAAGCAGGTTATCAGTTGTTCTTTTGTCTGATAGAGTAGATGCAGGAAATGAACATATTGCCTTTGTATTGCCATGGAAGTGAAGCGATATAGTGGTGTTTGTGAACGTGTGTTGGACCTGTATCACATTATTATATAACATGTTTTAGCTCCCTCTTGCTGGACTGGATAGCGAGCCGGGCCGGGCTGGCCAGCTTGCACCCTCCAAGTATGATGACCTTGAAGCGCCCACCCCTGTCCAGAGAAAGCTAACATAGTCGCAGTCCCTCATCTTGGAGCACGAGGAAGCAAGCGCCTCTTACACACTGCTGGAATCCATCGGCCATTCTGTTTCACAACACACTTCTGAATATACCTATAGTTGATAATAAATATTTAAAAATCACTGAAAGAAACTTTTTATCTCCCTGTCGCCTATCTCTCTGTCTCTATTAAATCCTTATCGATATATTTTACTGGTTAAATTACATACATATTCACGAGAGTAAAAATTATACACACTTATTTTCAAATTAACGTAAAAATAAAAATAAAATGATCAATAAGAATAAATAAATAACGACAATTACTTATATAATGATGTGTGTGACTAAAATAAATTAGTTTCGCGTTTCATTCTATTTAGAATAGAGAAGAATAAAATATCAAATTATAACAGAAATGTGAAAACACAACCAATTTCGTATTTTTTAATTATATTCAAACAAATGAAATATAAGTTAACTCTTTCAAAGCAATACCACTGATATTTTTGCAAACTCTTAAATATTTAACTAATAATACTTGACTTAATAAAAATGTTTCAGACAAAAGTCCTTTGATTGTATGTGTAAAATCAGTCTGATAAAAATGCTGTTCCCATTGAGCTCACCATGAAATAACCTTGAAAATGTGTAATAAATAAAGCATAATTAAAACCATTGTTTTGTCACTCAAATGAGGAACATTCGTCATGAACTATGTTACTGAAAATGTGTTGCCTTCAACCTATTGAGTTTGAAAGCCTTTTAAAAATGTTTAACCTTAACATTAAAAGAGAATTTACAGGGCCTGAATATTAGAGTATACGAATTAGAATTATGGCATCGTACTTTTTGTTATACTACAATAATTCATTTAAATAAAACAAAATTCTATACATATTGTTCCAAGCACAAGCAAGGTTGTCGAAAAACGAGTATTTTTCAAGTCTTTATTTATTAACCAGAAACACTTTCAATAAATGAGCCGAGAGAGAAAAATATATTTTTAAAAGCAGCGTTTAATAACATAAACTAGTGCTGCCCGTTTATAGAAAAACAGTAAGTGTCAAATACTTGTGTGCTGTACTTCATTATGAATTTATTATTGAGCTGCAACATATTACTTAGATTCAACAGACAGTTTAAGACCATAAGTAAATTATATGAACTATTGTTTCGATACTTTTGTGCAATAATCGATACTCTTACTAATGGGTATTACATCAATTATCATACAACTCAAGTTTAAAAGTTGCTCTATGCACTACTATACATAATTTGTTTATATCTTTCATATTTTCTTTGATATAAAATGTAGCAGTCCGGTCCTTTTTTCTGAGTAACTATATATAAGCTCATGATGTACATAAGCATTAAGTAAAATGAAAACAGATCACAACAAAAGACAATCGGGTTCTCTTTATAACGGTACGTTATACATGTAATCTTTATTTTCTTAATTTACATTTTGTTCAAATAGTTAAGGTGCATGCAGTGACCATTGCTGTTATGATCAAAATCTCTATATATTGTTTCAATAATCCTTAAGCAAAAGTTTTGCTAACTTTCTTTTGTAATCAAATTCATGATGAGAATATTACGTCCAGCATAGCATTACAAACTCCTGAACCAATATTTATAACATTTTTATATTTTTATTTAACATCCACCAGCATAAGACATATCAGACGCTGAGGTCAAATGAGCCCAGGGTCCATAAAGCTTAGAATTACTGGACATTTATCTTCTAGGATAAGGAAAACCCCTGGAAAAAGCAACCTTAACCAGATAACTCCTTTTGACAGAGATTTGAACTCGGGGCCTCTTGAATGTGAAGCAGACACGCTATCCCCATGCTACAGAGAGGGCAATATATTTATAGATAAACAAAAACTGAGAATATTGCTTTCCTCTGTGGTTTCAGACCTCAAAATGTTAAAATTGGTAAACTGGCGTAGGAAACTTCAGTTTTGTCCCTACTTCATTGAATATTGATGTATGTTAAGAAACATTACGTTCTCCAGCAATTAGCGGACCAATTATCTCAATAAAAAAGTTTAAAACTCTAAATGTTCTTACTATCTAAAAATTACAGGCTATTTTGATAGTTCTTTCGTCACTAATAGGCCACTCAAAATTTCCAGATTTTGGAAGATTGTCGGAGCAAGTTAAGGAAGTCAGAAACACAACAATTACCGACGATTCTTTGCAAGATCCCTTTCACGAATATCATGGTAGTTCTTGGTCTGTTATTACGAATACCATGGGGATACAATTTCAACAACAATGAATAAACACGGGGATTCAGCAGGCTTATTTCTTATATAACTGTTAGTAAGTTCATAAATAGTAGGTATAAGTTAAGTAAACTAAATAGTCAAGCTCCCCCAGTGATGGCAACTGTAAGCTTGTTTTCATGGCTACATTTCCTTTACTGTTGGACAGTCCGAAGTGAAACTAAGATGGCTTGTGGATCTGCATCGTCTCTGAAACCTTTCTGAAGGCACGCGATAGACCATTATAAAGGAAAAGACTGTACTTGAGGGAGGGGTAGGAGTAGAGGGGCTGCAGAGGAACAAGAATCCTCCTGTTTTAGAACTCTCTCACTCTCGGGGTGGACTGTAGAAAACGCTTCCTTGTTGGGCGGAGAAAGATTGTCATTTGTTGATAAAACTCTGGTATTCTGCTGTTTTCTTTTCGTTATGCCGTCGAAAAATGCCTCGGTAATAATGTTTGAGAACTGCCTCTGCAATCGAGTGGTCAGTGTGCTGTAGCTTAGTCCTGTGTTCGGTCCCTAGATGTACAGACTATTTTTGGTTTTTACTAAAACAATACCACATCTTCTAATTCAGCAAATGTAATTGCGAGAGTGAACAGTTTGTCTCCCAGTCAAGTTAAGTATTAAAGCAAATGTACAGAGGAGAAAAACACGAGTTATATCTGTGTTTGTACACTTGTAGCTGTACACTTTGGTTAGAGGTTTGATGGCTCTTCACGATTAGTGGTTATATTATTTCTTGTTTATGCGTGTACTCTAAATGCAGGTTTCCGGGTACAGATAAAACCGATGATGCCATGTTTAATTTTACTGAAAACATAGGAAATCGGTTTATTTTCTATAAATTTTCTATAGTGCTGTATACTTTTAATTACTTTGGAACAAGTTAGGCTTCACATTTTCGAACACAAGACATTTATAATTTCAGCATTTTAATCAACTCTTAAATATAAATGAATTGAAATCTAGTCAATAATCCAATATGGAGATTTGATTCTTTGATGCTTGCACGTACATCAAAACTTCTATAAAAATATATTTATTTAAAAAAAATTCAAAAACCTCAAAACATCTATTTCGGTAAAATCCAAGCAATGATATGACCCCTATGTAAGGATGCCGAATCCGTACATGGAGGGGAAATGTCGATTTGCAGAAGCACAGTTGCATCAAATGCTCCGTTAAGGCGAGGGGGACAACAAAGTAATTCAGTAGATATTTACACTACAGATTAAAGCCTGCTTCACAATAACTCCAGAACGTAAACGGAAATCTGAAGTTAAAGAAAAGCAGCATGCCACATTTTCGTTCACAATACACTGGATACAGAAAAGATATTTATATCGATAACCATGCTAGGTAACGTAATGTCATTTGTTAAAAAATATGTTTTAAGTGCTTGTATCCACTTCCGGTTCAATTGTCATGGTGAAATTTTGTATTTCCCTTACCTATTCCATTCTAATAACCTAATCTAACTGCATGTTTAGTTTATTGCACTTAGGTATGTCCATGAACTATATTAAATCCTTTAATTTTTATATAATTATTGTATACATGATATATGATCATATCTGATTTTGATGTTCCTTGGATTTTACTTCGTTTCAATTTGTTAATACGTATTATTTAATTCATATTGTAGCTAAATGTGAGCTAAAAGTTACTTTTTTAAGGTCAACAACTAGGTGCGGATAGCCACCGAGGTAAATGTTGGTGATATGCTACTAGAAACAATTAACTTTGTTTGCATAAGTACTTTATTCACTACGATTAACAATAGTGAATAATAATAATAATAATAATAATAATAATAATAATAATAATAATAATAATAATAATAATAATAATAATAATAATAATAATAATAATAATAATAATAATAATAATAATAATAATAATAATAATAATAATAATAATAATAATAATAATAATAATAATAATAATAATAATAATAATAATAATAATAATAATAATAATAATAATAATAATAATAATAATAATAATAATAATAATAATAATAATAATAATAATAATAATAATAATAATAATAATAATAATAATAATAATAATAATAATAATAATAATAATAATAATAATATATTACACAGCACGTTAAATATAGTACAAGAGAATTTCGGAACTAAAAGTACTGTATGCCCACGACAGGAAGGTTAGAGAGGCATGGAGAGGGAGAGGAGCTTGTTGGGACATTATGACCCCACTAGACGCCGATCTAGACTGCACCGGGTCCCCCGTATGGCATGCGGGCACCCTAGATAACCCAGGAGCTAATCCTACCAGCGGCTAAAGCTGAGCCCTCATAATTCTTCTAAGCTGTTTGGCATCTAAATTTTTCCCCAACTAAAAATTAAACAAAAATAAAGATTTGGGTGCAAAGTACTGCATCCTCCCCTTCAACCCGAAGGTACTTCTGTAACCTGTAGATTAAGCCCCAACCAAAAGACCTACACCACCTTCATCCTACAAATTTCAATTCTAAATCTTACCAGCGATAAAACCCTTAACGGGTGCGCACCCAGCAAAAACCTTCTGGCTGTATACAGCCAGCCAGCACGAGCGAGCGAGCGAGCGAGGAGCTTGAACCGATGTGCTGCGGTAACGGATCTGTTTACTAAGAAATGAGTGTATGAGAGTGCATATGAGTCACACATGCTACTAGATCTAATATTTGTTGCATTAAATGCAGCGATAGGTATTATGTATGCGTGAGTTATATGACAGCAGTTGTGTATTTTAAACGAACCTTCCATCCTTGTCATACTGTTTCACAATGAAATGCCGTTGGGAGAGCAAAAGTGATTACGCTACCTCTAGCTTGCCTTCTTGTCGTGGTTCTACAGTACTCTACTTCCTCTCGTATTTTAAAATTTTCCCTTCTCCCCTAATAGTGCAATTACTGGATTTGTATCGAAACATGTTTCCTTCAATTCAACCGACATAGTGCATGATAGCCAACATCAAAATTAGGTTGAATAAGCATTTGTGAAATGCAGTCAATACTGATTCCTCTAACGAAAGCCTTTTACCACGTATCAAATCGGCACAACTGTTCTTTATTGTTGCTCCCTGTTAATAATGCTGTTTTTGTTATTACTTTTTACGCCATAGCCAGTTTTGATTGCGCAGAACAAACTACTAATGTTACTTTGACTACAATCTTCCTGTTTCACATTCCAGGCTTACGACCAGAGAGAGCTCTAGCGGATGTTTTATTTCACGACCCCGCCTTGAATTATTTCTAGTAAGAAGAGTCAAATACAGGGTTCGCATGCTAGGGTAGTGCCTCGTGCCATGACACTGTCTTAAAAAAAGCATGCAATATTATTTTAAAGTGTTTATATACTCAACAAATGGGCAAGGAATATAATCGTACTTATTATTCTTCTAAGCACAATGAAATGTCTTGCTTGGCAACAGAAAATCAAAGCAGCTGAAGGAAGGAAGTTGGGAGTTTGCAATTACTATAGTAATATTACTATTCCTGGGATTCTAGCCATTTCTGTACATTCTGTGGTCTGTACTATGACGGAGGTCGGAAGGGCAATCCTCTCCATATTTATGCCTGTTGATATGTACCTGTCAAGGCTTATCGCTGGTAGCACAAGGTTCAAAAGCATGAACTTAATATTTCACACTTCGATTGCGATATGAAAAATAAGTGAGTGTGTGTGGTGTTTTAGGGCCCTTCGACAACAAGGTCATTTTGGGCCATGAAAAAAAAAATAAAAAATAACAAAATATATATAATAAGGTACTAGTTACTCCTTTGCACGTAAAAGCGAAATATCATGTTTTGTAATATAAGATTCGTCATTCATTTTTAATTATCCATATTTAAAATGAATCATTATGTTCTGCAATGTTACCTGCATTAACAGCAGACCATCAGATACTGATTAAAAGAGAAGTTAAACAGGAAAAGTAAACATTGTTGAATGCATTCGAGTTAAAGTATGTGATGTGCTGTTTTCTCTATGCAAATAGCACGACAAAGTAAGTTCTTTACTAAGTAGCTCGTTTTCTAAGCTATTGTTGGAAGATGAAGTGAAGTTAAACAAATGAGAAGATATATTCCTGATCTTATATAAAAATAGAACTTAAAAGTACAAAGATTAAGCGCTTGGAGTTTAATTGGAGTACGAAAAGAAGTGGATCTATGGATGTGAAGTCATTAATGCTTTATTCTGCTACGTTTTATCGCGAGATTGATCAGAAAGAGATGGTGTGATGGAATTAGTTCACGTGTGTGAGAAAATTTATATATGTGAGTATCTTAATTGATATGTTGCTTGGTGTCTAATTTATTTGTAAGGTTTGTAGAAGCTCCAAATTTTAACAACTGCTTGAGGAAAGATTCACAACTAGTTATAACATATTATATCATATAACTGAGCATCAACTCAATCACCGAGCGGGATGGCTCAGGAGGTTTCGTCTGTGGCCCGCATTCGGGAGGCCTGGGTTCGATTCCCGTGGTCGACCTACATGACCCATGGGTTTTTCGGGGATATTCCCGGGTTGCTAGGCGAATGCTGGGTAGGTTAATTACATCAACCGAATTTCCTCTCCCTCCATTTCATCTTCATTCCTATCATCTCTCATCTGGTAGTCTCTTTTAGGGTAGAAGTGTCGGCGGGAGTCTCGGTGGTGCATGGCAGGATGATATGCTTTGAGGAAAACTACTTCCTCCTCCGGTAGGTCGGTTGTCGGTCGCCGCTCCTCTGCTGGGACCATTTCGGGACCACCAGCCAGGGACCTACGGGGCTCGGGTCGCTTTGGGACCTTTAGGACTCGGCTGCTGGGCTCGTTGCCGTCCCACTGTAGGGGAGCGAGTTCGTCGTCCTGGCCTGTCTAGGGAGGTCTCTATCCAAGTAGACTGTAGGGACCCTGCCCTCTGTACTGTCGTGGCTCCTTGGATCGGCCGACCTCTGTCTCCTTCGCTTCATCCTTCCTTCCGGGGGTGTCCGCATTTGGAGGCATAGGAACAACAAGCCCAGCAAAGTGGCCTACGTACCGAATCTCCTCAGTCATGAAATCCTAATCCTAGTCAACTCAATCCTTTTCCTTCAGTTGCCCCTATGGTTTAATTGTTTATAGGATGTTAGTTAATCATAAAAAGGGAGAAAGTAGAGCTGCATTCATAGTTAAGCCCAGACTTTTTTAAAATTTACGTTGTCTAACATTAAGTCATATCGGACGATGAATAATAATGGGTGAACTGATGATCAAAAGAGTCCAGAGTGCACAGAGCTTAGAGTTACCTGACATTGATCTTTCAAGGCAAGGGAAAGACCCGGAAGAAACCCTTATCCAGACTACTCACCCAATTTCGAACTTAGGAGCTCTTAAAAGTGAAGCAGACACGCTACCGAGGCGGGTCAGCGCATACTTATCTAATATGTAGGTACAACATTTATCAGATATACTAACCAAGTCTTCTTTGACGTTCCTGGGACGTTCTATTAATTGTAAAAGCTAACCTTGCAATACATGTACACAAACTTTGTCGTTCTCGATCTGGTTTCAGATCTAAATAATTGGAGTCTAATTAAATGACTTTAAGTTTTACGTGTAATAATCCTAAAGCGATTTGGAATTAGGGTAGTTTGGTGAAAATGTTTGCCTTGCAAACTTATAAGCAAGCTTAGGAATTTCCCAGCATTAAAAACGTTTTTTATAATTTCAACGAAGCTACTATATAATTTTTACATAAATTGAGCTATAGTAGAAGCTGAAATACTAATTTCACCTTGGAGCATTTAGAACGATGTTTCTTCCTGCGACATGCAATGAAATGTGTGAAACGACAATAACAAAGACGTCCATACGTCATAAACGCTGAAACTCAAATCAATGACCATTGATTGAAAGTGACAAGTCATATTTTACAAGAGGACTTTTCAAAAAGATTGAACTGTCGCCAACGACTGAATGGCACAGACTTGTTGAGGTTACGTTTTTTGAAGCGTAAGTGCTTCAACAATAGCTGTCATAAACCTCATAAAGGGTTGAGACCTGATTGCAGGTGTTGTAAAGGGTTATTTGCGGTGGCGAATACCGTAACATTCGACAGTGCGAATCTTTCCCGACAGTTTTCAGACGCCCATGTTCTCCACGCCTTCCTTAACATCGACAAAAGACGTTAACCTCTACCCTCCTATTCGCTACCCTCGTGACATTAATCATCTCAGGGGGGAATGTAATCCCCTTAAATATAGGCCATAACCCACTTAACACACCCTCCACAGCAAGAGTGCACAAAAATGTATGAAACATTATAAAGAAGTTCGTAATATCTGTAAATGTACAAATACGGACCAGGATGTTGTAAGGTCCACTACTTTACAATAAGTCACAAGTAAGTCCCTTAAAATATCGCAGTAGCATGTATAATGCATAACAATTTTATGACGTATTGACTGACGAGAAAATTGGCCATCCAAAGCATGGAAAGGTTTACGTTATTTTTATATTTCCTCACGAAAGTATTTAAAAGATTCCATAAACATATTAAGTTTTCAGATATAAAATAAGCCTGAATTTTGTAGAGCTTAAAAGATAAAATAAAGTAAATATACATCTGGAGGCTCCCTGAATAAATAATTATTTACCTTTAATTAAGTTACTCAATAAAGTTCAATTATATTTCCTTGCAAGATACAGTAAGTAAACCCACCCAATGTGACCTAAAAATGTCATCATAATACTTGCATGACAAGGAGAGAGAGAGAGAGAGCGAGAGAGAGAGAGAGAGAGAGAGAGAGAGAGAGAGAGAGAGAGAGAGAGAGAGAGAGAGAGAGAGAGAGATGTGCCGTCTTATTGTTGAGAAAAGTAGTACTATCTGAAAATTGAAATCAATAACACGGAATACCTCGGAAGTGGTTAAATCTTTAAAAAAATCTATTTTATACACCCTTCTGTTTTAAGTTTTTTGTGTAGTAAATTCTTTCAAGCCCGCCTCGGTAGCATGGTGGTAGCGTGTCTGCCTCACATTCAAGAGGTCCGGAATTCGAATCTCGGTCAGGGTAAGTTACCTGGATAAGGTTCTTTCCGGGGTTTTCTCTTATCCTTAAAGACGAATGTCAGGTAACTCTAAGATCCATGGACTCCGGACTCATTTGACTATCATTTCTGCAATATCATTCATCGTCCGATATGACTTACGTTGGAGAACGTAAATTACACAAAAAAATCTTTTGGATTATAAATCATCCATTATGAACAGGACTTCGCGGATTAGTTCCACAAAATTGAAATTATATATTTTACGTGTTAAGTTGAAGTGTAACTATATTTAAACGTAGGCTGCTTTACTCAAAATCTTGGTCATTTTTAGAAAATAAAAAATTTCGAAGAAATAGCTTTAATGTGAGCTTTTTGGTAAAAATATTTTGTTCATAGACACATGCGCTTGCGGAACTTTTTCCAAAAATGATTTTTTTTTCCGGTCAAACTTTAATATTGAATTTTTAATGAAGTGTAATATTTCCTCAACTTATTAAAAGTAAGAAATACAGCAAATAAATATAAGTTACAATCCTGTAATTTTATTTCACTGCAGTTCAGGGGAAGAAAATTGAATTTTATATAAGTGCATGCGTTCAACTTTTCATAGTTGTCTTACCGTCTCTGTCTAACCCGCCAGATCATAACGAACAGTTAATTAATGAGTTAGGAGAAATGGCTATTCAAATGAAACAGAGGTCCACAGAGCATAGAGTTATTCTTATTTTGTCTTCTGAGGAGAGGGAATATTCAAGAGAAACTAAAATTTAAATTGGGATTCCAGAAATATGAGAAAAGCTACAGCTGACCATAAGCTTTCAATTCCGATGTTATTAGTAAATATGTTTGTGGGTTTTTGCTTATGGTCGAAGAACAAAATTGACGAAACTTGACCTTCCGTTCTCCACTGTGAACGTAATCACAGTTGGTGATACAAATGACATTTAAGGCAAGGCTGCACTGAAAATTCCAACTTGTATAATAATAAAACTATCATTACGAAAATTTAGCCACATGAATAGAGCATCATTTTAAACTTGCATGCAAATCTGCATATTCTCATATTCATCAAAATGTTCTACGCGTCAAAAAATTTGAGATTTTAAGGATTTTTTTTTTACAGAGCAATTTTAAAGCGCCCACATTCTTAGTGTTTGGTATATTCTTGTAGCATTCGTTCTAAAATATAATCAATGTGTTAGCTCTCAAAATTTTGAAAATATGAACTTTTTTATTCCTTAACACTATATAATTTTCAAAACATGAGCATTAACAAAAGGGGGGGGGGGGAATTTGAAGTTTCTTATTACATATTATGGACCTAGCCTGTAAGTTTCACCAGGATAAATGAAAAACTTTGACGCGTGAGGCATTTTGTATACTGAAAAGTGTTAGAAAAAAAATTCTCAGAAAATTAATTTTAAATTGCTACTTTTAACGATTGTTAAAGGTCTCTTTAAATTGTCACGTGATGGCCTAAAATGGTGCAAATGATAAAAATAGCATGCCATCTATTACTACACACTCTATGCTACCAAATATGCCAAAGAAGAAAATTCCATCATTTCCAACATTTTCAGCGAATTTTCAGTGTAGCCTTGCCTTAAGAGAATATCATGTAAGGACCAGATTGGCGCCCGCCTCGGTAGCGTAGATGGTAGCATGTCTGCCTCACGTTCAAGAGGTGCCGTGTTCGAGTTTCGGTCAGGGTGAGTTACCTGGATAAGGTTTTTCCCTGGGGTTTCCCTTATCTTACAGACGAATGTCGGGAAGCTCTAAGATCCATGGACCCTGGACTCATTTGAGCATCATTTCATCCAATTCATTCACCGTCCGATATGTCTTAACGTTGGAGGACGTAAATTACAAACAAACAGAAAACGATCAGATTGGCAGGATATACACGTGTATACCTAAGTTAAATACATACTGTTTGTTCCTAGTGGCACACGAAAGTCACGGCCTCCTTTGTCCTTAGCCGTTGATTATTTATAACTTCAATAACAGACACCTCATTAGATTCATCAGGACTTACACGGAACCTCTCGCCAATGCAGTTTCCCTGAATCGTTCTGAAATAATGGAGGCGGTCCAACAGCCAATTTGCTGGACGTGTGATGGGCGCGTTCGTGGAAACTGTCGTAACACCAGTAAATGAATAATATAAGGTCTATACAGAGAACTCGAACAAAGAAGCCGCACTGCAGCATTTAGCCTATCATGACTCAATACAACAGCCTCAGGGTTTGTTTTGTTTTCTTTGTTGCACCCAGAGTCGGTATAGTGTAAGAGAATGGGGCATTATACTTGATTGTTGGAAATAAGGTGACTGAACGGAAGCACGCCATGGCATTACATTAAATGTTTCTCAATATATCGCCCCTAGCGCTCATATTAGTAAACTGTTTGGATGGTTGAAATAAGTATTTGTTTTTGATAAGTTTGGGTTTCAATAGAAAAAAAAGCAATGCCATTAATTATAGAATTGAATTAGACATGGAATTGTAATTAAAATCGTTAGCTCACATTGTGGGAAAGTGAAGAAGTGCGGTGTATATCCGAAAGGTAATTTGGATTGGAGAGATGTACTTTAAAAGCTTCGTCTTGTGTCTGAGCCAAATATGAATTTTGTATTCGCTCGGTCATTAATTTACAAGGGCGACAGAAGTATTCGAATAATATAACATGTAACATTGTACGTACTTCAAATACTGTAATATTTATTTGACAGCGTTGAATTGTTAAACATGTAAACATTAACCTTTGGCGTCTCGGAAGAAATAATTAAAATATAATTTTGCATGTATTTATTACACAATCTGTACTGTATTTAATCTACTGTCCCTCTTATTGGAGGGCATAAGTATTCGAACGTACGCAATCGAACAGAGAGATAGGTGATTGGACGTACCCTACACGCCCCTACCGCATAGCAGTTGTGTTTATGCTATGCCTCGAGACAGTGTGCTCAAAGTTATTCAGCCGATTGTGAACTCACAGGTAATATGGGACGTAAAGGTAAGAAGACAACGGTGACAGAGAGGAATATCGTGATAAATATGTATAAAGAAAACAAATCTCTCTCTGAAATTGCCAAAACCATTAACAGAAGTAAAACTACAGTGTTCTGCATAATTCAACGTTTCAAATTGACAAATACTTTTGTAAATAAACCTAGAAATGGTGCTCCTTCTAAACTGATCACCAGAGACAGGAGACAAATAATAAAAATGATTAAGCAGAATCCAAAAGTCACTGTATCTAAGATTAGAGGATGCCTTGAGCAATATTCTGGCACTGTGGTTCACACCAGAACAGTTGAACGGGTTTTAAATAGTACTGGGTACAATGCCCATATTCCTAGGAAGAAACCATATGTTAATAAGGTGAATAGGATAAAGCGCATAGAATTTGCTAAACAGTATGTGGTGAAACCAAAAGAACTCTGGGATAAGGTTCTATGGTCGCACGAAAGCAAATTCTGCTTTTACAAGAGTGATGGACGTCTTATGGAAACCTAAGAACATGGTAGCTACAGTGAAATATGGTGGCAGTAGTGTGAAGGTATGGGGCTGTATAGCTTCATCTGGCTTTGGGGAACTGGTGAGATGAGATCATGGACAAATTTGAATAAAAGATCAAATTATACAATTACAATATAAATCACAATACAATATAGTGCAATTACAATATAAATACAAGATACAGTTCTTGAAAACAATCTTAAAAAGAGTGCAGAGAAGCTGGGATTAGGAGATGATTATTACTTTCAGCAGGATAATGATCCGAAGCATACTGCTGAAATTGTAAGGCTTTGGATTGTGTACAACACTCCTGACATTTTGAAGACACCGCCCCAATCTCCCGATTTAAATCTTATGGAGGACATTTGGAAGGAACTCGAGGAGCGTGCGAGGAAGCATCGCATCAAAAGCAAGGACCATCTGAAAGAACTACTTCAAACAGAGTGGAGAAATATGGACTCTGAAGTCACAACACATACAGACAATGCCCAAACGATTATCAGCAGTAATTCAAAGGAAGGAAATAACTAAATACTAGCTGTTCTCTGTTCGAATACCTATGTCCAGATGTAAAGTAAACGTTTTATTTCTCCTTGTACTGCAAATTAGTTTCATTTACTATTTATTAGTTTATATATTTAATGGAAGACTCAAATTTATTTTGTATCAGTTGTATTTACGTATGCTTACTCTGCGTAACTTAAAATAATATAAGTAATGCATATGTTTACGTTCGAATACTTATGTCGGCCTCTGTATGTAATAAATAGTTTTCTCTATTTCTCATATACACAGACGCACCCTATGTATTTCCTTTATGGTTCGTTACACCTCAAAGCATATATACTCGATGCAATATTGGTTTTTGGTAAAATAAAATAATTACTCTTCGTACTGTTTCGTGTGGAAGAGAAAGTAAAGTCTAAAGAATTTCTAATTTGTTTGAAAGACTAACATGCATCCCTTAAAATAGCTATTTATGTGCTAAGGGTTGATATAAATTATTATGACCTGAGGATCATTGAGAATATTATATTAATTATTCCCGTAGCACCTAAATACAATTTATGTACATTGGTTTGCAACTAGAATAAATACATTTGGAAAATGGAGTACATCTAAAATTTGATTCATGCCTTTCATTTTTCCTAGGAAACGGTGTCTAGAAACTCCTTGTTTAACAAACTCAGCACATGATTAATATTATATTATTTATTATCGGCGAAAATAAATTCTAATTTATTTTTATAGCAAAACAGAGTTAACTGCTAAAATTCTAGCACAAAGTGCAATTAAAGTTAAGGACGCTATAAATAAACTAAACTCGGTGAAAGCTTATATCTATACTACTTTTAAAAGCTGGCTTGGAGAAAATTCGGTGAAGAGTATTGACTTAATTCGGGCATTTGGATAAAAGGTTTTCTTCTAAATTACCTAGAACCAACTGTTACAACGAGCTTCAGCAACTCTATTTTAGGTGTAGGTCCTTTAGGAGGAAGTATAACAATTTGAAAGCCTCATGGAGCATGAAAGAATACCTTTAAAAGATAACTGTAATCGAAAAATTACGTTTCTATCGTATTCCCTCTACATCTGTTATCATCTTAGAAAATGAACAAAATTAATTAGCACCCGCCTCGGTAGCGTAGATGGTAGCGTGTCTACCTCACGTTCAACAGGTCCCGAGTTCGAATCTCAGTCAGGGTGAGTTACCTGGATAAGGTTTTTCCGGTGTTTCCCTTATCTTTAAAGACGAATGTTGGCTAGCTCTCTGCTCTATGGTCCCTGGACACATTTGAGCATCATTTCACCCACTTCATTCACCGTCAAATATGACAACGTTAGAGGACGTAAGATTACCCGCAAAAAAGTTACATTAGCATTGTAGGACGTAAAATTACAACAAAAATACATTAGCAATCATTTACCTTAGCTCTAAATAATTATGGTTAATTATGCACCAAGGTGAAAGAAGATACTTAAACCGAAGACAATGACGTAAATTAAAGTGGACTAGATTACGTTACGGGCACGGATTTCCAGTCTTGGTCTATTGTACCTATGCCCCAAGTGGGGCAACTCTGGGAGGAACGATGAGGCGAGGGGAAACAGTAGGTGGCCAACACAATGAGTCATTATTGTGCAGAGGGCAGGGTCCCTACAATTGTCCAATTGGGAACTCCAAGACAGGCCAATATAGCCGGCATCCCACCTACCGAGGTCCTGAAAAGTCCAACAGGCCGATCCGGAAACCGGAGTCCATCCTACCGAAGGAAGAAGTGCTTACCAGGAGCATATCATCCTGCCATGCAGCGCCAAGACTCTTGCCGACACTTCTACACTGCAAGAGACTCCCAGATGAGAGATGATGTGAAATGATGATGCAGATGAAAGGGAGGGACAGGAAATTTGGGATATGTAATTAATCTAACCAACATTCGCCTGGCGACCCGGGAAAAACCCCGAAAAAACTCATGGGTCAAGTAGGCCGGCTACGGGAATGGAACCCAGACCTCCCGAATGTGGGCCACAGACGCAACCCCTGAGCCATCCCACTCGGCTCAATTAAGGTAAGAACTAATTATTTAGCTAACAATGGTTTTGTAAAATGACTTAAATTGAATACATTAAAATAGTTTGTTTCTGCTGTATTACCATGGCAAATACTTGATATTACCCATTCTGTAACACACCTTCCTCCTAAGCAGTGACAAATTAGTGCGTTATAAAATAAATTTTAATTTTTTAATTTTGACATTTGCCACCCCACAGTTGACATTTCTGCGGGTGGCAAAATACATGCTACAGATGTTCTGTGAAACATACGTGAGACAACATACAAAACTTTACTTTTCTTGCAGATTTCATTGTTGCGTTGAATTTTAGAAGGGGTGAAGGGTTGAAAGAAATAATCAGACAGGAAGTTTATTTACTATTCCTCCTGAACACATTTGGAAATATGATAGTTCACGTCCGCATACGCTTGCTGATGGACAGACACGAACTCGTGTTTGTTTGCGTATCCCACCAGGCAAGTAGTTCGCAGCTGCAGGCTGAGCTAAGGGGGTGCTTTTCCTTTCTAGCGTTTCTTCATACTTCTCACAGAAAATAAAGCATACATTGAAAATATGTGATTAAATTTAATCTCGATCACAACTTAAATGCATAAAGGAATATTATCAGTTAAACTTTGTTATATTAGATACATCGGTCGGGGTATGCTTGTCTTTGTATTGTTTTTCTTGCAAGAACAACCAACCCTAATTTTATGAAACTTGTTATATAACATACATGGGTTACGTCCCACTTAGAAAATATTGCAGTATGTGGTATTTTCATTACATGCCCAGAATGAGTGAAATGAATTGGATGTCTCTATTAGGTAATGAGTTTATTGGGAGCAAAAACGATACGACATAGCACAATCTTATAAGTATAATGAAAGGGTAGAGTCAGACTGAAAAATGCAATGCCATAGCCGGGATTTGAACCACGGATCTTCTGGTCTCCGTCCAGCCGCTCTAAACGATTGAGCAAGGTGCCAACATAAATTCTCCATAGAGAATGGTGGTTCAAATCCCGAATATGGCATTGAATTTTTCAGTCTGGCTCTACCCTTTCATAGTGCGAAAGAATAATTAATTTCCATTATAAATATAATATTTATATATTTTGTTATTTAAGAATTTTCCAAAAGAAACGGCATATTAAGATAACAGAAAATTTGCTAAAATTGTAATTTCAAGAAATTTCAATCAATCTGTTTATTACAGATTTAGTCAACAAATTTCAGGGATAAAATTAACTCTGTGGTTACATAACCTCTAAATTTCTAAAAGAATAATTTTCGAAAATGAAAATCTATTCTCATCATTAATCCTAAATTAAATTAAACATTTTAAAATATAATTTTTACACATAGCAAATTATTTCTTGAAATGTATTCTTTACAACTAAAGATTAAACTGTGAGTAACATTTTTCGTGGAAACATTCAATAAAAGATTTAGCGCCTTCAATCTTCTAATAATAACAAACGTTGTATTAAATTATTCAAACATAATTATACTGAATATTAAGAAAATACCAAACTTGGAAGTAAAAAACGTAACGTAACCCATGGCGTAACAGCCCGCAAGCGAGCCTGAACCTGCGAACCCGACTGCCGGCCTCACGCCGGCATAAGCAAGGTAGAGATGGGTGATCATCCAACCGATACGGGGAGATTTGGTCAGCATCATGGCACCCCCATCTGGGAAGTTGACTTTCTAGACCAGGGTTCGCTATCTAGCGTAGTTCCTTAATTTCCCCATGATGCTGGGACTTAAGGGACGTAAGGATGGGAGTGATCCCGGGTGCATTCCGTGGCAGGGAACCATAGTATAACGCTCTAGGCTACTACGCCATGGTTCATAGGACCCAAATTTGGAAGTACGTTTACTAAAATATGAAAGAAGCTGAGCAAAAGTTTGGAGCACGGACAACGCTTTAAGGTATATAACAAAAGTATAACAAAACGAGATTACGAATAAGTACAAAATTCCATGCGCCATTGACAACTTGCGCTTGTCGCTTTAGATAGATGTCACGTTTGTATTGGAACCTGATACTACGGCGTTTGGGAGTTTCTGTATAAAAAAAAGAGTTTTACAAAGCCAATTATTTTACTACATTCTCGAAAATTCTATTTCTAGCATACAAAACATTCTTCAGTATCATACCGGGTAGTACGAGGATCAGTTAAATTCCGACCACATTACAGGAATAAGCAAAATGGAGCTTTATTACCGGTTTTCAAGACATTACACGATATGTATATTGCTCACAGATAGGGGTAGAGAGAACGTGGGGAGGGAACAAAGAAAGATGGAAAGATGGTGACAGGGAAGAGTTAAGAAAATGGGGGAAATAATGTAAAAATAGAGATGGGAGAAAGCGATGAGAGAGAGAGAGGAAAGAAAGAGAACGTGTGAGAGGAGAGGAAGGGATGGCTGGGAGAGAGGTGATAAAGGAAGATAGAGGAAATGAGACTCTGAGAAGAGGCAAACACAGCTACGGGTTTTTAATTCGGCTGTAAAACCTAGCATTCTCGATTTGGTTCTATAATCTATATTGATGCATTATACAGAAGAAAAAATTCACATTTTTAAATTGCTTATACGACAATATAAACAGAGTAGAGTGCATAGATAGCATGTTAATCACTTTCTCGAAAGAGGGAATGAATGACATAATATGGAAAATAGTGGGAAGAAAGCTCTAAGTAGTTAAGGGTTTACTACTCATTAAAAATGTTACAGCCAGAATTTCATAATCCAAGTGAGATGCCTCAGGCAGACGTGTCGATGGCTGGCACTCAGAAGTATACGGATTAAAATCTGGTTTATGGATCAATTTTTTTTTTCCGTGTTTTCCCTAGTTGGTTAAGAAAATACTGGATTAGACACTCAGCAACATGGTAGGAAGTTCTATCCACAGAAAGATGTAAAGGTTATTTCATATTTTTGCAAATATTTGGGAATTTGTTTTGGATTGTTCTGGAAAAGGTGATTTGTATAAAATTGAAAGTGTGAAACTGGGTAGACCACAGACGGATACAACTTATGTAATAGTGTTCCTATTGGTTATTACAATAATGTAATTACGTAATGTTGTTACATGGACCAATAGGATAGAAGTAATTTAGATGTTCTAGAAACATCGTGTGCAGAGAATGCAGAATATTCAAATAGTTTGGCGTCATTCTGCACAAGATAATCGTCGGAATAAGACGTATTTTTGGTGCCGATCTGCAGGTCTGCAAAAACTTAAAGTGCAACGCTGCAACAATAATTATTTTATGAAAGGAGAGAATCTACGAAATTGAACGTTGTAATAGAATATATTAATGGTTTTGCGGAATACATTCCAAGAGATTTAAAGGAGAGGAATTGTTAGTTTCAACCATAACAGCATAAAATAATTGCAGCACTCCGATACTACGGCCAGAGATAAGACCCATTGCTCCGGAGCGCCGAGGATACATCTACAAGAATTCTTCAAGATATTCAAAAAAAGTGAGAGAGTAATCAACCATCTATCATCGCCTTATTTGCAATTTTACTGTTGCAAAGACATGGTACAGAAACTAGACGACTAAGCAAAATGCACTTAACATCTGTAGTAGAAAAATTTATAGATAACTGTTGCGATATGAACTAGGTTTTAAAATGAATATTAAATATTAAATAGCCAGACTCTCAAAAGGTATTCTATTTTAAGATATTTTCATTCCAAATGTAGTTGTGAAGCAGGATTACGTTCCAGAAATTGGAAAAGAAGTTCTATGAATACAAAACAGGTTTTATTGATACTTGAAAGAGCAATCGTTTTAAACGACGCTGTGAGTGAACGCAGGCAACCATGTGAATAAGGTTCGTTTACCTTAAAGAGTGAAATTATATTAATTTGATTGTAAAACCTACTAAGCTGTATGGAAATTAGAGCTGAAATATTTTCATTATATAAACCATTGTCTAACATAATAAGCGCGTCTTTTACAACATTACAGCATTAAAAAAAAAACTGTTCTTAAAACTTGCCTAGCTTGCAAGATTCCGTTTTATTTTTATCTGTAAAAGTTTCGACATCGACTTTGGAGGTTAGGGGGAACAATCCTTCCATGATCGGTCATCTGTGAAGACGCTCACAACCCTAACTGCAATAATGGACCAAGGAATCGAACAGGCAGCATCACTAGCTAGAAGAATAATGTACCTCACCCCATTCCCTTCGCATCCCCCTTGAGTAGTCATGGTAATGACCTACTTTTCTTCAGAGCGGGGCCGTGAAAAGACTATCAGAAGCAACGCAGGGGACTTTGATGTAAATCCCCCTGCACACGATCATAGAGCGCGAGACACTCACATTTTCACACTGATCTTCTTCCGTTTGTTTTCGAATAAAATTTATCGCAGGTGCAGTTAAAGATCAAACCGCGTTTTCGTGTCTTTCTGAACACACAAAGCACAGAATTACCAATTTTTTCTAATGTTACAGTCATTAAGTTCAAACATTTTGCTTCGAATTCTTGAGATTACCCTTGCTTCAAGTGGCCAATGGACCTATTACAGCTGAAACCTGAGCTTTCTTTTTATAATTTTATCGTTCTTTTCTTATCACCTTAAACGTATAAAGCATGAAGTTTCCTTTTAGTTTAGTCAATTGGAGTGAACGTCACATTTTAAATCTATTTTGCAATGTTTATGTTCTATAAACTCATTTTATAATTATTTTATTTTATTTTATTTTTACAATTATATTCGTGCACCAGTCAAAGTAAGTGCCACTTGGCTCTATAATCTATCGATTAAGTCTGGAGCTCTGTTATATTACAGTAGATCTAATACGCAATATACCTATGAATTTTGTAGGGTAGTGTTCAGTATATTAAATATTTTACAAAATGTTTGAGCTTACTGGAGCTGTTTACAACTAAAATGTAAATAAAATTTATGAATAACCATTTGTTTTTTCTTTCTGTATATGTTTATTTCTCTCTTCATTTCTCTCATTTTTTCCTCTAATGGATAAAAACCATTATTTTCTAAAATTACACATTTTGAAGGGTTAATATTACGCATTTAAATTTTTTTTATCATAATTTCTATAGACAAAATAGATGCAACAAGGAAAATATTAGTCACAAATATAAAAATTGTAACATTCCATATTTATTTCGAATCTCTCAGTTCTACCATTGCTTAATAAACTAACACCAGGAGACATACTTCAACATGATTAGTTTTCAGAATTTTTATTCATTTTCGAAAGTGGAACACATTCTAACTTGATAGATAAAGCACTGCTCTGGATTAAGCAAATCGATATGAAGATTCTCCGGAAACACATTATTTAGAGATTTTCTGAAAAAAAAAGGGAAGATGACTGTTTTAAACAAAATTTTCCTAAAAGAGCAATTGAAAACAAAACTTTGGATGAATATCAAATGTTTAATGTAATCCCCCCCCCAAAAAAAAATCCTTACTTTGATGGAAATTCATTTCTTTCACACTAGCCGTGTGTAGGATTACGTTTAGATAGGTAGAGTCAGGCTAAAAAATTCAATGCCATAACCGAGATTTGAACCACGAATCTCCCGGTTCAATTTCCATTAATTAGCCTGATAGTGGTCTGAAGTACTTAAAGTACTTACAGCTCAGTAAATCTCCATGAAGGTAGTTGTTCCATGTGTATATGAGAATTCCTACTGGTTTACCGGGAAAAATATGAGTCAGCTGGAGAATTTAGTCATGCTGGCAGGTGGTCATGGTAGCTCAATGGTTAAGAGTAACCGGATGGAAACCGGAAAACTATGAACTTTTCTGTCTGACTCCACCTATCCTTTCTCTGAATTTAGTTTCAACCAATCATAAACACGATTCAATTAAAATGTATCATATTTTCTTGACCACTTCCCTAAACACGATTAACTGCCTATATCTCTTTAGCCAAAATTTCTCTCTATATCATACACTCGCCTTTCGGACAAAAGTGAATTTTATCCTTATGTAGCTTTCGTGTTTTAATTTCTAATTGTAGGTTATTAATTCCCGTAGGGGAGGGGATCCGTCCCCTTCAGCTGCCAAAGTGCGGGCGCTGCGGACCCTTAGCACTCGTGGTACCTCTGACGTTACTAGAGGAACTCCGGGCCGAACAGCCGAGCCCCTCCTTCGGGAGTTGTTCGGATGGGTAGGTCTCGGAGGGGCAGTGGTTCCCGATACCCGTGGGAGATTGGGTACGTCTTCGGACGGGGTTGAGGGAAGCCATAAGTTTCCGGGTACTAGCCTGCTCAGCTAGTAGAAGGTGTGCTAGATCACCAGGCGGCCCCACCGAGGTCATATCGGTAGCCTTCACCTTGAGTGTTGACGCGCGTAAGTGGCGTATCCACTTCCGTCCTGACTGGTCTTCGGACCAGGAGGGGGGGGCAGTTTAGGAAACTAGGTACTGTCCTAATGGAAAGCCCCACGGAGAGACCCTTTGGGATACTCCCTGGTTGTAAGAGACCCGGGTCTTGTTCCTACGGGGACAGGGCTAATGGGAGTAGACTCTCTGCACTCAGTTGTAGGTTATTAATGTCTTTTATATCTGTGACTAATATACCTCTAGCTTTCACCTTGACGATCGCACTTTGTTCTGTAACAATTGAAAGTGACTTTAGTCAACATATTACTATGCACAATTTTATTAGATGTTACTTTAATATATTTATGGAACGATCTATCACAGTCAAATCTATGACATCTGTTCACTTGCAATTTATACTAAAATACATCTCTGTACGTGAACAGCATAATTAAAAAAACACAGTAAATGCCAAAGTGGTATTTAGGTTCAAGATTTTCCAATGATCCAACGCAAGCATATCCCCCACCCAATCTATCCTTTACAAAAATTTATTTCAAATGTTTTATTTTCTCAAAATTGGCGCTAACGATTTTAATTAAAATGCCATTCTATAAGTTAACTTCGTAGAAAACGAAAGGTATATCTTCAAATTTCTGTGAATTGCCCCTAAAATTCTCTCATTCTAATAGCTTTTGTATAACTAGTAAACGTAACTGATAGATAAAATCCTATTACGTTAAAAAATCTAGATCTCGTTAAAGCATCATTTTATACTAAATAACACTTTTGATTGCGTAAATTATTTTCGAGATATTCCTTGTTATTGGTTGTATTTTAAAGTAATACTTTTTTCTCTAGAGCAAAATCGCTATTTTCTTTCTTTCAATGTTCCCTTCCTTTCTTCTTTCATTTTTTTGATTTCCTTCTTTCTTTCAAATATTTGACTATCCCTTTCTTAATCACTAGCCTAGAAGGAAATGTACAATAAGACAATTTCTACGAATTTTTATCTCGATTCACATGAAGTAGATAGAAGAGTAAGCTTATATCTAACAGAATAGTTTGTTAAAGAATGAGTATAGAACGTGAAGTGAATATAACAGTATTTGTCATTTATGTCATCATGTACCTTTAGGTCTATCCGTTTTTGCTGTCATACATCTTAGATGTAGGTAGGAAAGGATACGATAAGTTAGAACCGTATGGAGGGGAATCCGACCTGCGACCAGCCTTGATCTACTGTACCTAAGCCTCAAGTGGGGCATCCCAGGGAAGAAGGATGAGGCGAGAGGAGACAGAGGGTGGCCGTCCCAAGGAGTCACGACAGGCAGAGGGGGTCCCTACAACTGACCAGTTGGAAACTCCCCACCAGGCCAGCACAACCAGTATCCACCCACAGTGGTCATGAAATGGCTCATCAGGCCAGCCCGGAGGCCGAAGGAGGAAGTGTTTACCAGGATCATATCATCCTGCCATGCAGCACCGAGGCATCCGTTGACACTTATACTCTTAAAGAGACCAACAAATGAGAGATGATATGAAATGATAATTAAGATGAAATGAAGGGTCAGGAAATTAGGATGATGTAATTAGTCTACCGAGCATTTGTCTGCCGTCCATGGCCTATTCTTGCACAGTCTATTTTTTAGATACCCCCACAAGAAAAAATCCGGTGAGATTAGGTCAGGGTATCTGGGAGCCACAGACCTTTTGAGATTATTCGATTATCAAAGAAACTGTGCCAGAGAGTGTGTGCAAGAATAGGCCATGGACAATTGATGTTCTCAAGGAATCCATTCGAATCGAAACAAGTAATATTAGCGAGGATACTCTCCGTGAAACTTCAGAGAATATGGTGAGACGAGTGCAAACATGTATAGATGCTGGTGGAGGACACTTCCAGTATTTTCTCTGAGATGTAAATAGTGTGATGTAATCTCCCAATTGTGTATTATTGAAATAGTTCAGGTTTATGGATCTCACTATGCATTTGAAGCAACGTCAGGAACCTTACAAATGACAGCTGTTTTAGTGAGTGAGTGAGTGAGCGAGTGAGTGAGTGAGTGAGTGAGTGTGTTTAAGGAGCCGTCGACGGCTAGATCATTTGGATGGTGTTGTATTAATTCTGTTGTAAACTAATACTGGTGATAATATAACAAAGCGCTCTGGAAGTAACACTTATATTTTTAGTTACAGTTTAAACAACAAAGTGAGAGGAAGATAGTTCCTGGGATATCACTACACAAACCAATTAGAAGGGAAGCAAATGACCGCCTAAGCCAGGTACGGGCAAGCCACGTGCCACAGCCAGAAAGTTGGGACGTGGAGGGTTTCTAGAGGTCACGTAGCTACATCTTTATAAGAAAGTGATTCAATGCTTACCTATTCTTAATATGGAAGGTAAATGACAAATCAAACTCAAGGTCCTTTATCAATCATTCATACTGTAAAGTTTCGAAACTCAAAAGATCTCATAGATTATATGAAATTTACAAAACATATACAAGTATTTTAAAATTGGAGAAAAATAAACAAATTATGATAATTTTGAAATGCTTGGTAGGGGGAAAAATTGATAAGCAACATGCCAGAGTACTCGTAAAGATTTCTCACTACGTGAAGAAGAAAGAAAAACAAGGAAAAGTAAGAAAGAACTTATACTTCTGATTGTTACAGTAAACAGTCATTTCTAAACATAAAATATACGTTAAAGGTAGATATAATACCTCAATAGCTACAGTTCTTCGAGCTAATATTCCAATAAAGTCTAAGCATATAATAATAGCAAATAATAGAGCGCTTCAAACAGTTCACTTGTTAATCCGCATTAAATTGATTAGTCAACTGGTATAGTCTATCCTTGCAACCAGCCACATATACCGTGAGCAAGAGATAGCTTATCACTGTAGAAGCTGGCAGCAAAATCATTGCTGGAGACGGTAATATGAATCCAAAAGAGAATGAAGTTTTTAAAAAGAGGATCAGTGTATTTTCTTACCGCCTACAAAGATGATCATTTTATTTATGTATGCAAAATTGCTTATCAAACCTTAAATAATGTATCTTCTTTATTTATTACTAAGCACAGATTTATTACTATGCAACACTAGCTACACAAGCTCAACTGATACTTAAAATCAAATACGCAGAGGATAACATTTCTCGATATTTGCAGACTGAGCCACAAAACATAATGTATAAATTGATGGCTGTAATGGTGAGTGTGGAATATCCACATAAGTTTACCCCCTATATCTTCAAATATTGACTGAAACTATTTGTGTTTCTTCAACACGAAAATAATTTAACTAACTGATTTTACGAAATAACTGATCAAGAGATTGTGTAAATGTTTGAAAGGGCAAATTATTCAACATTTTAAATAATTCTTTCCCTAATAAAAATATTTAGAGGTTACAGGAATTTCCAGCACCAAAAAAATTGTCCAGAGAGTTTAAGAAAGTCATAAATACAACATTTTCTGATATTCCATTCCCAAGGAAATTTTGGTCCTTTACAAAACTATGAGGAGTGTATCTGGAAGGAAGGATTAAATTTATTAAAATGTCGTTCTGAAATATGAAAGCCACCCCTGCAGTGTGAGCAGTTATTTTAATATAAAATCTTAAATAAATATTTCGCAGTACTATAGCTTTGAAAATTATTGACTTACTGGTACACATTAAATTCGGAGACATAATGAGGTGGCAGACTACTATTGTGTGGGAAGTGGGCTAGTAATGTATGGAGGGGGTAGGTTATTGTAAAGAAAATATGTACATATTTGGGGACTATGGACATGTTATCATAATGTAAACCAAGGGGTAAACTCATAGTGAATGGGCGCTTATGTAATTCTCGGCAGCCAAGTGGAATGCTTACGCTAACGTCACATGTTTTTACACACGCTGTGTGCATGTAAGTTATGATGCACTAAACACTGTGTAATATATCGTTTAACTGAAGGCTAGGCAGTCACATTACCAGTCACTCGCATTTGGAAAGTCCCAGTTTAGAAGCCCGCTGCTCTCACCATAAAGCTTTTTGGTCGTTTCCCCGGGTCGGTAGGTAAATGTTATGGAGGTCCACGTTCTATCACGAACTTATTGTCTATTAATTTCCTGTCTCTGCCATGCTTAATAATTGCAGGATCAGGCGGCAATGGTTGCGCCAGAATGGTGTGTAACTTGCGATCTCCAAAGCTTTTCCTTTGGGTGTTTCGTGGTAATTCCCTTTCCTGGGATTGTAGGTGGGTTAGGTAGAGTTACCCAGCATCAGGATTGGTGTCATATTGAAACCGTTAGGGACCCCGTCCTTGTCGTCCCTTAGGTGCCTCCAGTAAAAAGAGTCCATTGTTGCCTGCTTATGGTGCTATGCTCTACTTGCCACAGGCGTTTATCGATCCTGACTCCTATCACGCTGTCTAATGAAACCTTTTGTTTTCTCTGCTGTAATTATTCTATGTTCTTGGTCAGACCATGATCTTTCTCTGAGATTCTTAATAAAGGTTAATTTTTTCCTTAGCGTCCTACTCGCGTGTTATTAAGACACCTCTATCTTATTAAATCACCAGTTTACATACTACTTTCTTCAGCTCTAGCTCGGATTTTAATAATTAATAATGCTTTATACAAAATCTCAACATGATTCACAGCAAATTATTACCTTCTCTATGCCGTATAGTAAGTAGGACAATTATTACATCTTATCAAAAATTTGACAAGATTTCAGTGAATTACACGGTTTGAACCTGCTTAATCTTAAAAAAAAAAAAGCATTTTTAGAAAAGATTTTTATGTAAGTGTATGTATTACATGTGTCCCAGACTCCTGTGTTCGCGAACACCTTAACTCCAAAACGAACAATTGAAGTTCAGGAACTTCCAAGTATGTGAAACTAAGATTTACAAGAAAATTTCCCATCCCAGGGTATGCTTTTTATGGAATATTTTCCGAACATGTTCATTTTATCAAAATGGCGTATGCTTTTTAAATTGAAACACCTCAGGTTTAAGATATTTTCATGGTAAATGAAATGTACATCTTGAAATTTCTGAGAATGTCCTCCTATTCATTCTGGATGACTTTTTTGCATAACTTGTTAGCCGTAAAAGATAGAGCAAATCTTACCACAAATGCAAATCTTGTTTTGTGTGGGGTGAACCATTTCGAAGATAGGTATTACTTATTATTTGTCTGGATTTTAAAATACTTTTTTTTTTTTTCAAATGGGAAGTCGTTTTATTCTGGTTATGCAAAGGGAATGGAATTTCACAGCTTACATAGCGACAAGCACTTAAAATATTTGACTATTGCTTAGCCCACTTATTCCTACATTCATCTTGCACTTAAAGGAAAATTATCAATCAGATAATATTTATCTCGATTAATATTAAGTAGGTAGAGGAATAAGCATTTACAAGAATAGAAAATCAGTTAACATTTTTAAACTCAAGTTGTACGACTTTTTATTTGATTTTACTGTATAAATAAAGTCATTGAAATTTATGTAAATTAACTGGCTAATAATAATAATAATAATAATAATAATAATAATAATAATAATAATAATAATAATAATAATAATAATAATAATAATAATAATAATAATAATAATAATAATAATAATAATAATAATAATAATAATAATAATAATAATAATAATAATAATAATAATAATAATAATAATAATAATAATAATAATAATAATAATAATAATAATAATAATAATAATAATAATAATAATAATAATAATAATAATAATAATAATAATAATAATAATAATAATAATAATAATAATAATAATAATAATAGTAATAATAATAATAATAATAATAATAATAATAATAATAATAATAATAATAATAATAATAATAATAATAATAATAATAATAATAATAATAATAATAATAATAATAATAATAATAATAATAATAATAATAATAATAATAATAATAATAATAATAATAATAATAATAATAATAATAATAATAATAATAATAATAATAATAATAATAATAATAATAATAATAATAATAATAATAATAATAATAATAATAATAATAATAATAATACAACTAAATTAATTTGGACTCATCAGGAGAATGTATGAGGAAAGAGAGGAAAGAGCTCAGAAAAGCATGAAAATGGAGTTCATCTGAGACAAGAGGACGGGGTAGACCCAGAAATGCCTGGACACAGTGAATAAGAACGATGATGAAAGCAAATGAAAGAGGACTAATGGAATAACAGAGTAAAGAATAATAACACGTTAGTAACCGGAAAATGTGTAACAATTGTAACTATGTATTTAATTACTTTTACTATCATTTGCAACTTTCGACGAGTTCAAATCAAATTCTTGGAACACATGCTGACTAGGAGTATCTCACACCTGGCTTATAGTGCGCCATGATCGTGCAGCGGGGTGTTTTAAGACCATAACCTAGGCTAGGTTGTTGTTCCCACGGAGAGAACCCCCTCTCGCCTTGTTTACTGAAGATCTGCTACCATCTGGCCGTGCTCATCTCTCGAGCTTCCCAGGCTCTTCTCTCTCTCTCTTTCTTCTGTACCTGACAGAACTCTTTCTTTGTGTTCACTTCCTTCACCCCAACAACTTGTTCCGGACCGGAAGCAACAAGCGTTTTGCTGCAACAATTCGGTTAGATTTCCCAAACCTGTCTTGCCATAAATTCTGTTATCATAGAAAAGAAATCTTATTCAACACATATGGGTGCCAAGGACGTGCACAAGGTTGCATAACGAGAAACACAGGCTAGTACTTTAAACAATCCTTTAACTTCATTGTTCCATTTAAAGAAAAACTAGGTCATAAGGAAGAACGGTTTTAATACGATTGCTTCCACAACTACTCATTCATTCATAAGCTCAATGTGATAATTTCATAGAATTTCTTTACTAATGATAATGACAAACTCAAATGCGAGTATATCTGTTGTGTTTAGCAGTGAGGAGTCATGATCCTCCCCCTCCACCTCCTGGCATACAAGAAGGTGAAACTATTGTATAAGAAGAGGAAGTCGCAAACCTTTAGCCAAAACCAGTTCCAAGTAGAAGTATTTCTTCAAAAACACAATGTGTATTTTTCGAAGAAAAATTTTCCTAAGACAATCTGACAACATGTCATCCATTTCGACCTCATTCCGTTCATCTACTTCCCTCACTCTCATTCTGCAGACTGGGCTGATCACCCATCCCTGGATTTCTCTCTCTGATCCATAGTTGTGGCTCCCTCACCCGATGTTTGAAATGGAATAACGGGTAAAGGACCGTAAATGAACAGCATTGTGCCCTACACCAATAGAAGAAGAATATGACAACACAGAAGCTTTAAAAATAGATTTCTATGCTTGTCTAAGCTCTTTGCAAGATATTAACCATTTTTCATTTTCAATATTTCTGCAGAAATAACTTTGTCCACACAAAGACCAAGACAGTGTGAAGAATATGTGCATCAGGCTTAAATGGACTTCACTTGTCACTTCACCTGATATTCACCTGATATAGATGATCATAAAGATGTTTGCCATGTTCCAAGAACACTTGAATGTGACTATTCATGACTATGCTTTCACAATGTTATAATAATAATAATAATAATAATAATAATAATAATAATAATAATAATAATAATAATAATAATAATAATAATAATAATAATAATAATAATAATAATAATAATAATAATAATAATAATAATAATAATAATAATAATAATAATAATAATAATAATAATAATAATAATAATAATAATAATAATAATAATAATAATAATAATAATAATAATAAACAATAATAACATTACTGTACACACACACACACACACACATATATATATATATATATATATATAAATGGCCTTTAAAATTTTCCTGCAGTATATTTTCCCCTGTCCCTTATAGATTTTTAGCTATAAAAATTAAAAAAAAATAGGCAAATAGACGGGATTTCATTGGCAATTCCCAAAATTAAATGTAAATGGTTCATCAATCAAATATGTTAGTCATGTTTTAATCAAACTTATTATAGCCATTTTTAGAACACAAAAACAACAATAAAAATGCACGTAAAGGGCAATTTAGGGTGGAGATATTTTCTTGAAAACCTTCGAGTCATTTCTTTGGAAGATACACCAACTTCGGTATTTATCAGACTTTTACTTTGTGCTTCATGCTGTCCACACAGGTACAAGGGTATTTTTCTAAAAATGTAATGAGAAAATTGAAATGTTTATTACACTGTACTGTTTTGATGTTTTTGTATTAACGTGCTATAACGTATGTCATATCGGACGGTGATGGAAACAGGTGAAATTATGCTCAAATGAACCCAAGGTCTATAGAGCTTATAGCTATCCGATATCCATTTATTAGGATAAGGGAAAAGCCCGGAAAGAAACCTTATACAGATAAGTCACCCTGACCGAGATTCGGACTCGGGACCTCTTGAATGTGAGGTATACTTGCTACCACTACGCTACTGAGGCCGGCTATAACAATTCGATAGTATAACAAACCTAAAATCAGCATTAGTGGTTTGTGCGCGTTGTTTTAGACTTAATTCGTTTTTATGTTTTAAAATGCAAACGCGTCTCAAGCTGTTTGTGAGATCTCGCCTTAAGATATACTTACAAAAGAAACATCACAAATGTTTTATTCTCATTTCTAATGAAGTTATGAAAAAGTTAAAAAGGAAAACCTTTATATTAATTGTTACCCCACAAGTGAATAACACAATTCCTTAAATGTGTAATATAAATTAGTCATATTCCCACTTGCATTCTCCTTTTATAAAACAGCTATGTTACATCTTATTCTTTATCTTCTTTCGTTTACACATCTTAATCTGTACATTTGACGTTAATGCTTTTCTTCAGGACTTAAAGAATTTCAGAGATGAGAGGAATCTGGGCGTAAATGCACCCTAGAAATTTGTTCCAAGCAGGTTTTGCAAAAAGAGCCAGTTTCTTTGTGGTTTGTTTCTGTTTCCCTTTCAACATTTCTAGGGATGAATGAAATGCGATTGGACATGCGCTCATCCCGACTGACCACATTTTTGTAGAACTGGATTCTAACATTTACATGCTCTCAAAGATTCCTGTACAACCTGCAGCTGTGTGTGTTTACTAACTCACAACAGTCATTTAACACGTTCTTCATTGACTTTGTCCCTTTCGTACTTTAACCCACACCATTTCACATCGATATTTTAAACAAAATATATATTTGAGCTCCCCGAATTAAAAAAATAAAGAACTGCTTAATATATTATATATTTAGATGATCATATCTACCACACTGAGCAAGTAATCTGTGAGGCTTGCATTAGAAGACCCGGGTTCGATTTCGTCAATCATCCTCTAATCGTTATCCACAGATCAATAGATCTAAGTAATGCAAGTCTATAACCCAAATATATCCCATCCTCTATTGATCAAAATATTCATGCAAAACCTTACTTCCTGTTTACTTCATACTAATGGAGATAAGGGTTTGCATAATATAGGGCTTCGCTTCCTTATTCATAGAAAGAGGATATAAGAGGCTGAAATAATAATCAAATATTTAAAACTTTGTGATTCTTGTATCCTTTCTGTGACATATAAAAGAGACAAATGAACGCTCACAGCATTAAAAGTGACATTGGTAAGTAAGTATGAATCAATAACATCGAATATTCTATAATTGTTAAGTCACAATAATTATTTAATTTATAAAAATAATAATTATTTGCACAAAGATTATCAAAATTATGTTACAATTACAATATTACATTCTAATTCTTTCTAATCTAATTACAATATTGGCAGCTCTCATGCTTATGGGCCGTTTAGCTGTTGGGCTTACTGGCCACTTTTCTGAAATTTTAGACTATATTAGATTCAATTTTCAGATTATTTCCCCCTCTTAACCTGTTTACCCTTCTTAAACATTTTTACTTTATTCTCTCTGCAAATTTCCCTATCTTCTTTCATGTTTTAGTATAACTACCTTTAGTGCAATTATTTAACACAATGTTATGTTTTACCAGATATTCAAATCTATTCGTAATTATTTGAGAATGAAGAGAACTACACTAGCTATCCGCTGAGAATTCCAGTCTTAGTTTTTATTTGTCATATAATATTGCTAAAAATAAGTGTTTTAATAAAAATCTGTAGTCCTTTTCGATAAAATGTAAAATAAGATTTTTTTTTTGTTTCATTTTTACCCCGCCTTTAACTCCAATGGTCATATCGGTGGCCGTTCTTCTTTGAAACATATCGAAGGTGTTAACTTGTATTCCTTGGGTTTTAATCATTCGCACTCTCATTCATACTTTCAGACTCTAGGAGGAATTATCTTGGTTGGAGAAAAATTCACATCCTCAAGAGCAGGAATCGAACCAGGAACCCTAGCATAGCAGGCAGGTACTCTACCGACTGAAAATAAGAATTGTTTCCTGTATGAAGGACAGTTTACATTGGAGAACTTTCTTGAACCATTTATGTCGTATTTAGAAAATTCTGGTGGTAAATATGAAGTTCGGTATTTATTCGACTGTTATGCCTTTTGTTTTTTTAGTTGTACTATTCACACACATTTGCGCCTGCGCACTTAGTATTTAAATTCAGTATTTCCCAAAGGTGCGATAAGAAGTTGCTTAAGAAAATCTTCCCTCTCTAGATGGAATATTTTTTGAAATCTGTTATTATGTCAAAAATGGCTAAGTATGTAGCTGAGTATGGCTAAGTATATTAAACATATTTTACACGAAAAACAAGATATGTCTTAAATTTTATGAAAATAGAATGTGAAATCGTGTTCATTCGAAAAGAATTTTGTATAATCTTCTATAACTGGCAAAACGTCAAGTGATAGACGAGGGCACACTAGACAAAAAAGCTAGATGGCTGTATTTTACATACAACATATACATACATGCACAAAACCTTTATAAAAGAAATGCTTTTTTATTCAGAGTCTGGGCATTTTAAAAGTAAATAAATTTTGTTATTTATTTCGCTAAATCTCGGTACCGAATATTGGGGTGAGTACAATACTTAACCTATTTATTATATTTGTTAGAGAAATTAAAATAAAATATTCTAATTAAAGTGTACAATTTACACACTTAGTATTTGCTTAGAATACGTGATGTGAAAATTC
The DNA here is from genome assembly GCA_030765055.1 of Mantis religiosa. Lineage (NCBI taxonomy): Eukaryota > Metazoa > Arthropoda > Insecta > Mantodea > Mantidae > Mantis > Mantis religiosa. Next base: position 134,683,916 of record CM060949.1, on the reverse strand, counting down.
AACGAAACAATGTTATAAATTGTAGAGGGATGTGTTGAAAATTGCACGCTCACTGTTTGTTCCCTATGTGGACGATAATGATGGAGCAGGGGGGAACTATTCTGCTCGTCATAGTCAATTCTGCAGGACAAGATGAGGTATTCAGTCTCTTCAGCTGCTCGGAAGGGAAGATGTGAAGGGACTGCACATCGCCTTTTCAATCTGAAGAGCCATCGGTAATTCTAGCTTATTCAAGCTACGTGTACTTCACGGTGCGCTACCAGTCAATATGTTTCACATGTCACACCAACTTCAACCAAGGAGATTCAAAATATACAAATACAAATTTCGTAATGCACCTATCGTGTACAATTGGTGCACTCTTATATAAGACGTTAACTTTCTACGAAATATTATACATTCACATTTTTTCTCCATCCATTGTTGTTTATCGCTTTCTCTATTACCCACCAACACAAATGACATTAAATATTGCATTATACCCCAAAATTCATAAAGAGACATCACCGTTTTGTATAATCCTGCTTCTCAAAGTGTTACCTTGGCTTTATCTTTGTTAATAGAAACCTTTCAGATAACGCCCTGATTGTTCTTGTAAGAGTGAAAATGGAAACTGCCGCAGTTCTCGTATCTATGCTAAGCACCAATGAACGCATCACTTCAGCCAATGGAATTCGCAGGAATCACAAATGACAATAGATGTTCACTCTACGTGGAGTAAGCAGTGCGTTATCTGAAAGGAATCTATTACCAAAGATAAATTCATGGTAACCTTTTGAGGAGCAGGATTATAACTAACTCTCACCGAATAAAAAATGTATAAAAAATCTCACTTATAAGTGTATGAAACTTGGAATATACGAGGGTGGGTCAAAAAGTAATGCCTCCTATTTTTTTCTCTTTTAATTGCTAAGAAAATTGAATCCAATTTACATAGCTTGAAAACTACGACATTGTCGATTAATTTGTCACTATTCAATACAACCTCCGTCCTTTTCCACAGTTTTGGTCCATCTTATAACTAGGGCATGTATTCCAGTGTGGTAAAACGCACGTTTTCACAGCCTCCTCATCTTCAAAATGAATCCCACGATGAGCTTCCTTTAGTGGCCCGAACAGATGGAAGTCTGATGGTGCCAGGTCAGGGCTGTATGGAGGTGAGGTAAGACTTGCCATCCCAATTTCTCAATTTCTGCAGTGGTGTAACGTCTGGTGTGTGTGGTCTTGCATTGTCATGCAAAAGAAGAACATCCGCCATAGCTTTTGTTGGGCGAACTCGGTGAAGACGTGCTTTCAGCTTTTTGAGAGTTCTGATGTGTTGGACAGAATTTATTATGCATCCCTGCTCCTAAAAAATCAATCATAAGCACACCCTCTGCATCCCGAAACACTGTCGCCACAACGTTCCCTGCCGACTGCGGAGTTTTGAATTTTATTTTTCTTCGGTGACGCTGTGTGATACCATTCCATTGACTGCCTCTTTGATTTAGGTTAAAAAAAATGAACCCATGTTTCTCTCCAGTAACAATTTTTTCCAGAAACTCCTCTCCCTCCAAACTGAAGCGCTGCAAGTGTTCGGAGGCTATTGTTTTCCTTCTTTCTTTGTTCTGGTCGGTTAACATTCTTGGTACCCAACGTGAACAAACTTGAATAATCGTCATCACGCTGCCTTTACCAAGAGAGATAATGCGACACAATTCACCTGTTGTTACCCGACGATCACCACGAATGATGTCATCGACTCGCTGAATGTTGCAAGGAGTCACTGCAGTCACCGGCCTGCCGCTTCGCTTTTCATCTGTCAATGGTGTTTGCCCTTCAGCTTCCTTACAGCGACGAACCCATCGTCTAACAGTGCTGACATCCACCGTTGCATCACCATACACCTTTCGTGAATGCCAATTGGCGTTTCACCTTCCGCAGTAAACAATTCAATCACGGAACGCTGTCTAATACGGATGTCGATGCCAGCCATTTTGCAAAAGGATGCAGTGCCACCTGTTGACTTAGGAAGTTACTACTGCAGCGGATTTGAGAAGAAGGTTTGAGGAATTGCGCCAAATTAAAAGTTTTCACATAACTTACTTATTTAAGGAAAAAAGAATAGGAGGCATTACTTTTTTACCCAGCCTCGTAATTTTAGGATTTCTAAAGATGCGACTCCAAGATTTTTAACAATATCTCCATCCCGAACTACTCTTTACCTATATGCAACACTTTTCGAAACTTTTGAAGATATTTGAATCACAAATAAATGTATATTCAATTTCCTGTGATAGATTGTGATGACTTCTTCATTCTGAAAGACCTTTGTGATTCGTACGCCGCGCAGTGGTGGTTAGACCACTCAACTCTCACCAAAGCGACTCATTTTCGATCCCAGACGACCGAGTCTGGGATTGGACGAACCAGTGTCGGGGTGAATTTCCTCCGGGTTTCCCACGCCAATGATCCATCTTCATTTCATATATCATCAATGTCACCGCCTGCGGTATCGCATGGAGTAAATGCGGATATAAAACTAAAGAGATAGACAACACCCAATTTCGAGACTTAAATTGAATTTAAAGATTATTTTTCAAGCGGTAAGTCAATCGTTTTTTACTTTCTCTACTACGAAAGGGAAGTACGTGGGCGTTCCATTCAAAACATCGATACCGAGATTTCGCGGGAAATATGTTTCGAAACCCCTTGAATTAAAAAGAAAAATAGATAAATAAGTGTTTATGTGTCTCACAAGGGAATTATCACTATGCTCACATCTATACGCACTTGAGAGTTTGATGGCATCATCTCTGATTTATGTGGGGCCTTTGTACGAAAAATCGGGTGCGGAGTACTCGAATATGAATCCAGAACCCGCAGGAACATATAGGCATAATAACACAGCATTGTACGGGAAAGGTTGCTTACCCCTGCGGGCAGCGGTCTACGTATGGTATACGTAAGGAGCGCTACCTCCCCCTCCCCCATACTCGCCACAGAGCTGACGAGGGATGTCCAGCAGCTACTTGCAAGTGGTCGCATGTGGCACTACTGGGCGTTGTGGTTCTACTCCGCAGCAGATTTTATATGGTTTATAAAACTGTAGCAGTATGGAAATTAATTGTTCTTTCACACTGGCCGTGTGTAGGCTAAAGTATGGAAATAAAGAGTCAGACTGGAAAATTTAGTGCCATAGCCGGGATTTGATCCACGGATCTTCTGGTTGCCGTCCAGCCGCTCTAACCCTTGAGCTACTGTGGCCAACGGGTCGACATGACATTAAATTCTCCAACTGACTCGTGTTTTTTCCGGTAAACCACTTAGGAGTTCTCATAAACACATGAGACAATTACCGTAATGGCGACTTACAACATGAAAGTACTTTTAAAGCCCGGGATTTATAGTTAACCATTATTAGGTCAATTAAAGGAAATTAATTGTTCTTTCACACTAGCCGTGTGTAGGCTAAAGAATGGAAAGATAGAGTCAAACTGAAAAATTCAATGCCAACGAGTCAGTTGGAGAATTTAATGTCATGTCGGCACGTTGGCCATAGTAGCTCAAGGGTTAGAGCAGCTGGACGGCAACCAGAAGATCCGTGGTTCAAATCCAGGCTATGGCATTGAAGTTTTCAGTCTGACTCTATCTTTCTATACTGTAGCAGAATGGGTTACATACAACAGGCGATCCATATGAACCTGAACCATTTCAATAGGCCAGAACTTTTGAACCAATAACAGAACACACGTGCAACTTTGGGAGAATATAATACACAATTGGGAGATTACATTACACTATTTACATCTCAGAGAAAGTGTTGGAAGTGTCCTCCACCAGCATCTATACATGTTTGCAGTCGTCTCGCCATATTCTCTGAAGTTTTACGGAGAGTATCCTCGCCAATGTTACTTATTTCGGTTCGAATGAATTCCTTGAGAACATCAATTGTCCGTGGAATATTCTAGTGCACTCTATTTTCAGATACCCCCACATGAAAAAAATCCGATGAGGTTAGGTCAGGGAATCTGGGGAGGGGGGGGGGGGCCACAGACCTTTTGAGATTATTCGATTATCAGAGAAACTGGTTACAATTTCCATGGTGTTATTAGATATATGGAACGTTGTTCCATCTTGCTGGAAATAACCTTCTCTCAATTCAATATCATCCAGCTGCTCCACAAATGTGTTGAAGATACCCATATAAACTTCAGTGTCTACAGTCGTATTAAAGAAAATTAAGACATTTAAGACTGTCAACAATTGTCAGTGCTGTGTATTCTCCTAGAGCCACAGAGATCATTAAAACAAATTTCTACATTCTACGAGCTTTCAAACGGAAATTATGGCCTATTGAAGTGGTTCGGATTTATATGGACCGCACTATACCATCACATTTTCAGGTGCGTAGCGGTACGAGTACAGTAATAGTTCCTTTGTCAGCATAATTCGGAAACGAAATATGTTTTAAATTAACCTTGGTGGTTAAATTTAGCATCTTTCGAGGATTTAACATCAAGATTTTTAAGAAAATGCCTTCACTCCAAACTTCCTTTGACATCCATTAAAAAAAAAAAAAAAGAAATACTGCAATATACAAATTTTCTTGAAAAATAAAATGTAGGCTATATTCAATTTTCTGGTGGTAATAGAATTTGTCAATAACATATTTTTTTTCACTTGTTTGTTTCTTTGTTTGGAATAAAACATTTCCGGGATATTATTCGCTATTTATTTGAATTTATAGATAATTCTACTTCAGGAACTAGGAAGTACTGTTTGCTTTTCTCTGATTATGCAAGACAATGGAATTTTAAAGTTATCAACCACCGACCTGCTCTTTTAACATCTAACTGTCGCTTTATCTACTGTATCCTGAAATGTGTAAACGTAAATTGAAAGATTATCTGAATTAACGAGAAGTAGGCAGAAGATAAGTTTTGTAAGGGTAGTTTAGAAGGAGTACTTGGGTAAATATATACTTGGGTAAATATCTTTCACATGTTCTTAATGGTTTTGCACTTAACTAGTTACTTCTTATTTACAGATTCTGCAGAGAGGTGTCGTCCATTTGGCTACTGTCTGACCCAGCGCTAGATTGTTAGGTGAGATAATTAGCGGTACAGGTAAAGAAACCTTTCGAACGGGATTTCCCAAGCTATAGTGCTACAGACGATAGAAATACACTTGTTTTCATGATAACAGGTAAAAGTAATATCCCTTGCATAGTGGGCATCGTTATGCAAACGTTTACTCATTTTCAGAAGAGCTCTTTTAAAGGAGATACCACCAACTGTCAGTAGAAACGTCACCTTGTCGATAGCAAAAGGCGAATTGAAGCAGGAATTACCTATAACGATAAAAATTTTCTAAAATACTTTACAAAATAAGGAAATTGGAAAAGTTTATGTCCAGCTTTATAAACACTTATGTTTAATGCTCTACTGCAGTTCTCTCCTAAAGCAGTTTGCATATCTGAGTCACAGATACCTTAAAAAGTATTTCGAATAGCCATAAACGTTAAGGGAAACGAAATAGACTGGTCATCCATTTAAAATCGAATGGAATAAATTTGAGTTCCAGGGACTGCAATCACATGTGCTTTAGTAAAGGATAGGGAGGGTCCACATAAAACAACCGGTGTGATGTCAACGTGACTCTTTTTTTTTTTAATTTACGTCCTCCAACGTTATCATATAGTACGATGAATTAAATGGGTGAAATGATACTCAAATCATACCAGATTCCATAGAACTTAGAGTTATCCGGCATTCAGAATAAGGGAAAATCAAGGAAGAAACCTTATCCAGAAAAATCACTGACCGAGATTCGAACTCAGGATATCTTGAACGTGAGGCAGACGCTATCAACTACGCTGCAGAAGTGGATGGTGACTGGGCTGCATTTGAATGCAGTTACATCGACTTCGCTATATTTTGCTATAAAAATACATTATTTAAATAAATTAGTATATTTATGATATAAAGAGGCTACAAATAATTGTTTTCTATGGAGGCACTTTAACTGCTGTGATTTTCAGCGACCGTTTAATTTTGGTCACAGGTTTTTTTTTTTTTATCAGCTTTGAGGTTATTTTACATACCGTAAATCTGTGACATGGGGTAGTTACTGGCTTTACTTCCACTCCGAAGGAGAGAGGCTAGGGTTTTGTACGACCGAAAAAAATCAGTCGCTCTCCGCCGGAGAGCGAACCAGTGACCTCGAGTATCTTTGATGTCTTAGGGCAGCACTGTGGATAGATGGTTATGAAAACGACTGTATATTTACTTGTACTTACCAACTTATATATGTATGCCAACACTCCGTGCATGGCACCCTTGGCCTTCGGGGCAACTTCGCACCATCACGTGATGACCGGACCCATTTCTCAGGTGGAGGCACCCAGAGGGCGGTGTCCATTACCGCCAATGATTTTCCCGTAGGGGGAGGGATTCGTCCCTTTCAGCTGCCAAGGTGCGGGCGCTGCGGACCCTTAGCACTCGTGGTACCTCTGACGTTACTAGAGGAACCTCGGGTGGAACATTTGAGCCCCTCCCTCTGGGAGCTGTTCGCATTGGGTTGGACTCGAGGGGGCAGTGTGTTCCCGCCACCCACGGGAAATTGGGTACCTCCGGCCAGGCTCCGGCCGCCCGGAGGGGGTAGAGGATTGCCTCATAAGTCCCGGATACTAGCCTGCAGAGCTAGTAGGTGGTGTGCTAGATCACCGGCGGCCCTACCAAGGTTTTTTGGTAGCTGGTTCATTAAGGACCGGCGCGTAAGTAGCGTATCCACTTCCGTCCCGTCTGCCGTGTACAGCGGGGGGGGGGGGTTCAGTTTATAAAATAGGTACCGTCCTACGGTAAATATACCCGAGAGGCCCGGGTTCTGGTCCTACGGGTCCAGAACTAATGGAAGTAGATCCTCACATTTATTTTACCTCCAATGATATTGGTGATGGCGTAGATGACAGTAAGGCGAGGGGACCTACAGTTTATACCGTGGACTCCAAACCACGTTGCGCATAGGGAACACTTCACATGAGCTAGACAGAGGTGAAGGGGCGGATAGGGTTCGACTTAAAATCACCACCCCAGAGCCCGGAACTGAACTCGGACCCTCAGCACGAGAGTCACGAACAAAACCACTGCGCCACCCCGGCGTCCTACCATCTTATGTATAGTTATAGAGGAAATATCCTTTCCAACGAAATTCCTTTTCAATGTTTGGATATCACTAGAAATACCCGTTTTGAGGCTCTTCGAATTCTAAAAGCTCATTAAAAAAAAAAGGTCCGCGGCGCGCACGCGTATGGATATCATTATTTATGAGGTTTTTTATATTAATTTCATCTTTAGTTATTTTATATAGAGAAGATTATATATCAGGAGATGTAACTTTAAATCGTCTTTTTGTATTAATATTTGTATTATCTATAGTATTTTTAATTATTAGAACACTATGACTCAAAAGCGAGAACTCCGACACTAAGCTTTTTAAGAAAATACCTCATCCCAAACTAACCTTTACATAAAAAAAAAGTTCCCTACTGCTTATTTTCTCAAAAATGGTTTAACGATTTTCATTAAAAGGTCACTGCTTAAGATACTGGCATATAAAAATGTATACATCCATCAAACTGCCTTTCACAAGGAAAATGGTCTGAAACTTCCAATTTTCTCAAAAACGCTCTAACGATTTTGATTAAAATATCACATATTCAAGATATTCGGAAGCAAATTAAATTATATCTTGAATTTTCAGGAAATAGTCTCTGAATTTCCCTTAATTCTGAATGTCTTTGGCAAAACTAAAACGCAAAAGGATAGACAAAATCATTAAAATGTAGATCTATCTAAAGCACACAATGTAGATTTTATTGTGGTGGGGCGGGGGACTAACAGAAAGATATGCCTAATTATTGGTTTGATTTTGAAATACTTATACTTTCTCAACTAGAAGATCTCACTCCCCCCCCTCCACCAACGCTCAAATAGAATGCCATTTCAAGACTAGTCTTAAAAGATGTAAACATTCTTTGAACCTACTGTATTCCATTTCTATCTGCAAGGAAATATGTAAAATAAAAATTTCTCGAAATGGCTGTCTATTAGCTTGTAGAAGATAGAGCGATAAGCGTGTGTAAGAATAGTTTGTGTTAGAGAAATTAGAAAAAGCTAAGGTACTGCAAAAGGGTTGGCTTTAGGGTTTTCAAAATGTGTACTTATGGTGAAATATGACCTTTAAGGGTACAACCTGAATACTCTGGGATATTTCACTAACTTCAGACTATACTTATGTGTGTCTGTATTAATTTTCTCTAAATGATTCTAAAGATTCTGTTTAAATAGCGCTCTTGAGATGTTCGAGATAGAATTCAATGGGATCAGGTCGTGAAGTTTTGTTCCGTTGAATTTTATGCATTTGGCAACCTTAATACAGTGCGATCCATATAAACCTGAACCATTTCAATAGGACATAACTTTTGAACCAATAATACGACACACGTGCAACTTTGGGAGAATATAACACACAATTTGGGGTATACATTACACTATTTACATCTCAGAGAAAATGCTGGAAGTGTCCTCCACCAGCATCTATACATGTTTGCACTCGTCTCATCATATTCTCTGAAGTTTTACGGAGAGTGTCCTCGCCCATTTCGGTTCGAATGGATTCCTTGAGAGCATAAATTGTCCGAGGCCTATTCCTGTACACTCTATTTGTTAGATACCCCCACAAGAAAGAATCCGGTGAGGTTAGGTGAGGGGATCTGGGGCACCACAGACCTTTCGAGATTATTATTTGTATGTCATACATCTATCATTTCTTCATCTTTCAAGTTTGATTTAAGGAAGTATGACATTTACACTTTTAGACAACAGTATACACGTCTGAAACTGAGAGATTTAAATGTTATTAGAAATCGACGTAAAACTAAGATTGATTTATGTGGCTAGCCTCACCGAGCGGGCTACTTATGTTTGATCCCCGACGACTAATAACCCTTATTTCCAGGTTTTCCCCTTACGAATTTTCTCTTTCATTTTACTGCTTTGTCATCTTGCAGCTTTGGTTGTCAGAGCAGTTGTTGCGGTGGATGCACACAGATCGTGCAGATGCACTCACTGTGTAAATGTCCTTCCTTAGCCTCACTTGAGGTAGGCGCTGGTGTTACTCTGGATAGTGGTGAGAAGCTTCGATGGTGCACAGGCTGACCATCTATGCAAATGTTACTGACTGCTGCAGGTCTCTGCCGCTCCCATGACTCCGCCCTTTGCCGGCCTCTAGTTTCCCTTTGCCTCATTCCCTACCCCTATAGATCCCTATTGGATCGCCCATTTCGTTCCTTAAATCACACCACAACACATTGTAGATAGCTTTCTAAAAATGCATGGATTTACGAGTAATTGGATTACTGTAGTTAAATAAATGGTAGATCATAGTAAGAGCTTAAAATATATGTCAGCATTCAGAAGCGGTATAAATTAAGAGATATTTAGTGTTGGAGTCATTTCTGAAAATAATCACAATAGCATACGAGGGGGAACCCAAAAGAAACCGAATTGTCACAAAAACTTTATTGATGAACCTTTTTACAAAATTACTTCAGTCAGCTTCAAAATACTCTCCATTGCATGCGATGCACTTGTCAAGTTTCTTTTCCCACTGTTGGAGGCATGTTTGGAACTCTTCAAGTTTGATATTGTCCAGTTCCCTTTGCGAAGCTGTTTTTACCGCCTCCACATCGTCATAACGCTCCCCTTTTGGCGCTTTTTTTTTCATTTGTGGAAATAGGAAAAAGTCGCACGGGGCTAGGTTCGGCGAATACGGAGCGTGGGGAACGATAGACCACCTCTGAGATGCCAAATAGTGGGTCACTCGAAAGGCCGTATGTGCTGGAGCGTTGTCGTGATGCAGAAACCAGTCGCCTGATCGCGAAAGTTCCGGGCGTTTCCTCCTCACATCCTCTCGCAGACGCCTTAAAACATCAAAGTAAAAGTGCTGGTTAACAGTCTGACCAGGGGCTACTAATTCCCGATGCACAATTCCACGAACATCAAACAAGACAATGATCATCGTCTTCACTTTTTTTTTTTTTTTTTTTTTTTTTTTTTTTTTGTCTGGGAGAGTTGGGAGCCCTCCACTGGCTTGACGCTTGCTTGGTTTCTGGGTCATACCCGTAACACCAACTCTCATCCACTGTAATGACTTTTTTCAAGAAGTTTAGATCACGTGCAATCTCTGTTTTCAAGTCCCGACACACATTCATGCGGATGGTTTTGTGCTCCTGTGTGAGAAGGCGCGGAACAAATTTAGCGACAACACGTCTCATGTGCAAATCCTCCCTCGAAATCCGCTGACACGAGCTCCAACTGATTCCTGTCGCTTCTGAAATTAGGTCGATCGTTTGGCGACGATCCTCGTTGATCTTTTGGCGGACCTTTTCAGTGTTCTCCTCATTTCGCGATGTTGAAGGGCGTCCAGAAGGAGCTTGGTCTTAACACACATCTCACCACGTTTAAAGCACCTAAACCACTCGAAAACCTGTGTGCGGCTCATAGCGTCCTCCTGGAAAGCTTCCTGAAGCATTTGGTGTGTCTCCGTTGCAGTTTTTTTTTTAAGCAGGAAACAAAATTTCACACACACACACACACACACACACACACACACACACACACACACACACACACACACACACAAACACAAACACAAACACAAACACAAACACAAACACAAACACACACACACACACACACACACACACACACACACACACACACACACACTCTTTGTTCTTTTAAAGTTGTCATAACGACTTCGCAGAGGTAACCTGCCAACAGTCAGAGAAACATAATACCATACTTGAACGTTCATCTCTACACTGACACCGTCTGCACAGCTGTTTCATGAAGCTGTTTCCGTCTTGGTTTATTTTGTAATACCTACGTGTACTATCTTTCATGCACATGATTTGTTCTTCTGCAGAGAGATGGCCTTTATTTTTATTTAAATTAATAGCAAAGTTGGCTTTCTGTGTCGTTACGTACATGGCAGATTGCCCGACACAAGGAATTTAAACCTGCCTCAGTCATCTCGTTCGTTGCACCTGAAATTTGCTTTAAAGCTGTTAAGCTATTGCTGTGTATAGGTTTCGCCCCTTCTTTCGCTTTTATTGATATTGGTAGCTTTGAGTTCGGAACAGGCGTTCATCGGTTACGATGTTCATTGTTTTATCCATTGTGTGAATAATTGGGTTTTGTGTTACCTTTGATTTTTGACAGCATAGTATCCCTCTCTCTGCCTCTCTCTCATTCTCTCTTTCATTTATTTCAGCCTCTAAGGACGATAGGAATAATCCTCACTAATGAAAAATTTCCAACCACCAGGTTATACATTATTACCTGACTTATTTTGCGCCGTCTTATACAAAAAATGCAAAATTCATTCCTATGCATATTCAATAGGGGGTTCTGAAGAACACTAAGTTGCTGAAGCGTACAGCAAACATTTAAAAATATTTTCAAAATAATTATGATCTCTACGTCCAGAAGATAATTTCTAAGACATGTAAATTATTTATTCCTAAATAAATAAAAATAACTACATACATGCAAAAATTACCAGTCTGAATTTTAGATAATAAACATACTGTGGCCTCTTTAGAAATTATCTACTGATTAAGTTGGCCGAGTTGACCACTTGAAATAGAGGAAATTAAAAGGGCACTGTTACTAATGTTTATGGAGTATGAATGTGCATATAGCATGTAAATGTGAGAAGTTTGTGTCTTGAAGCTTTAATATTTAGTGTTTATTACAAATAATCTTTCCAATTACAATCTTTAATAACTTATCTTTAACAACGCTCACGTAGATGAAAATGGAGCAATCAAAAGGATATCCCAAATACTTTTCCTGATTGCTGCAACGGTTTTATCGTTATTCTTTTCTTTACTAGGTTGATGGAAAAACGGCTCCCATCGAAGACAAAAATATATATTGTGCGCTAAATCTGCACGTCTGCCAGTCTTTTATCTCTGTGCAATGTAATTTTAGAAGAAAATTTGTTAAAGATGTACCCAATTGTTCCAGTATCGTTAATCAGTCCTCATATTTTAAAGCAAAGGGATCAACTGTAAGAGAAAGTCAGCTGACCGTTCATTGGTGATGGATGCAAAGGTGGAGCATGAGAGAAAGAGTGTTTTGTGTCAAGTTCACAGAAATCCACCATCAAAGCTAACAGAGAATTAGAAATCCCGCAACTTACTATGTGGAAGACTTAATGCCTCAGTTCCATCCTAAACGTCTACAAATTTTTGCGGGTATTCGAAGGAGAGACGAAGTCAAGCGATTGACATTCCGCCAAATCATAAATTTCTTGGAATCATTGATGTTCAGTGATGAAACCATTTCCATTTATTGGAAAGGTGCACAAAGATATCCGTATTTGCCGTCTGAAAAAACCCCTAATTGTTATGTCAAGCATATACGCATCTCCTCCAAAGCGATTTTTTTTTTTCAGTTACAGTCTAAATACGTCACGTGACATATTGGAGACTCGCATATGGTGTGAAACAAATGCATTAGAAGAAGTTTTGAGTTTCCCTTTCCATTTATATTAGTTTGATGTATGTAGGAGTTTGAAAAGCTAATTTATTTAAATTTATAAAAGAAAATATCACTTTAATACAACTCAATATCATAAAATTCTTAGTTTTGAAAAATAATACTACACTAAGGCCACAACATAGCGATTCCCCACTTACGAATGCTAAAGTCTTGAGAAATTACTATTAATAGAGTACGCCTATCTCTGTCTAAGATATGTCTAGTTTATGGCAAAGCTGTAACATAGATCCTAATTGAGCATATCTTTAGGAAGGAAGATGTGCTGTGACTGCTCCGGTATTTTGAAACTGTGAAATATACATGCAGTTGACTTGTGGACATAGCAATCATTCAGATTAGTGGTTTTATGCTAGGGTTAAAGTCTGAAAGGCTTAATTAGAGGTGAGTGTATTGAAGTAACATCATTTACCGCTGATACTACCCCTCATTAAAATATGATTTTATAATATACATACTATGAAAGTTAATTATAATGTGTAATAAGTTGTACTTTGAAAAACGAGTTCCAATGTGTCATCCAAAATTTACCTGTGTTCATCCACAGGTAAATCAAAAGAGTGCCAATAATAATCCCGAACAGATTTCAAAATTATAGATTTTCTACTCAAAAAGCAAAGTACACACTTACTTTTTGAGGAAGCCTAATCTAATAAATGAAATAAATTCAAACGGCCAATGCATTTGTTGTGGTAAATATCGAGGAGCATTTATCAGTATACTTAGACGTCCACTTACAACACTTATGTATCGGCTTACAGAGCTGTTGTCACGATGTTAGTGTGAAACAAGTTGATGAGTTTGCTCTAAATGTAAGAATCCGCCTGGCTACCCAAATGCATCGCTGCACTTCTGCGTGTTTACAGTTGTTGATACCTCGAACCGATGTTCCTGATAGTTTGTCATTGTTATCTAAGTTTTCGCGTAATGTTTTCTTCCTTAAATAGGAGCATGGGCCATTAGGCATGTAGCCCAAGTTTCTTGTCATTATCTTAGGTGCCTTAAATGTTTACGATTAATTCCTGATTCCATGCTTCCCTTTCTTTCTTTGCTGCACAGTGCTTAAGTTTTGATACATTCCGAGGTATTATAATCAAGCCAATAGACTGAATGATACACACAAGCCATCAGTTTTCTCCCAAATACATCCTACTGCCCATTTAAAGAAACGTGTTACTAGGGTGGATTAATATGTGTCCCCACCCATTTGTTTTTCAAAATAGATGGTGTCGTTAACGCATTTGTAAAATGTTGCTAAAACAAATTTGGCGTTGGTTCATGGGTTAGTTTGGCTTTGGCACGCATTTTTGTTAGTCATTCAAATTCTTTTCACCATCTATGACAATAATTAGACATTGATTCAACAACTTAAAAGTGATCGAACTTAGTTTAGGATATACGTATTTCTCGCTGATCTTTGAACAAACCTTCTGCCAGATGCCATAGGATGGGATGGGTACGGTAGTTCATAATTACATTATTGGTTTATTCATATTGGACCGCCCTCGTGTATTGCAAAGTGGTGGTCGTTAGAAATGTGGTTCAAATATAACTGCTATTGATTACTGTGTGTTCACGTTTTAATCCAAACAAGAGTGCCCATCACGTGGTGGTCAACATTACATCATAATGTCAGGAAATGCAGCGTTACATCACTGAAACTTGTATTCGAAGTTGCACAGCACCAAGATTGAATATCGTAGCTTGGTCAGAACTGAAGCCAAATATATTCCAAGGGTTTCAGTTAGTTTGTTGGTAAATAACAATTGAACTTTATAAACGCTGTCAAATTAAGCATTTTCTCAGAAAAAGAGAAAGTAAGCAAGTACAGACACATACACACTTCAAAGCACATACCAGCTCAAAAATATTTTTTCAACGTTAGTTTGTTTATAGGTTAATGAATATTTATGTCAGAAGAGCCATACATCTACATCGTTACATGCGATTAGTACTTGTGGGCGTGACATAATAAGGATCTATTGAATTGCAAAAGAAAGCATTTCAAAAGTCACTTCAAAATTTAAACCGCGATAAATATTATATTTGAGACAGGATAAAAAACAATGTAAGTCGCATATTGCGCAAGCTATGGGGTTTGCTTTTCTTTTGTTTCTTTTTTCAGTTCGCCGCTATCATGGGCACAGTTTTCTTGAATGAAGCATCAGTAATTTTATTCACACTGCGATAAGAATTTGTAACTTACTGATTGTCATAACAACTATTGTCATTAAATAATAATATACAGGAGATTCAATGTTATTATGAAAGTAAGTGAGGCTTGTCATAACTCTTAAACAATTTAAGGATAGACATGATTTTGGTTTATTTTTGCTAGCAGAGTTTCAGACTAATGATAGTTTGGACAAGTGTTTTTAGAAACACACCTCACTCATTATCATGACGTTAATACAAATTGTAGAATTTGGTTAGAAAGTGAACCACAAATTTTAATTCAAGGTCTTCATGATTTAAAAGTTACTGCATGATGTGGCTTCAATTTATAATAAACATATTATTTCTTCGAAAAAGACTTACTTAAAATGGTGAGCGCTGCTTTTTTTTTTAATTTACGTCCTCCAACGTTGTCATATCGGACGATGAATGGAATGGGTGAAATGATGCTCAAATGAGCCCGGGGTCCATAGAGCTTAGTGTTACCCGACATTCGTCTTTCAGGATAAGGGAAACCCCCGGAAAAATCTTATCCAGGTAACTCACCCTGACCTAGATTCGAACTCGTGACCTCTTGAACGTGAGGCAGTCGTGCTACCACCATGCTACCGAGGCGGGCGAGCGTTGCTGTGGTATGCTACGAAACTTCATCGTACTTAGACTGAGGAACCATTTTAGCTTCATGCAAGATGGTGCTCTTCCCATACTCCACCGTTTCAAAAAAATTAAATAACCCAGATTTTTTGCGATCGTGTCATCAGTTGACAATTTCCAACAAAGTGGCCGCCGCGATCTTCAGATCTCAATCCGACTACTTTCGGTTGTGAGGTTAACTTAACGAGTTTTTCTGACATACAAGAACCAGACAGCGACTGAAAAGTATTGTGCACGGTGCCGCAGAACGAATTGTGTATATCGAACGAGAGAACGAGGATATCTTCCCAGTGTTTTATAAAACCCCATTGTATGCGACTTGTGTTTTTTTAACTATCTCAAATATTAAAATATTAATAACGGTTTAAATTACCTTTTGAAAGATCCTATACATTAGCCATATAATAGCACAACATTTCAGCTGGTTGGTCATATTGCGAATATACTTAGCTGTACAAGCAATAGATTTCACATATACGGGAAGGACACCTTTTGCTATTCTGTTTCGCCCATCTCTATATACAAATTTTGTGTAATTATATCCACAGTACTTAATCCGTTATCATTTACTGAATTGTCTTCATTATATATTTACCGTAACCACAAGTAAATTGCCATATACGCCATATTTTTTAATGGTTGTAAAACAGGCTTAGCTGTAACTCAAGTAGCAGTTCTGCTTTCAGCCACTTTGAATCTTGAAATTGCTGTTAAACTGTTTATTCTGTATGAATTAAATATTTATTTACCCCTCCCTTTTCCGTTTATTAACCCGAGACTTGTATTTAATATGTTGGTTATTATCTACAAATTTCCTTTCTCATTAGGTGCCTATAATTTATTTGAACAATAAATATACATTTAAAAATACTTGTCCAAAGAAAAATGAATCCAGAGGTTTGAAGAAACCCCCCCACTAATTAAGCAATTATAATTCCAATGCAAAGATGATAATATATTTTTCAGGGTAAGTATTCGAAATCATGGAAAGCATTGTCATACATTGTCATGTTGGCCATGGTAGCTCAAGGGGTTAGAGTGACTGGACGGGAACCAGGAGATCCGTGGTTCAAATCCCGGCCATGGCATTGTATTTTTCTCTTGGCTCTAATTAATTAAAAATCATCCACATATAGGAACAATGCATTTAAAATTAATTTTGGAAGGATTGAGTCCTCAATATAAATTTAATATTAAAAGTTCAATGATAAAAATCCTGGTACTTAAATACTTAAAATAGTAAGTCGCCACAAATGTGTATCTTGAATATGAGAACTCTTAAGTGGTTTACCGCGTCGGCATGTTAGCTATGGTAGCTCAAGGGATTACAACAACTGGACGGAAACCAGGAGATCCGTGGTTCAAATCCTGGCCGTGACATTGAATGTTGAATCTAATTGCCATACATACCTTACACTAGAACAAATAAAGCTAATATTAAGTTGAAAACTCAACTTTTAAAGTAAATGCAGCAGTACTTCCAAAATTCCCTCTTCCAATAAACTATTAGATAAATGTTCGTCTATACTGGACTTAGTATTTTGGTGTTCTTTATATATGCCACAATGTTCACCGTCTTCTCCTTCTCTTTGGGGTTAGTTTATTCATATTGCTCAAATTTGTGCAACTCAGTCTGTGAATGGTGCTCCATAAAACCACAAACGTAACGCACAGTCCAACAGTGCGTACGTAACCCAAGATCATCTATTCAAATCCTACGGAGGGTAATGAATGGCTTCTTTTGGAAGTGAAGAAAAGTCTGTGGTCCCGTATCGTAGATTTAGGGAACTTTGAGTTCCTCTGAGCAAAATTAAGCCGTCCTTCACGCGCAGTATACAATGGAACGCTGAGAACCACGGCAATCAAAGAACACCTATTAATCAAAATTCATTTCAATTGCACTCCTAATTTAATACATCTGTGAGTTACTTACTGCTTACGCAAGCAGTCCAAACAAGGCCCACGAAATTTGACTTAAGAAATCCACTAAGATCTGTGAACTGAGCACACTTGAACAACAGAGAAAGCTCAATTTATTATCTTGTTGCTATCTTTTTTATCATAATAAACATTGCCCCCTCTGATAATTAGACTACAATCATCTTGCTTCTTTAACTTGCATTATCTGACGTAAATGAAATTTATTGAATAACTAAATACCATCACGTGAGTAAGAAGCATATTAAGAAATTGCAATTGAAAATGAATGTTGTGAGCGTTGGTTGGTCCAGTTTGAAGGCGCCATGGCTAGACCTTTTGACCTCTGTGGTAGGGGCTGGCATTTTCATTACAGTTACACAGCAGCGGAACTACACTGGGGAAGGACTACTTAACATGTCAACACCAACTAGCAACGCAGCGTTCTACTGATAGCATTTCTTTTTGCACGTTCAAGTTAGTTATTCATTGGATTGGTACAATTAGGTATGGCGCCGACAAATGAAGATACCTACAATAAACTTCTCGCAATTTATATAACCATATAAGGTAGCCTTTCTGTACCATCTAGTTTGTATTTATTCTTATGTGTGACTGGAATTTTAATTACTGATCACAAGTTTAGGCCGCGCCTTGGTTGAGTGGTTAGACCACTTGGCTCTCACCAACGAGGACCAGGTTCGATTTCAGGTGACCGCAAAGTGATATTTGTGGTGGACAACACGGTACTGGGGCGAGTTTTCCTAAGGATCTCCGGTTTCCCCCGTCGCATTCCACCAATTGCTGCATCATCTTTCCTATCATTTCATCTCGCCTTCATTTGGCCATCCACTTACCTCACTCTCATACCAACTTAAGGGTTAAGAGGAACAAGAATATCCTGAGACCTAGTGATATAAGTGGGCAGTTAAAGAAGAAGATTTAGAGTTTACATGGTGACTGGGGAACATTAAGAAAATATCTCAGTCGTTTGACAGTACGGTACCTCACGATTGTAATAAGAGCGACTGCCTGAACCATCACATTTGCTTCTCATTAGTGTGTTCAACAAATTAGTTTGTCAAAATAATGGAGAAGGACGTAAAATGAGATCTTAGAAAACAACTGATTTATATCTTAAAAATCCCGATCTTTGTTGCCATAGCATGACTTAGAAGCAATAATCTTCGAGGACGCCTTGAAGCAAGTACGCGAGCAGAACAAATTGGGCTCTTTGTTCGAAGGTGACTGTATCAGTGGCCTCCTAAAGGCTTCCTCGTCCGTTTAAAGCATACAGGTGTACACAATTCAAATGCAATGAACCTAAGGAACGTGGAGGATGTCAGAGCTCTATGCGACCTAGACAGATGCATGATCTATAATCAGGTATAGCATTTAAAAGATATACATAATATATGAATATTTTTTTTCTCCCTTTCACGTCAATGCTGACGTTAGGAGGCGCCTGGGTTCCCTGAGAGCGAAGGAGCCGAAGCATCTGATGAAATCAGGGTTGAAGGGTCGGCCAAACGCCTGAGATGAAGTATGGAGCAATTGGTGAAATGATGGTGGGGGAAACCGGAGGACCCGGAGGAAACCGACCCCAGCGCCATGTTGTCCACCATAAATCCCACTTTGCGGTCACCTGGGATCGAACCCGGGCCGACTAGGTGAGAGCCAAGCGATCTAATCACTCAACCATGGCGCGGCCATTAATATAGAAATATGCTTGTTCCAATTTGATTTTAACAACTACTTTACTAGGATCAGCTAATAAGTTTCGGACCTCACAAAAAAATTCTTAAAATACTGTTGCTTTTTTATTTCTCAACATAATCTCCGAAAGGCTAATATATTTGTCTTGTCGGTGTTCTAATTTAATTAAACCATCTCTGTAATGCAATTTATTATGACCCTCAAAATAGCTGTTAACCGCCTCAATGACCTCGTTGCTATGAAATCTTCTTCCTCCGAGGTTGAGTTTCGGGAACAGATAGTGATCTGGCGAATACGGTGGAAATTCAAGTAATTCGAACTTCAATTCCCACATTTTTCAATTGCAATGAGTGAACGATGGACCGGAGCACTGTCTCCGCTAAATGAGGTCTTTTTCTTTTCAACTCATTACTCAACCGTTGCAGTAAGCTTGCGTAGTAGTCACCTTGATACTTTTACCTTTGCCAAGTAATCAATAAAAATAATTCCCTGTGCATCCCTGAAAACACTCGCCATAACCTTTTCAGCTGACAAAATTGACTCTTTTTTTTTTTTGAGTTGGTTCACCTGGGGCAATTCGCTGTTATGACTATGATTTACTTTCTGGAGTGTAGTGATGTATCCAAGCTTCATCCATGGTAATAAGCCGTCTCAAAAATTCACAGGGATTTTTACGGTAGAGCTCCAAATTTTTAAGACAGTTTTTCTTTGCAACTTTTGATCAGGTGTCAACAAACGCGGCAGCCATCTTGCACACACCTTGTGAAAGCCCGAAACATTACTTAAAATATTATCTGCACCTTTTTTAAATATGTTTACAGCCTCTTATCTCAAACAACTTAGATCTGCTGTCTATAGTTCTAAGCGATTTTTTTTCCAATGATGTCTGGAGTTGTGACTTCCACAGCGCGTCCAGATCGAGGCTCATCTCCAGTGCTCGTACGTCCCATTTTAAACTCTGCAGCCAAACTTCTAACAATTGTATATGAAAGGGCAGGGTCTCTTTAGGCATTAAGCCTTTCAAGTGCAAGTATTTAATCACTGCTTTTTTTTCTCTCTCCAAATCCTGCATTTTCATAAAACCTCTACACTTGTCTTGTTTAAAATTCTGTCATTCAAAAACTAAACAAGTTATTTTCCTGTATGGATACAAGCTAGTCTAGAGTTAAGCTATATGATGCTATCCGTCAAACTGGCCCAGTGTCGCCATCTCTATGTGAGGCCCGATACTTACCAGCCCACCCTCATATTATAAAAGTTTGGAACATGCATGATCTAGGATAGTGTGTGAGCGATAGGGAAATGTGAAGAGTGTGGGTAACGATGTGGCAAAGCTGAGCACGCAAATGCTTCTCCATTTACTGTTGACCAGAACTCTTCCCATTTGAAAAACAAAGGCCAAATTCCCGATGTGATCACAGAAGATAAATGAGAGAAAAACAAAAAATTCCACAGCAGCAAAGAATATTCCAGCAGTAAACAATGGCAATAAGTAACTCACAGATGTGTTAAATTAGGAGTGCAATTGAAACGAATTTTGGTTGATAGGTGCTCTTTGGTTGCCGTGATTCTCAGCGTTCCATTGTATACTGCGCGTGAAGGACGGCTTAATTTTGCTCAGAGGAACCTAAGTTCCCTAAATCTACGACACGGGACCACAGACTACTTTACTTCCAAAAGAAGCCATCCATTGACTTCCGAAGGGTTTGAACCGATGATCTTGGGAACCAGAGGCTAGCATGTTTACCCCTAGATCCAGGACGTGGCTATAGATAGTACCTGAGCCTTTATTTGCAACATGTAAAGAAGAAATGGGCAGCCAACTAGTGGCAGCAGTGCCTGCTTAGTTCAAATGTGTCACGAGTGCTCTGTGAATTTAATTAAAAATCACGATATGGTTTATTAGATTTTATCTAAATGTTTAACTTCACGAAAACGTTTTCTGTTACTTATTAGAAGGAATGGTAACGTTGTATTCCGAGCAAAAATGTATCAAAGTCCCCGATAAATCTTCTAAGGCCACTGAAACAAATAAATAAAAAAAACTGCACATATTACCTTTATTTTCTAAAAAATATGTTTGAGATATTAACTTTAATTTACCACAAACGGCCCATGGAATTTTATAAAATTAAGAAACTAGAAGATGGACAGTGAAAATTCACTTCATAACTTAGTTATTTAGTTTATAATTTATCTCAAATTACTTTTAATTCACTTTTTATCTCAGTTTTAGCTATTTCAAGAAATGTTGCTGTTATTTTGAATGTTCCAATATTTTGTGCAATACGCTCTCAAGAATTGTACTTGAAACTTTATGAATAATACCTCACTGCAGTTGCAGCCCGCCTCGGTAGCGTGTCTACCTCACGTTCAAGAGGCCCCGAGTTCGAATCTCGGCCAGGATGAGTTACCTGATAAGATTTTTCCGGGGTTTTCCCTTATCCTGACAGACGAATGTCAGGTATTTAAGCTCCATGGACCCCGGACACATTTGAGCATCATTTCGCCCATTTCATTCACCGTCCGATATGAGATAAGGTTGGAGGACGTAAATTAAAAAAAAAAAAAAACTGCAGTTGCAAACAAACAGCATTATGTCTTATCAGCCTCTGCTTTATGTACCTGTTATACATCTACTTATATTTGACATACAATAATTAACCACAAAAGTATGTCTTTGTGTAAATAATTTGTAAGATGAGAAATTGGAAAATATTTTACATTTTTGTAGGCATTCAAATTTAAATGTTAAATACATGGTAATATGTTAAATATTTAAGTACATACAGAAAGAAATCACCAGATTTACATAAAATTGTAGCAAGTAACAATGGTGGCATTTAAGCAAATTCTATACAAAGGAAAGGTATATGAATTGATCTCAACAATTCAAACTTCAGTAAATAAAGTCTGATATTAGCTTCAGAAATAAATAAGTTTCACGACGTTCATTGGTTAACTCACCATCATGAAAAGGTTAGGTATATATTGGAAAGGAATTTCATGTAATGTGAAAATCAGGGAAAAAAGAAAATATAAGCTTTGTTAAAAAATTTTCTTTAATAACCTAAAAAAACACAAATAGCGACATTGTATCGCGGGCATTTCATATTTACATTAATGTGCTAATACTTTTTATTGCTGAGGTAGTTGTAAAAACAGGGGAGACACAACTTAACTCCAGTCAAATATCTTACATTGTAAGAATAATAAATATGACACATGCCATTTGGCACACTGGCCAGTGTGTTGAAGAAATACAATGCTTGGAGCAGTTGCAGGTCCAGCCTTGAATCAGTAGCATCACGAGATCTGCTCCCACCATCCTTAAGGTATACTCTCAACACATTGAGACGAGTTATAAATACATACATGGGAGACATTTTAATATGAGGCATTAAGAACATTCGTGATCACACTGATTCTTTACAGCTGTAAGGCATTATGGCATCTAAGTTCTTTCAGGAAATAGGTTATCAAGATAATAGGGGATACTCCTTCACTATAGGTGACAAAATGCAAGCAGCTTATATTCTAATAATAGTAGCAAATCTATGTATGTGGATTTTCCACCAGATAGGTAGCTATTGTCCTTTATACTCAGTTATACAAAAATAACAGCCGCAGGAATATATATCTGTATTGGTCAATTCTTAATAATAGTAAATGACAAGCAAACAGTTCACATTGAGGGAAAAGCCAAATTGTTTGCACAATAGTAGTAATAAGACCAACTCTAGGGTGAATGATCAAGTATGTCTTTAATTCTGAGCTGGGGACAAGTTTTATTTAAAATCTCACCACTATCCTTTCTGCATCTTAAATGTGAAAATGAGGGTACTTGTAAGTAATGAAGACCAAAGCAAAACATAAAGAAACTCTTTCTAAAGCCTCTCATATATTAGATATTGTCAGAGTAAGAGTAGGCTACAAAAGCAAAGTAATATCCATGAGTACCCCATTATGAAATAGAATTAAAGAAAATGAATCCTGATACCTTAAAATGAATAGCAAACAATGGTATGGAATTGAAGTTTGATTATTCTTTTCTCAAGAAAAATGAAAATGGCTTTAAAATAGTAATAGAGGTATGTTTTTCATGTAATGTTTCTCAGAAGTATGATGCTTTCTTATATGAACCAAACTGGAGAATAACCATAATTCTATATAATGAAAAGATGAAAAACTAAATTACATGTTTTTGGCTTTTAAAGTTAAAATATTGCACAATTTTCAGAATATGGATTAAATTTAGAAACAATGAATAGAATAAAACAGTTTATACTAAAATTTTGCTTCTGTCCAATTAAAATGGAGCACTCACAGATTTCATTGTAGTCAATTCAGTTAAGTTCAGGATTCTTTAAAGCAGATGCTCAGAACTGTTTAATTACAAAATTCACTTTTAAAACTTTAGCAGATAATGTTTTACAAAGCCGGAATATTAATGAATATCTTCAGCGAAATTATAGTTTATACTAAAAGTTTGCTTCTGTTCAAGGAAAATGGAGCACTCACAGATTTCATTGTAGTCAATTCAGTTAAGTTCAGGATTCTTTAAAGCAGATGCTCAGAACTGTTTAATTACAAAATGCACTTTTAAAACTTTAGCAGATAATGTTTTACAAAGCCGGAATATTAATGAATACCTTCAGCGAAATTAATGCAACAAAGTGCTTACTTTCTGAGCAGTGATTTGCATTTAATCCCAATTTGAATTAAAATTGTAACTGTGATCAAATGGATATTTAAAGAGTTTCCACTATTATCTTAATAAACTATTTCCATTTATTGTAGGGGCAGCATGGAGGATACATGAGAACAGATCTTTCAAAAATGCTTCAGCTTCAAAACATTTGACATGGCATAGTTTCTTCATGTGACATACGATGATCCAAGCATAGTATTCACACTGTTTTAGGAACAAATATAAATTTTAAACACTTAAAAATCTCTTTTAAATGATCAATAATGTCAATAATGTATATTAACAAGATAAACACTAACATAACTATTCCTGCATTTGTAACTATGCCAAACAAAATAGCAAACTTTAACACCGACACTCCTGATCTCAACGTCAATAATATTAACCCTGGATTATGGCTATCAGTCTTGTGAAAAATAATATAAACAATCCAAAGCAAAAGGAGAGTTGTCCTGTTGATATGATGAAAATTTTTTGAGGCACCTTCAGTGAACAGGTGGTTGGAAACTGAAACTTCCATACCTGAGCTGGGAAATCATCATAAAATATAGGATTTGGCCAGGAATAGGAAAAATACACCATGAGCAGCTTAGTTAATATTAATCTCATCAGCGTTGCTGATATGTCAACTCCCTGCATAGACTTGACAAGAGGAACCCGTTTTTATGTTACAGTAAAACCTTGTTAATCCAGACTTTCTTATACTGAAGTTACTGAATTAAGACACGAGTTCTAAGATGCAACATTTGTGGCATGAATACATTTAAGTGAAAAGAGCATACCCAAAACATGTTTTGGACATTCCTATGCCATACTTAGGCATGTTTTACTTGATTAAAAGTATTTGTGCAACTTCTATTTTGATAAGACTGCTGACTATGGATAAAATTCACCTTCTATACTTTCGTCAATCTATAGATCAGTGTTGGAAGAGTAAATTGCTATTGCACAAACTTAGTTAAGCACAAATCTCTCTTGATATAAGTATGCAGTTGTCAAAGAAACTAATCTGTTTGAAAAATACATATGTACTTTTGTCTTTGTATTTGATAAATATATCCCTAAACTGTACAAGTTATATGAACAATTTTCCTCTAATCTTTACACATTATTGTTTTTTTAATTATTGCAGTTACAGTAATGAAGCCCTCCTTTATATTTCTGTTAATCAGTAACAACCATCAGCTTGAATTGGTCTGGATTAAATAGGTTTCACTACACGTTATATTAAAATTAAATCCTGTTTACCATCAGCATTACACTACAAATAAATGGAACTTAAACCTCGTCAGGCAGCAGGGTAAACACTCCTGCAAGGACCATTGGTGTTGATATGCTTAGGAAACTTTTGCTGTACAAATAGAAACCTTCTAACTAGCAATTATATAAACTTTACTACATTCACATTCATCGTTTCTCAGATATGCACATGGGGAAAAAAATTCGATATTTTTAAAAATAAAATACAACCAATTCAACAGCCAACCACAACTTATTAAAAGTATCCCTTTCTTTATGCATAGATACATAAAGATTACAAGCAGCAATCACAGCTCATTTGTCTTCAATTTTATAATACCAAATTAGGTACCAAAGTAAAAATTGTATTATACAGTTCTTTGCTAGAAATAGATACCTTCAAGAATATCTCTGTCAAAGCAGGGTTAGTATCAGAGAAGCTGCAGTAAACAATTAAAAACACATTTCAACAAAATTGTGATATGGAACTATATCCCATATTCTTGAAGACTTAAAACAGTTCCTTCAAAGAAACATGGAAATACACTTATAAAATGTTTTGTTCAGGTCACATGTGGTATTTTAGCACCTGCTTACTGCTTCACTGTGCAGCTGCTGCCAGCACTTGTCGGCTGGCAATATGATGATGTGGAGTTTTTCTCCGATGTGTCTCAACGTGTTTCAGCATGTGGTCCTTGCGAATGAAGCCTTTGCCACAGACATGGCATGCAAATGGTTTCTCCCCAGTGTGCAAACACATGTGTCGACGTAGATCTGTTTTGTGATTAAACTGTTTTGGACAGCTTTCACATTTATAGGGCTTATCGCCAGCATGTTTGCCGAGATGCTCCTGGTATATACATTCCACTGGAAAACGTTTCCCACATCTGCTGCACTTGTATGGTTTATGGCCTGAATGGAAGCTCTTGTTATGTTGAGTGAGATAACATGCCCGGTTGAATACTTTATCACAGTCTACACACTTGAGCACATCTCCAGTGGTGACTGATGTGTTGGGTTTGCTTGCTGTTTTCTTGCGATTGTTATTGTTACAGTTGGAAACATTCATCATAAAAATGGTGTTATTGTTATTCTGTGCTATTTTATTTAGAGATTCATCTACGCTCGAACTTATTACAGGTACTTCCTCATGTATAGCTTCTGGTTTTATATCGATGTCGGTAGGATTTGTACTGAGCATTTCAATGTCTCCATTACTTGAAGTTGGACATTCCTGTCCACCATCAGAAGAAAGCACATTCTCAGTGCTTCCCATTGAAGACTCTGATGTCTGAAGAGTATTATTATCATCAGGACTGTATGGATGGTTTGCTTGTTGATCGTCAAAACCTTCAATCCAGAATGCATTATTGCTTGGACTTGTAGAATGCTGATAGTCTTGTGGTTGTTGAATAATTCCTGGACTAGAAATTAGCCCCCCCACATTTTCAACAGTCGATCCAGAATTGGCAAGATCATAAGCGGCTGAGTAACTGGCCAGAGCACTTCCAAATAGATGATGGCCAATTTGAGAAAAGCTGGGCAGAGGTTGTGAAGTTTGATCCTCTTGCTCACCAAGCTGATTATGATCCCGCAAGGGTGATGGCATATGAAACATCATCTCCTCACCAGTAATAGTTGTGGTGAGGTGGTGGTTGTTGGTAGAAGTTGGCACCATTGCCTGTAGTTGGTGGTGCTGCTGGAACGACTGGAGCATAGAAATGTGGGGGGGCAACTCGTTTGGGGAATACATCTCTCCCAGGTGATGATTGCTCATTTGGAGGGAGGAAGGGGGTGTAGGGAGGTGCTGAGGGATGGGATGATGGATAAGATGGTGTGGAGGTGGCGTAGGTTGATGTATAGGGGGTGAAACAGCCGCCCCCAGCATGTAGTGGTGCGAATGGGGCTGTTGGGGTGATGGTGGTGTGTGGACGGAACTGGAGGGTTGATTGTTGAAACTCTGTTGCTGCTGACTGGAGGGTGAGTTGAGAAAGTGTTGCAGGCCCCCCGCTGCTGATGGTTGCTGAGCCTCCAGACTGTTTGTGGTGACCGAGGGACCTGCCAGCATGTTTGGGGGACTCGTTGTAGAAGAATCCTCCCCTCCTGCAGGGCTTGGCGAATTAGTGTGCTGATCAGGAGCAACTGGTCGATTTGGATGGTGATGGTTGCTGATAGGTTGTGTAGCAGGATCAGGCACTCCACTCTGCTTCACAGCATTTTTGTGTAACGTTGTGTTATAATGCCGCTTTAAATGACCTGAACTGGTAAACCATTTGTTGCATGCAGAGCAGTTGTAAGTTTTAGGACGCCTAGCCTCATTTGATTTCCATGATTGATTAGTACTGCTACTGTTCTGTTGCTGCTGTTGTAGTGATTTAGGAGATGAGAGACTAGATGGGGTAAGCATCTGTTGAGGGGGTAAGAGATGGCCATAAGCAGGGGAGGGTGCAACTACTCGCTGCTGAGGAACTACAATACCATCGGAAGGTGATGGACCCATTGTCGATGTGACTCCACCAAACTGTTGTTGTTGCTGCTGTTGGGATTTGTCACCCCACAACATTGAGGATACAGAATGAGGATGTCTGCTTAAAGATCCTCCATCAGGCTGATATATCTGATGTACTTTATGAGAGTCAAGATCCAGAATTTCTGCACCTGAATTAGCTGAAGCAGTAGGCGATTCTTCAGGTTCACTTTTAAATCTGAACATGTGCTCTTGGTAGCCTCTTGGAGTAGGCGGATGTGCAAGATTGAGATGGTCCATAAGGGCTGTGCTATTTTCACACAGGAAGCCACATTTATCACACTGATGATGACCCGGTCCCGGACCCGAGGGACCGATACCATTACTTCCACGCTGAGAACTGTCAGAGTATTGCAGGTACGGATGATAGCGTTGTTGCTGATAGTTACTCGGCGATGGAGAAGACGAACTGGGAGTGGAAGTCACCACCGAGTTGGAAGACGAGGATGAAGGGAAGTCTGCACCAGAACCTAGGATGAACCCTGGTGCTCCTTCTGTGGTATTAGCCGGTACTGCGAAGTAGCCGCTGTTCTCCGTACTAGGAGGCCGAAGATCCTGAAAACCACCCGCATACGTTTGTTGGAAAGCATGCTGGGGTGGCGCACCACCATTCTGTTGGGGAGGGGGCGTAGGCCCACCGAACATGGGCGAGTACCGCTGGTGTTCTTGTGGCGGCTGGAACGGTGACGGGGATCCTGAATAGAAAGGCGAAGGAGACGCCTCTGACTTGATCATGGTGTCGCTCGAGTCGGCAGGTGCCGTGGTGACTCTCGATGTTTTACCGTTTGATTTATTGCTAGTTTCATCGCCCTGCACATTCGTGCTGTTGGTGGCCTGCGTCGCCCACTTCACCAACAGGTTCTCCTTGTGATAGTTGAGGTGAACGTCCAGAGACGTTACGCTGTCGAAATAAAGACCACAGTCCCTACAGTGATGCTGCGGGGGGCCACTTTGTTGTTGCTGCTGCTGTTGGGCCATAGTGCGGATATCAGGACAACATGGACGTTGTCGGCGACCACTGCATCAAGCTCATGGACACGGCGTCGATTCTGTTGTTTTGGCGCCGGTACATCACCTGAAGCAAAAATAAAATTGGATTAGTCCATTAACAATACATTCCCAATGATTTTTTGGAACCACTGACCATATTGACAGTAAGCACATATCTTGCTATGTATGCACTCCAAACTGTAACAATAAAATGTATCCAAGATGCAACTAGTTTAGAAAAAAATCTTATAATAAAATTAAAATCAGCTTTCAGTTTTGCACTGAATTAGCAGTAAAACGACCATTTGTCCTGCTTGTAGGTTCTGGGCTGGCGGCGAGATGTTCTACCCACTTATAAAGTTCCCAGGATACAAAGAGAGAGACCAGATATCAGTAAATATTTGGACATTCTTGTGTAATGATATACACATTAAAGAATTTTTATGTCAATATTAGTTTAATCATACGCACGTCCCTCTTTTCGGTTAATTGGAAAATACTTTATCACATATCGTCTTCAACTGCTCACCGCATTAATTTCCGTGATCCCTTGAGAGATATTTGTTTCCTATCTCTGTAAACAATCAGTGTTCAATAATGTTCGAGTTTTCCTGTCACATAGTTATCCCTTTTAATGAGAAAGCTTCATTACGAAACTTCCCCATAGATATCAACCACTAATGTGTAAGCTTATAAACAGATGCTGGTTAAAGCAAACATATCGTATAATCAATTATAATGAAACCAGCCGTTAGTGACGAGTGCTTTTATGGGACAGCGAAGAGATTTGCTGCATTGGCTGTTGCAATTCTGCCTGACTATATGCTTTAAATTAGTTTATAGGCATTGTTCCAGTATTTATGCACGTCTCGAGCTGTCCAACAGCGGTTTGTGCTTTACAATTCCAGTCCGATCCAAATGTCTCACTTCAAAATTTGGTACGAAGTTGAAAGCTTAGGTAAATATCAAGATCAGAAAGGCATTATACATGTTTCTGTTATTCTTACACTGAAATTTCATTAAACCCAAAACAGACCTGAACATTAAAAAAAAAAAAAAAAAAAATTCCTCTAACCTCACAAACAAGAATATCGATATCCCTCAACGTTCCTTGGACTCAAGGGTCGAAGTAGCGAAACTATAGGTGACTTGTAACGTTCCACGTGCTTTTATTTTCTGATTTGAACAGTTCAATAAATTACATTCAAACATTTCCTTGCAGCGGCCAAGGCTTATCTATAGACCTTCAGCTTTTGGTATCGCTGATCTGCACGGGACCCCCAAATGCACCTTAACTGTTTTGTATAATATCCATGTAATGGTGATAGTGGTTAAGTTATAAAATTTTGTCATTAATTCTACATACCTATACAAAGCTGCTATTGAAGGAACAATAAGGATATCTTAAGGTAACACATCTTCCATGGGTTATCCTCTTTGTAACAGTTATATTCCAAGGAATTGAACCACCTAATAACCAGCAAGTTTCAAATCATAACATGTCTAGGATGGTAATCAAACACTGACTGGTTGAAGAAGGAAATGAAGTATTTTGGAAAAGATAAAGTCTGCAGATCGAATTAACCAATTCAGCATGCAGTTAGCACAAAGGATAACCGCAATAAACTTTTTATTAGATTAGTCGGCTGCGAAGGTTTAAACTCGGAACCTCCGATACGAGCCACCGCGGTGTCAACTCATTTTGTACAAATACAACCAAATCCTTCAAATTTATTTTATGGAACCACGGGAGCATATTTTTATCTCAACATCTACTATATTCGTGAAGCTATGATAACTTGCTCTGACGCAACAGCTACGTCCAGTGCACGTCCAGTGTGATGGAAGGTTGGCGCCGTAAACAAGATAAGCCGCAAGCTCGCATGCATCAATGCTAAGTATAAGTACTTTCGCCAGAACTCGAATCTTATGGAGGCTTTGACACATCGAATGCAAGAGTGTCTTGAGGTGTTCGAGAGTAGGGACAGCGCGTGTGTTTTTGACACGGCGAGAAGTACTGTTCGACAGAATTGGTGCCTTGTAGCCGCTCAGGAATGAAGACATGTGTTTGACTCCCCAGCAAGTGATTCGTCCGAAAGAAAGTAACATACATACTTAGTTAAGCCGCTACGCACGGAAGAACGGAGAACTCGTTCACATTAGATGACTCTCAGTGAAAGTTGCACCACATCATTAAGCGACAGTAAAAATTAGTGAGTTTGGACAGTTGGACGTAAAAGCTCAGAAAATGTTTATGCAATATGTACAGATTTGTTTATAATTTAATTATATGTTAAGAATTTATATCAAAACAGTTTCATTTCCAGTATAAAATTAAAAATAAACTCATTTGGGTAAAAGAAAACAAGACTGTAGTTAAATCATTGGATAACCCCTAACTAAATATTCCAAAACTACCAAGTTTATAAGAAAATTTACATCATTTGGTGCTCCTTAATGCATTTTTACAACAGAGAAGTAGGGGAAAATGTCTCAAAATCCACTGATTTAGTCTCAATTGTAATACAAAAATATACAAAACTCGTGTTACTTAATATGTATCCGTCCCAAATTTCCTTGAATTGCTCCTTTTGCTTCATTAGACTTGTACGATATTATATCCTTAAAGGAGTATAAAAATTCCCAAATATAAGATGCAGAAATCGTGTTAAAATCAGGGTGATGATAGTTTTTATGAAATATTTAACAGCTGCGGTTGGTTTATTGCAAAGGTCGAAATACTATTTCTGCTAGCTTCTAGATAGCAATATTTCTAAAGGTTTAAAATTACTGTCTGCATAATAATGAGGAATATTTGCCGAAATTTACGTTGAAAATCCTCTTGCGGCGCCCCAGCATGGCGTTTTCGCTACAAGGACTGCCGACAATACTCAGAGTAAAGTAATTGTGCAACATTATAAAACACGTAGGAAAAGACGCAAACTCTAGAACATAAGTCCTCTACATATGGCTACGCCCCCTCCCGAAAATCCACACAATTGCCAAAACTTCAGCTTCTCGTTCGCTTAGAAAACGATTTTTAATCTGCAAGTTGCTAAATTCCGAGAATTACTCTTGTCTTTCGATTTTTAGAATAATATAGAGCACTGCTATGTGCATTTCGGGCAACTGGGCAATCACTCAGTAACTGAATTCCAGGTATCTGACCTTTAAGCTAATTTTCTTGTTGAGTTTATTTTGTGGAAACACTAATTGCCTTTGGCCACACTGACTTATGAATAATTACTTCTGCTATACACAGAAATTTGCTAGTTGAAACCGTCGCCTCTTACATCATGCATTGATTTTCACACATGTACGTTGTTTGCTGTGATTATATCATACATATTATATATTTCTTTATAAAATAATTAATCTTACTGGTCAATAATTTTGGCATCAATATTTGGAATTCAAAACTGAAATTTTGTCCAAAACTTTGGAAAAGTGCAGCACAGCGAGACCTGTTATGGATGAAATTGAAGAAACAGGCAGTTTCTCTCCCTCAACTACTCAAGGAATTGATCTAAAAATTTGGGCAACTTTTTATTTAAGTATACATAGCATCCATAAGTTGGACCCTTTAGAGTTATAACCACGAATTTGGAACCATCTGCGCCGACCAGAATAATATCTAGAAGACCAAGAAACACTTGCTGAAGACAAATGAATGTGAATAAAGTAGGCTACGCTTCCGATATCCACACGTACAACGGAAGTAGTGAAAAGAGAGTTGGAAGACCATTCTTTCCGAGACAAAGCGGCGACTTCTCCCGCACTTGTAGCCATTCCATTCCATCATTGCTGAGAAGGACCTGTTGCTGCCACTGAAGGCAGGGGATTCTCGAGGGTAAGTACTGTCTAAATGTACGTGCCGACGAACCTGTAAAGTACTCTTCAAATCAAGCCGACACTCAAAACTGATTTTCTCTCTTCATTCAACAAGAATGGTTTGATAACTTCATCGCTACAGAAAGGTCTCAACGGTCAATGTAAACATCCGAGTGACAAATACGTTCATGGACGATGAACGTTCCAGACAATAGCGATGATATATAAATGATCCTCGTACATGAAAAGTACCCATTCCTCAAGCCGGGAATCGAACCAGCAACCATTCTTGAAATTTTAATTGCCATTTGTAGTGTAAAATAGAAACTTTCCTCTTGAGAAAAACATAAGTGTTTTAAAATTGCAAGAAATAACAGAACATGTCGGAAATGGTCAACAGAAAAATGTTATTTGCCACGAACTTTGTGCTTTAACAAAATCTACATTTTTTTGTGCAGTAAGTTCCTTATCTTTCAGGCGATATTACCAGAAAACTCAAGATATAAAGAGACGACCATGATTGCTAACACATCATTACTGGAAACTGATGCTCTTCGTGGCGAGAACACCAGTTTCCAGTGATGAAACTACTAAACAAGCAAAATCCATACAGTCCTTTGTCATCAAAATCTTAAAACAACACAAGATTATTGTAATCAAAATATTAACATATTATACAATAGGCATTTTGAGAAAAAGGTTCTGAAGAACATTTCACGTAAAGGGTAGTTTGTTCTGGGAAGGTTTATCAATAAAGTCTTCAGGTTGCATCTTTAGAAATTGCATAACTGATATACCACCCTGATTATTTATATGACTGCGGAGTTTTCAAAATAATTACATAAGAAACCACATTAAAAAAATATCTCAAAACTTGCATTTTCAATAACATTTTGGCATCAAAGTTTACAATCTAAATAGTTTGTTACATCACATTGAAAATGTTATTTTGATTTTAATAAACTTATACAGAAAACTACATTGGAATATATACTTGTGTAACATAACATATATTATATAGTAAATAATTCATCCACTAAAACCTTGTGTTGCGTATTTGGTACTTATAGCAATAATGGATGATATTGAAAAGAGGCGCGTTAAGAATTCATAACTTCATATCTTCTCCTTTAGACCAAATTATCAAGATCTTCAAAAATACGTTAACTTATCTCCATTTTCATTTTTAAGATAATTACATTAAATAAACTAAATAAACAAATGGAACTCAAGTTATTGTACAAATATAAACAGCATAGTCAGTTGCTCGCGTATTCACATGGCCGCAACAACTGTTTTTATGATTTACTTTTAGGTTAGGTTGCTTTAACTCATTTTTGTAGATTACTTTCACACATAAGCACACTGACACATCAACGCTTACAGGGGAGGGAAGGGGGATAATCCCAATTAAAGAAAAATTCCCACATTCCGGCCGGAATCAATCCTGAAACTCCAGGTGAGAAGTATCTAACTTTGCCTCAAGACATTTTAAGAATCCCTAAAAATCTTAGTTTCTATGTTAAGTAAATTTAAAACTTATGCAAGTATAAAAACTATAAGACGTATTTGGCTAATAATTTTTACTCTTCGTGTTATATAATTACAAAATCATCAATTTTAGAAAAATACTTTTAGAAACAATATTTTCACGAAAGCAGAACACATTATTTTGTAAAAACATGATTTCGTGATTTTATAAAAAGTAATTTTATTTATTTTATACTATTATTTGTATTTATTTCTTTATTTATTTTAATTGTAATGCTTGGAATGTATGAAGCAATTTTATACCTCATTAAAAACGGAAACTTCGAATGTGGTTAAGCTATCAAATTTGGAACATTATGGGAACACCGTGTTCAAAAGGTCGGGTAGTAGGCAAAATATGTAAGTATAAATATGTAAGTTTATTTATACATTCTTGTTTTGTCTTTGACACGTAAGCACGATTCACGAAATTTAATTCACATGAATCCTCATAAGAAACCAGTAATATACAGTTTTATAAGCACTAGGTGTTTAGAAAGCTCCAAGAATGCGTAAAAAGGAATTTCGACTTTTTCTAAAATATACTAAGATTTTAGCTCAATTATCGTGAATAAGAAATGGTTATCTACCGAATAAAATATATGCATCCTAT
This sequence comes from Mantis religiosa, assembly GCA_030765055.1. Lineage (NCBI taxonomy): Eukaryota > Metazoa > Arthropoda > Insecta > Mantodea > Mantidae > Mantis > Mantis religiosa. The sequence goes on along the minus strand of CM060949.1, from coordinate 134,649,402 downwards.
ATTTTCTGCAAAAAATAATTTCCCAAATAAACAAGTATGACATTGTTTTCAAAATAACCGGTGTTCCTTTAAATTCAATCGACTGAAGCATTTTGGACATTATTAATACCTATGCTTACAATAATTGTTTTGTAAACATGAGCATCGTCTCAATGTACCACATAAAAATGATATCAATACTTTTTTGAATGTATGTGTATGTTTTCTTAGTTGGGGCAAGAAAAGAGCAATAGGGACTTTGTTCACATACCCTTCTTACACCAAGCGTGACTATGGGGTAATTATGGATGCGCACAGGGGCAAACCAATGCTAGTTGTATGCTCTTGGTCTTTGGATCCAAGGTCTGCTCTAGATAACTTTGCTTCGTACTTCTGAGCTGTCCACGCGGTTGTCATAGCACAGGTTGTTCTGCGATGCAGGAAAATACATCACCAATATCAACATTACTGAGGCTAAGTATATAATAACTTAAATATTCCTGCAGAGCGTTACATGAAAGATGGCCATAACATTTTAAAAGACGAGAGAAACATTAATGCCCAAACATACATCTATAACCGCAAAATATGCAGATAATATCATTTGGTTACATAACTATACGTAGCAAACAATATAATTTTGTAAGCTTTTTCTCGCATAAACCCTGGCAGTTTCTTACAGACAGATTAATACTAGACTTTTAATGAGTAACAGTTACTATGTATACGTCAAACTATCTTCAGTTACCTTTTCACTAAAGTATCCGTTGCGATTTTTTTTTTTTTTTTTTTTTTTTTTTTTTTTTTTTTTGTTCATCCGTATATAAGACGAGCACGTTTCATCTCCACATGAAAATGCTCTTTCACCTACGAGGCGTCGTTATTTTATTCTAGTAATTCCGAGTAAAACTTTCAGAATGTTCTCCATAAATAACAGTGTTAAAGTACAATGATTGTCGTAACAAAGCAATGAGCACTTTACAACAACACTGGGGTGGGCGCCGGGATAGCGCAGTGGTTTCGTTCGCGGCTCCCATGCAAAGGGTCCCGAGTTCGATTAACGGTGATTTTAAGTCGGCCCTATTCACGCCTTCACCTCTGTCTAGCACATGTGAAGTGTCCCCTATGCCCAATGTGTTTCGGAGTCCACGGTATAAGCTGTAAGTCCTCTCGCCTCAACGTCATCTTCACTATCACCCTATCATTGAAGGTAATTGACACAATCCTCTGCGTGCCTCCATCTGAGAAATGGGTTCTGTCATCACGGGGTGGGGCGAAGTTACCCCGAAGGCCAAGGCTGCCATGTGGGGCGTGCTGATAACCAACCAACCAACCAACACCACTGGGATAGGAGATATGTTTTAAAACTATAATCACTTCCGAGGTTTTTAAGAATGTATGTTTCAAAAAAGTTCATGGAGTTACTAACACATATTACTTCCAAGCCAAAATCCATAATCTGAACACAGAAGCGACTATCGAAAGACACGAATCAAAGACATAAGATGCCATTATAGACTATGATGCCTATTCAAAACATTAGGATATAATCAGTATTATTACATGAAATTATTTGAACCTTTAAAATACACTCTATAAAGTTAAAACTACTTTAATAATAATAATAATAATAATAATAATAATAATAATAATAATAATAATAATAATAATAATAATAATAATAATAATAATAATAATAATAATAATAATAATAATAATAATAATAATAATAATAATAATAATAATAATAATAATAAAACAGGGCACATAGAATGTTTTACATTATATAAAGTATACAATATTTTCAAGTGAAGTGCGAACTAAAGTACGGTTTTTGAAAGAATAGAAAGTTATATGACGTGAATAAAACGCACTAAATATGAATGACAAACATTTGATAAAAAATGTTCCTTTATCTATTAACAGCTGAAAGCACTTAGCGCTCTTTCAGTCGTTCTGTGAGCTCAATCATCTCATCTGTGTCATATTCTCGGCAAGACACGCTAAGTTCCAGAAAGCACCAACATTATTTTAGAAGCCTTTTCTTTATTTGAAAATGCGTATCATACTTGTATGTGAGTTGTGGCTAGACACGTGGGATCCAGACGCGTGCTGCGACATTGTAACGCGCTTTGACGGGTCCCTAGCGTGCTTGCGTAAAGTTCTCTCCTTCATCGCCACTGGACGCGCCTTCTTTCGTGAACGTGGTCTGCGGTTAGGTTAGGTGTCTTCCCCCGTGGCGATACTTTCTTTCTGCGCATTTATGAATGGACGGCTTTGCACATGCGCACAATTCGAATTTTACTATCAAATATACGTGTTTTATGCATTGTATAAGGAACTGCTTGTCTCATTAAGGCAATTCGTAGGAAAACTTCTACAATTTCTTAATGCTTAACCGACTGATTTGGAATTTTAACCACATCTTAGGAGGATCAGCTTCTAAGTATCTACAAAACGTAATTATCAGAAATTATGTAAATATTGGTATTTATGTCAAATTATGTTATTTTATTACAAAATGTTTACTGATTAACAAATGATGCTGTAAATGGCTATGTTTTTGCATTTATTTAATTGAAATAAATATTTCCTATTTTCTACTGAAGAAACTTACTTTCTAATTTATATAATATTAATCTTCCTTCATACACATTTAATCAAAAGTAACTATTGGGAATTCTTCCTGTATGTTTTATACACCTGGCTTGCTAACTTTAACAAGACTGATGAAAAATTTGATCGCTTGAAACGTTTTATAAAATCAAATTTGAAGATGAATACTTATCGCGCGCGTATAGTATGCTTCAAAATGCTCCTCTGCAAGTCGTAAATGGCCAGCACAAAATGTTTAGAGATAGTGTCATTTTGAAGTTTTTAACCAAAATCTCACAATAGAATACCCCTAAACTTCCGGAATGATAAATATAAACATGGAAAGTAATATGAAGTTGCGGTCACACAACGCGCGGTCGTGCTAAAGCGTTCAGCGGCGCAACCGCACTCCCTCCATGCAGGATGTATGTAGTGTTGGAACGCTTAACGAAACTTGCTAAATTCCTGTGTTGGCATCACTGCAGTGTGAGCGAGAGCAAATGAGAAGCAAGCTTTGTCTCCGTGTGTTAGCAAAACTGTTGCGTTTCTCTCCGTTAAATCACAACAGCGATTGTAGTCGAATGGTTGTACATTATTGCTGTGTTTGTTTACATTAGAAATTGAAATCGATCCAAGCCCACGTTCTGTACTCGATACATCAGTTCGAACCTACCTAGCTAGAGAACAGGGACGGAGATAGTTTTGCATCGAGTAGAGATGTAAACGAGATCATACGCCGTATTAAAGGTTATGAATAGATGCATTTTTTTATTTGGATAAGTCACAGTATATTGTCATAATTCCAGCTATTGGTTAAATGAGAAAAAGAGGACGTAATCCTAATAGAGTATAGTTTCCAACTAATTTTACACGTAAATGATTTACAAGACTAAAAAATTATTCAAATTTGTTTTGTTTATCATGTAAATGTAGTATGTGTATTTTACATAATTCATTAAGGTATGAAGGTTCATTGGAACATATTTTATGACTCTCCTCCACTAAGTTACCCGGAACTAGACTAAAAGAAACTGGACTAATGCAGAAAGGTAATCAAGTATAACACGCAGACTTTATCGAAAGCTTTCCGATGGCACTGTTGAACTCTCTTTCCACGTCTTTTATGCAGCCATAGTTTAAATGTCACATACCAACAATTTGAGCAATTGGTTCTTTCCAGGTTAGCCAACGACTTAAGTAAAGGAAACATGGCTCATTTTTATATTATTTATAGGAATTTGAGATATTGATGCTGGATTTATTTCAGGCATTTAACACTTAAAATTACTGTTTCAGTTGATTAAACACAAAATTAGATCGGTATGAGAACGCAAGAGCAGCGACAGGTACCAGTGATATGTACAAGTGGTGACACTGGAGTATGGCCAACGATGCTCCATTGTTTCTTTGTGGAGCATAGGCCTCCTTGATCCAAGTCGTTCGTAGCATTAAATTTTTAAGGTCTTAGATAGCGTGGTGAAGTAGTGCAAACGTCATTTTACACAAAATACTGCAATGTTTGGGGTTTGGTAAAATAATTTCAGAAATGTTGGTGGTTACGAGCATATAAAGTATTGTCCTCTCTATTAAATACTCAGGTTTACCCATGCATCACCCTTACCAGAAACACTTGTCGTTTCCTCTAATTTGCAATAGAAGAGAAGTCAATAAGAGTTACCACAAAACAATCATTTGATGTTTGAATAACCAATTGACAGCCCTCTTACCTCTTAACAATATTAATCTGCAATGTTCACGAAATAAGTACCATAAAAAGTAACTATACAAGTTCACTAGAAAAAAGCAGAACTAAACTTCAATAGGAAAGGCACCAAGCAATGTAAATAGGTTAGGTACTTTAGTCAATAAGAAACACATGGATAAATACTAAAAACGAAAACATAAACATCAAATATGTCCATCGAAGGGATCCCCACTCCTAAACCGGAAAATGTGACGTATTTGGGCGAAAAGGTTTTATAATAATACAAGAGTTTAACACTTGTTAGCTGTACACACTTTCCCGTTCCAAATTTAATGTGGCGTTACAAGGGCTCTGGTAGATCTACAACTACAGAGCTGTATGACAGGGTGCAATATTGAAGATAGGCTTCCATCACGAGCAACGTGTACCATGACAACACTGGAAGTAATGCAGGTACACAGGACACTGGGGATAGTAAATAGCGCGTGTTTATCTTAATAGTTTTTAAAGTGTAGAATATGTCCAAGGAAAAACAATCAAATGAATAAACAAATAGGTTTGTAGGTAATAGAGGTTGCAAGTGTATGCAGTGTGTTGAATTTCGGGTCGGACTATTTGTTCGAACAGCATTATATTATTATTATTAATTATTATTATTACCATCATTGTCATTATTATCATCATTATCATCATCATTATCATTATTATAATCATTATCATTATTATAATCATCATTATCATTATTATAATCATCATTAATCATGTATTTGTTGGTCCTCCACATGTTACCTTCAATTATAATATTCAATCCAAATTAGAGATATGTTGATAGCTTTGCGCACTAATCAATGAAATGGAATATGCAGTGCACTGCCTGCAGTAATAAACGTTTGGGAGATTGAATACGAACTATTAATCTGTACCTATCTCATCACTTCTTACTGAAAGAACATACATAATGTATGATCCGTATGTCTCCACATGTTAAAACATTGTAGCAGTTTCAAACAAGTTACTACGTCAGACGTTTTATTACAAAAATCATATAGTCTCATTGCTTTATTGTGGAATTTGTATGTAGATTTAAACTTATTCTTTTGTTTCAATTAATTTTCTAGGTACACGGCAAAAATACTACAAACGCGACTATTTGATTTGTGGTTTCTCATAATGTGTATTTCCGATATCTAAGTTTTGGGTGGAGCACAATACCCTCTATATTGTAAAAAAAGAAAATACAATTAATAAGCAAATTATCTGTAGCTTTTATGATTAATGGCAACCAAAACATTTAAAATGCAGAGATATTGAAAATTTATTGTGGAAGCCTGACCCATTGTCATTATTGTTTTAAAATAAAAAATTGTTTACTTCTGCAGTCCTGTAGTTACCACGCTAGCCTACAATCTATAAACATACCTCATCACTGACGTCGAGATTAGGATTTAAAGTTTATCAAAGAAAATATAAAGTAAACAAACCCAATTATATATGCTGAACAAGTGGACATCGTTGTTCAATGAACAAGTCGAGGCCGCCAATATGACGGCATAAAAATGGAACATAAAGAGAAGAACTTATCGCATTAAATATACTTATTAAGACGATTTATTATCAAGTATCGGCATAATGCTTTCAGTTGCCACAGAGCTACCATGTATAAGGCAGTACACAAAATATCGTTTCGATATTCCATAGAGAACTAAAACAACATAAAACTGTAGTAAAGGCATTTATCAGCTCTAGTTGACAGATGTTCAGATGTCCGTAATACGTTTTCCGAACATGAGCAGTGGCTAATAACGCACCTTCTTTTGTTCTGGTGGTGACATCGTGAGCAGACCAAGTCATATCGGCAACGAAGTTCCTTTCAAGGACACTACGAGCGCGCTGCTTGAACACTTGCGTTTCCTCCCCGAACACCTCGCCGTAATATTCTTAAAGTTGAAATACTACGATAGCGACACCGTTTAATTAAATTCTAAAATGTATTCTTATGTGTATACTACCGCTATTCTATTTCCTCCTAAAACGAGTCTACCGCTTATGTAAATAAACGTATTCGATTTAATTGTGATCGAGATGAGGTGGAATGGGGAAAGAAAGAAATGAAAAAAGAAAGAAAAAGTAAAATGAATAATAGTTACTTGCGAAAAAGTAATTCCTTTCTTTACGTTTGTTTTTCACTATGCTGATTGTCACCTTTTTTCTTTTTTCGTGATTTAGGTGGACATAGCAGGTACAAACAACAAAGTAACCTATGAGCTGTCTGTTATTTCTCTTGGTAATTAGGCTTAAAGATTTAATAGTTTTACTATAAAAATTTATCTTTTACTAGATATTTTAAACAGGCAAATAATATGTAAATTCGGGTACATTAAAAACAATTGTTTTATGGTGTTTTTAATTATGGATTAATAGATTATTCCGGTGCAGATTAATAAGCAGGCATTATGCAAAATAACTTCTGAAGTGTTAAAATCCTTTTTCCACGTAGTTTTTAGTTTAGAAATAAGTGAATTTTGGTAAAGTTATTTGGGTCCGCAGTTACTTACGGGTTTCCGTTGATTCCATATTAGTACACAAGATAAAAGATGGTACTTTCACCTTTTTGAGAATAGAAAACGGTTAAATAAAAGTGAACAAAAGCAGTTTTGTCATCGATGTGAAATGTGACGTAATAGTTCCGTTCAACACTTCTGCGTCTTCCCTAAAGGATTTCAGAAACAGTGATCTGCAGATTTTCAACATAAATAAATATTTCTCGGCGAAACATAATTAAATCCTTGAATGATGTCACACTTGGGGTAGGTACTTACGTTACGAGAAGCCGTGAATCCCTGACACTGGTTGAAGATGCTCATGCCCACAACGGCATATCCGATGGTTGTACTCAGGCACTATCACACGGTTTTTACTTTCGTCTCGCACGGATGCCGGCCCGCATGGAACTGAAGAAAGCGAGCGGGGTTAGAAGACCGGCGCGGGATACCCTTGCGTCTTACTTGCCCAACCACAGCGTCGCTACTGGGTCGACCAGCCAACCAGAGCAAGCTGGCCGCTCGGGCCATCGCCAAACATGTACCCCCTCCACTAGAACGGCTTTGTGATGGAGGCAGCCCGGCGCCAGGGGCCCCAGCGCACACCCTCCACCCCTGTCCACCTGATTGCTGACCATCTACTGCCTTCTTGCCAAATAAAATCACATGCTCCCTCATGAAACACTTTCTCTACTTATTGTCATGGCCCATTTAGCAAATATTCGCATAACTTTTTATCTTTCTATTTATTTTAATGATAATTTTATCTAGGAAGATTTCAACTGGGCAATAAAACTAATATTCAATTTGTTGTAGGGTATACAGCGCTATGGGACAGTAGTTAAGGTAGGTCGTTATTTGCTAACCATACTCTAAATTTCACCAATTTAATTGAAATTGAAATCACTAATTTCTTCAGCATAATCGTAACAAAATTAATTTTCTAGCTCAAAATACCTAATTGCCAAAAAAAGAAAAAATGTCATAAAAATCGAGTTTCGTGTCAACTAGCCCATATGACGAAAAGTGAAAATTTTGGATTCGTTAATGTTGCGTAACATCATAGAACCTTTATAATTAATACATGTGTGTAACATTAACAAGCTTTCCTAAGAAAAATAACGATACATTTAAAACTTTGTATTTTAAAAAATTCGGTCATGTGTTGTTCTAATTAAATTCTAAGTGCAAAACATTCCTTCAGCCAGCTTTAGAGAACATACACTAAAATGCTGAACTAAAATGAAAAATTGCATCATGGGGTGACATTTTATAGAGCAAAAAAAAAAAAAAAAAAAAAAAAAAAAAAAAAAAAAATTATAAGAATATAAGATTACTGAAACACAATTGAAGACTTTCACCGCCGGCGTTACTCATCCAATTATTCATTCTTTCCGGGCTTGTGGTCCAGCAGCTTTTATCTGTCCTAGAGACTAGCGCTCCAGTCTTGTTTGGACTCCGGAGCCTGTCCCTGAGGATGCCAACGCAGATTTCGGCGAAACGGAGGATAAAGGTAATGAAATGAATGAATAATGAAATTGTAATTATTACACTTCATGAGGAATTAAGCAATAAGATTTCACGCACTAAGATATGATTTTGTTCGTTATTTAAATGTCACATTGGTTATTCAAATCACCAAAAATGTGCACGATTCTGTGGCTTCCTGCAACTATATCTATTTACTAAATGTGATGTGCTGATTCCAAAACTGTAGTCATCTTTTTTTTTTTTTAAATACTCAAAACGTTTTAATGTAGTTCTGGCATAAATATTGTGTGGAACTAATAAATACTAACTTCTTTGTTGAAATTGATGTTCAGACAACAATACATAGCTTATTCTAAGTCCAATCTTATCAAATTTAGTTTAGTCTGTAATTGATCATCAATAGTAAAGACCCATTTATACGAGTGGCAGTTGTATGTCATACATTTGTCATTTGAAGCAATGTCCTCTAGAAAGTATAAAAATAACCCTGATCTCGTACGTTGACATAACTGTGACGATATTTTATTGGAAAGATGAGAAAAATTATTAAACATTTTGTTAAAAAGGCCTTCAATGCCTATTTTCATGCGAAGCTTGGAGATCTTGACAAAAAATGGGCACAAAAAAGTAAATCATAGTTGCACAGAACAACTAAGAAAATGGAATCAGAAAATAAGCCCCTTGCTACACCTATGATCTGGCATGAACCTCGAAACCATGTGTATGATGCTATTCTTGCGTCTGTGATGTTACAGCCTACAACATAAAGAAAATGTAAGGAATCACTTATCCAAATTTGTCAGCAAAAGAATCCATATCACATGATCCTGATCTTACTGTGCCTTCTCCATTGCATTTGGAAAGAAATCGTCATCATATTCTGAAGGTTCTTCTCATACCCCCGGAACAGGATTTTCATCAAATTTAACCGCACTTACTCACACAATCAGAGCTTAATGATTTATTTCGAGATTTATTTCCTAAGAATTGTGTTGAATTAGGAAATTCATTGTTTATATCTTATTTAAAGAAGCAATAACAGATAGTAAAAAAGGTCATGAATTGGTTTTAAGAGTGTCATCGAAAACATCGGATCCAAATTATAGAAATACTATAGAATATATTCTTGCAAGAATTCGAAAGGTGTTGCAATAAGAGCGAAAAAGAACATTTCCTGCTCTCATTTGGACTTTTCTCCAGAAAATCTCGGCTTTATTAGCGAGGAGCAGGGTGAACGATTTCATCAGGGTATAAAAGAAACAAAGATGTTACCAGGAAAAACGGAAGGTGAATATTACAACTGCAATATTAGGAACTCTAAATAGCGTTTATTTCAAAGCAAAATGTAAAAAAAAATATCTGATGTAGTGTTCAAATGTATGTGATTATTTTGAACAGATGTGAAATATGAGAAATGTTTTAGGTTCACTAATTTTTATTTAGTAATACAACAAATTTGATAGAGAAGAGTATAAAGATTCATATTTTGTGATTTCTTCTATTGTGAAGGACTGGTACGTGATGGAGAAAAACTAAGTTCATATTCTGATTCAGCGTACTCAAATTAAGGATGACATATTAAAATAAAAGGCCCAGAGGTAACGTTAAATTTTCCATATTAGTGAACTGCTCCTAATGGATTTTTTCCATTAAATTTTTAAAATATGTTTTTAATGTTTAAAATTCAAAATCGAGTATCCTTAACATTTCACATTTGAGAAAATATAAACCAAAACAGTAAATACTTCGAGAACTTACGCTTTAGGCAACGCTCCTCCTGCAATATGTTTCTGAAAGTCCTTGCCTCGCAAGTTGTAGATTCTCGCATCACTGAAATTTGGTACACATTTCCAGAGCAGTTATTTGTACTAAACTTCATAAAACGATTCAACAATTAGAACTTCAAAGAGCTATACCTAATTTTGATATTTTGGTTACTTAATCCTAATGGAATCATCTGAATTAAAATGCATTTGTCCATTTTAAATGTAGGTGTTTTGGATTTTCATTCTCAACAGTTTGGTCAATAATACACGTATCAGAAGATGGGAGTGTCTGACCAATTTTTCCTTAATTTTCATGTACCTTACGAAAGTCCAGGAATTACCTAATCATAGTGAATTTTTGCAAATGTTAGAGATTTTTTATTGTTGATTTTCGGAGCAAAACTGAAATTAAACAGGTTATAGGTTACAGTAAATATATCTTTCATAGTTTGTCTTGAACTAAAGTTGGAACAAAAGAGTAATGAAGACCAGATAGTAGGGATGGTTAATTTCGTTTTGGAAACTCAATTTCTGTAAATATCTAGAAAAAACTTAATTACATTTCTAGCTTTCCCTTGGATAAATTTAAGATTTCTACCAAGTTTCTATCAAGTTTCATAAAACACGTCTTAGTAGCACATTCTGACACCACCATTTTCATTTTCGTATCAACCTGTGTATGCTTATCAAAATTTTTAGTGGGTAACACTATTACTTTTATAAAAAAAATAACAAATAATTGCAAAAAATAAATTCAGTGTGTTAAGGCCTATTTATAACGTAAGAAGCAGAGGTTGCTTATGAGAATCAGGGATCATTAATCACTTGGTGTTGAAGGTAAAGGCAATTAGATGTGCACGATCCTAGTCTATTAGCTTAAAGGTCAGATTCCTCGAATTTAGTTATGTTCAGCTATTGCAGACGTTACTAAGGCACATAAGATAGTGTTTTGAAAATAACAAATTTAAATGAAACTCTTAGGATTGACCAAGTCACAGAGTAAAAAGGGGTTCTAGTACTTTAATAAGTGCAACAATACGTAGGGGTAGTTAGTAGAGCATATATTTCTAAAATTTGCGTCTTTTCCCTTCGTGTTTTTAGTGCCTGTGATCGTCTATCGGCAGCAGCAGAGCTTACGGACCCACTCAAGCTACGTAGATTCAGCTGACATTGTCGAGGTACAAACCTCTTACCAATTCGCATCATTTCTGTCGGGATACTTCAAGAGTTAGCCGATGTCCAATGGCTATAATTTGGAGTGATAAAATTCAACAATTCAATGTTTCAACCTCAAATAGTCAACAAATCACTTGAAACAGCTTATTAATAGTTTCCATTATTGACTGGAGTTGCCCATTGTCATCCGATCCACGCATACTCTAGAAAAAAGGTCTCGCAGCTCATCACCGGAACAGCTGACAGCAAATTCAACAGAGAATGAGATTAGATATCTCTCTCACTCACCCTATCTCGCACACATACACACGCATTGTCCAATATACACACAGAGATCCAATTTTATTTAAATATTGTGAGAAATCGCGATATAGAAATTTTGGGTCAGTTGCAAAATTTGCTCTAAATTAGCAGTATCGTAGTACATATTCCAATGGATTTTAAGTCCTGAGGATCTGTATATTACTCATACTTAGCACTTAAAATAATTAGAGATGTATAAAATTCTGTATAACCTTTTATCCAGTTACGTTAAAACTGTAATAATTTGAATATATATTTTTTAATTATCTCTAGTTGGTAGGACTGCGAGTCTAATAGGGATCAGTCCTATTAGCTTAGGATTAGGATATCCTATGGAGGGGATTCGGTACGTAGGCCACCATGCTGGGCCCATTGTACCTATCCCCCAAGTGGGGCACTCCCGGGAGGAAGGATGAGGCGGGAGAAAACAGAGGGCAGCCGACCCAAGGAGCCACGATAGTGCAGAGGGCAGGATTCCTACAGTTTAATTATAGACTTCCCCAGACAGGCCAGCACAACGGACACGCTCCTACTGCGGAACGGCAACGAGCCCAGCAGCCGAGCCCCACAGATCCCTGGCTGGCGGTCCCGAAATGGTCCTAGCAGAGGCGCGGAGACCGATCTACCGGAGGAGGAAGTGTTTATTACGAGCATATCAACCCGCCACGCACCGCTGAGATACCCGCCGACACCTCTACCCTGAAAGAGACCACGAGATGAGAGATGATGTGAATGGAGCGACAGGAAATTCGGAGGATGCAATTCGCCTACCCAGCATTCACCTAGCTACCCGGGAAACCCCCGAAAAAATCCATGGGTCAGGTACGTCGGCCACGGGAATCGAACCCGAGCCACCCGAATGCTGGCAAGACGAAAGCGCCTGAGCCATCCCGCTCGTTAGTCCTATTAGCTTCTCTAGGACCTATCTGCAGTTCAAACATTTAATTACGAATTTCGCCGGAAGTAATGCTTTGAGCTCCCTTAAATCGCAGAAGAAAGCATGTGTGTGCATGCATATGAACAGCATAATTTAAGAAAGAAAAGTTCAATAAGTACTAAACATGACATTTGGTTTAGCACGTTCCCAGGATTGAAATATTAAAAAAAAAAAAAAAAAAAAAAAAAAAAAAAAAAAAAAATCAAAGCATTCGTCCCATATAAAATTATTTGCTATTACTCACATTTATTTTTACAGAAACAGCTATTGGTGATTTTGATTAAGATACTACGTTTTTAAAATATTAACATTACTAATAAAATGTATATATTAAATTTTCTGCGGATACCATGTGAAGTCCATTACAATTGGAATACCTGGTCAACTAGAAGAGGAAGACAAAATGTTATTGCGCAGAAAGATAGAGTTCTCTAAAAAAAACTCAAGTCATTTCAAATAACCGTTATGGCATTAGCCGTTTCCGAGATATTAGTTTATAATCTTATTTAATTGTTTAAAACTTGTGTAATACTTGTATCTAACTACTGCTTCAGCCTCATGTATCACTAGAACGAAATTAAAATATTTATACAAAGCTTTATCGGAACTAACAGAGAAAAAGAAGTTTTTGTAAGAATAGTTTCTAGAAGAGGGTAAAATGAATGTACTTTTTGTTTTGTTTCATCTAAAGCTACCCAGGTGTTGGACAATGCCTTTTATCAGTGTTACTGCAATGAAATATTTCAAACAATTGACATGCATGCAACCAACCGATTGAAAATAATCCATCAGATTAACACAATCACGCTTTATTCTCGCCATTTTAGTAAATATCTAAATTTGTTCCAATTAATGTGCTAAAATGAATGGAAATGGATTAGCACTCATAATTAAAGCAGATCTGCCGGAGCTAGTATAAATTTCTGCCCCATTAAGTTTCCAATTGGAACAAATCCTTTCATAACACTGGAGGGTACAAAAGCCTTGGTTAAAAAAGTGAACTGCCAGGTCAACTCCAATTGAACACGGGAGTTAACAAGGCAATCTTATCTAAATATCCGTTTGTAACTTGCTAAACCTGTGTGCGCTGGAAGCAGATAAACAAACCCGTAAAGAGAGTGAGAGCGACCTGGATAATCTCCTCTTGTGGTACTTAGTACCAAGAGATTCCTATAACAATTATCTTTGTCCTGCAAAACACTTCTGAACAAAGAAAACCACGAGTTTAGTTTAAGCAAAAAGGTTAACTAAAACACACCATGGGTATTACAGTAAATGTAAACACTAAGTAGTCATTTTTAAATACACTACACTGTTCGAAAAATGTGTTGCAGATTATGCTGTTTCTTCTACATTTTCTAAGCCGTATCATTAACTCATCTGTCATTTATATGTTTTTCTGATTTCTTCATTTTCTTTTTATAAGAAATAGTAAATACATAGAATACCAAAACCTGAGTGAGAAGTTTTACAATTTTGAGAAGAAATGACCGGGAGATAGGTAAATGATTGTAATAAATCATTTCCATTATCATTGGTGTCATAAGCTAAGCATTAAAAATTTGTCACGAGGTCATTTAGCGAGTTTTTTAGTGCAGTTCAGGTATTTAAGGCTTTGTACATTTGAAGCACACGATTCAGAAGTTAAGTCAATGTTTTTGAGAAATTCTGTTAATCACACGGTAAGTACTCTGAATACCAGTTATGTAATAGTGCTAAAAGATTTGCGGATCAAAAGATGTTAGATCGACCCTGGCATGTTGAATGGACATCAATTTAAAAAACAAAAGTTGTCAGTCCTTTCGAGTTAGACGTTTTTAAGTCAAGTAGTTACCGCATTAGCCGTTTGGTGGTGCAACTACACTGTGCCACCCAAGCTCTTTGATATCAGCTTAGATTAGACATTTAGACAGACATTTTTAGACATTCCTCAAATGAACTTTCAGTAAGTTTATCTGTACTTCCCAATACCAGGGCACACTTTCATGCCTATTGAAAGAATTGTTGGCAATATTGAGAAGAAACGATCAATGGATAAAGTCTTAGACCCTTCCACACGGGTAAAACTGACCAAAGATTCACTACAGAAGAAGCCCATTGATGTTGTCCATGTCAAACGTTCATTGATCGATAACAGTGAACATGATGCACTCCAGTTGTTGAAGTTTTTGACTTCAAAGATACCCTTGTAAGAAGTATTCCTTAATTCACTTTAATCCGGGGTCTGTGTCTCCAAAGAGGATGTGTACCAGAAGTTCGTCACAAAATGTCTTCCTCACTTTATCGTCCCCAGTCTCTTTGGAGGAGAGGATGAGGATGCAAGTCCTACACAAGGCATGTGATAATGTGAAAAACACCAGATAGACATCGGAAGATTAAGAAGGCAAAATATTACGATGTTCGTTCACTACTGAAACATGTCACCATGCGAGAAGGTACCACATTTTATGACGACATATGGAAGTGAGGTAGAAGATAATGTAGGGATGGAGCGATGTTTTGATTACAGTTGTATGTCAATCCATGAAGTGCTTACTGGATTAGTCCATGGTAGAGATGCATTGCTGAAAATAAAGTAATAGTTTATCCATGGCAACATATTATAATACTGTATAATGGAGAAACTCTGGCATTAAGAATCAGAAGCTGTTAAGTAACTTAACAACTTTTCTTCCATTTTAAGTTAAAAGTTGTTAAGTCCTAATACCCATATTGCCATCGAAGAGAGAAACACTTCAACACAGTACTTTGTACCTCCAAACGGACCCATCACATAAATCTTTCATTTTTATTAATATTTTGGTATTTAAAATTACTTTTGAAAACTTTGAGCAGCTCTCTTGTACAATTTTGAAAGATTCACATAGCAACTCCTGCTTCTGATCGCTTCAATTCAAATGACCATTAGCTCAAGATGTGCCTATAAATCAAATGTTTGTTGGTGGAATGTGATTCTTTGTATACTAATAAAGAAGCTGTACTGCTAAAGTTTGCATCTTTTTCCTTTGTATGACTTGAAGATGTGTCTGCTGTGAGATTATTGGCATCCTCCAACGCTTAAACATCACGCTCAATTTATATAGTAGAGCTTAAGCGTTGGTAGCTTCAGCGTAACATTTCTGTCTATCATAACAGACACCTGGCTTTATTATTACGGAAACAGTCCGGATAGAGCAGAAAGTAGCAGATATTATTCCATAGTTACTATTTCGTGTGATAACATCCGGAAACTGTTTAAATGTATAGCATCAACACTCGGTAGCCCACTTAAAACAAATAATTATTTATCTCTGTTAAATTTGTGTCAACTTGATCACATACACTCACGATATACAGAGATAAAGATATTACATTTCCCTACTGAAGCAAAAAAGCAACATATATACCGGAGAACAAGAAAAGAATCGGCTTCAATGCTGACACACATCAACGTCATTAAGGATTACAGAAAAAGATGGCTCCCGTTAAAATGTGAGGCTGACATTCGGATGTTCGACCCACACTGACCTTGAGATTTCTCGCGGATTTCCCTGGTAGAGAGTTTTTTTTTTTCTCCTTATTTACGTCCTCCAACGTTAAGTCATACTGGATGAATGGAATGGGTGAAATGATGCTCAAAGGAGCCCGGGGTCCATAGAGCTTAGAGTTACCAAACGTTCGTCTTTCAGGATAAGGGAAAACCCCGGAAAAACCTTATCCAGGTAACTCACCCTGACCGAGATTCGAACTTGGTAGAGAGGTCATTGCTGAGGGATTTTTCATCTAAAATGATTTCCTTCTCATATTTTCCCCTTTCATTCCGTTTTCTTGTCATTTTCCAATGTACTTCTGCTTTCCTTTTACTTTCCCCATTCATTCCTGCAGCATTGTCTTCATTATTCCTAGAACACTAATCTATGAAGTAACTTCGAATCACCACCCTTTAATTTCTATATTAAAACGGGGACTTGGCTTGCGTCACTTCCTAATGAACTGATCCAATTCTTAAGATTTCTTGACGATGGTTTTGTTCATACTTATGCCGGACACACACACATATTCCCGGCAGGCGTAGTGAATTATTCAAGTACATTAAAAATGCCACTTTTCCAGTTGGGAATCCACCCTGGGACTTATGGATTGAAAAAGACCATAAATGACATCTCTTAAAATACAATATTCAGATATTACTGAAAATTTATTCTTTAAATTCTCTGAACTTTAAAAAAAAATCTGTTTGTGTGTGAGAGAAAGAGAAGGAAGGAAATATAAATAATAGTTGCATAAAGGCCAAATTTGTATTTAACTTCCGCATTTTTCAAGGATGCAACAGAAAGAGATTCTCTTAAATACCACCAATTCAAATGATCCGGTTATTCTTTCAAACATATTGATGAAAATTTTGCATTTTTTCTATAATATTTGTTACAAAGTAGATATTTTGAATGTTATGGGAATAAGCAGTGGTGTCTCCTTTATTTAATGGAATATTACATAGCTAGGGAGCCCCACAACACAGCTGTACTTTCGGAAATTGTTTTATAACATACCTGTACCCAAAATAAATGCTATAAAAGAAGTTCAAATATAAGCAAATAAATATATCCCAGAGAGCAGAGATTTGGCTACAAAATAGGAAAACCAAACCAAACGCAGATGAATACCAAGGAAATAATACCCCTCTGGCGGATTCATAGTTATTAATTCATTCTTGTGACCAGGAGAGAGATTTTTTGGGGGTTAGGGACGGAAGATGTGGTGTGATACATTATATATTTTCCCCTATCAATAACATTCATACATGTTATAACTATAGAATTTATATAAGAACTATTATTCTGTCGGCGTTACGCTATAAACGATATATCTTAGGAAGTATTTAAGATTAAGCAACTAATTTCGGCATCCGGAAACAACATTCAAATGTTCATCGTGTTGTGACTCTTGTGGTGGACAGAAAGGAGGACAATAACTGCAAACTTTCAAGCATATCCGAGATTACTCATACGACAAAATTGAGGCCCACGGAGGACCTGGGTTTCCGGATTCCCCCTCTGTCGCCCTCACTCTTCCTCACGTGCACCTCTGGCTGTCTCATCTCTTGCTCTGTCTCTCGCTCCTCTCTTGCACAGCAAAATTATGTATCACTGTTTTAGGAAGAAAGTATGTGAGCACTGAACAAACAGAACCTGTGTGAATTAGAATGATAAAAATAAAAAAATAAAGAAAATATAAAGAAAAAAGAGAGAAAGAGAGGAAAAAAGAAGGAAAGAGAGAGAGAGAAAAAGAGAAGGAAAGAGAGAGAGAAAAAGAGAAGGAAAGAGAGAAAGAGAGAAAGGAAAGAGAGAAAGAGAGAAAGGAAAGAGAAAAAGAGATAAATAAAGAGAAAGAAGGCAAGAAGGAAGGAAAGAAGGCAAGGAGGAAAGAAAGAAGGAAAGAAGGCAAGGAGGAAAGAAAGAAGGAAAGAAGGCAAGGAGGAAAGAAAGAAGGAAAGAAGGCAAGGAGGAAAGAAAGAAGGAAAGAAGGCAAGGAGGAAAGAAAGAAGGCAAGAAAGAAAGAAAGAAAGAAAGAAAGAAAGAAAGAAGGAAAGAAGGCAAGGAGGAAAGAAAGAAAGAAGGCAAGGAGGAAAGAAAGAAAGAAAGAAAGAAGGAAGGAAGGAAAGAAGGAAAGAAGGAAAGAAAGAAAGAAAGAAGGAAAGAAAGAAGGAAAGAAAGAAGGAAAGAAAGAAGGAAAGAAAGAAGGAAAGAAAGAAGGAAAGAAAGAAGGAAAGAAAGAAGGAAAGAAAGAAGGAAAGAAAGAAGGAAAGAAAGAAGGAAAGAAAGAAAGAAAGAAAGAAAGAAAGAAAGAAAGAAAGAAAGAAAGAAAGAAAGAAAGAAAGAAAGAAAGAAAGAAAGAAAGAAAGAAAGGAAAAAAAAAGAAAAAAGAAAAAAGAAAAAAGAAAAAAGAAAGAAAGAAAAAAGAAAGAAAGAAAATCTAGTGACATTCCAGAAAATATAAACCCCCAAAATACTGCCATCAAGTAACGTTAATGTTAATTAAATAAATATCATAAAAACCAAAAATTATTTACTAACTCAATTAATTACTAAACCTATTAAACTCTATAGGATCTTCTCGTCCCTTAATAATATTTAAGTCTTTTTACTTAAATTCTAAATTCAATTTCAAATAATATAAAACAGTATTTGCCTCGTCCAACCATTCATCCATGATAGAAATTAATCATAACAGAGAAAATTTAGAAAAATCTGGTGAAGTATTTTTTTATTCTTTTGTGCCTAGAGATATTAACAAAACACAAGGGCTTGTAGCTTTTATCTGTTCAAGTGAAACTAGGGGACCATAAAAGAAATATTACAATTTAGCAAGTATTCTATTTCAATCGGCTGGCTTAAATTAAATAAGTAACTATAACTTCTTATTTACCCCTATAGATAAAGCTTCCCCTTATAAATATTAATAAGTTTCAGTAATGCACTTAAAATTAAAATCAATAAGACGGAAATTTAAAAGTTTTATTGCGTTTATGTTGGATACATATTTTTAATAAAAGTTTCTTAGAAGTGAGGTTTAAGGTTAAGCTATTTTCTATACAAATTTTACTCCAAATCATCATTACGTAAGCTAGCCAGGCTTAATGCTACATAATCAAAACTTTCTGAACTGATTGCTAGTAAAAACATTAAAGTAAGTCAATATAAGTATACTGGTAATACGAGAACTATTAAAAGTTTACATTCTCCCTCTCTTTTATACGCAAAGTTAATTATTAGATCGTCATTAGACATTTCTAGCTCTTTATAGTTTTAAACTGTTTACTCCCCTATAAAGCAGTTTTGCGTTGATTTACCAAAATTTAGAAACTGCAAATAGTTTGCACTTTTATAGGAAGAAAATAAACTTTGAGGTTTCTTAGGTTATGAGGAAGGTCTAATAAGCATAATTTTGTAAAGATAATCATATCCAAAATGGGAATATTTTGCATAAAATGAACTTTATGCACCTATCATATATCTAAATTTTCCTGAATTTGTTGTACAAATTACTGCAGATTTTATACACTTTGTGCGCAATTGTTTCCGACCAAATATCCTTAAAAAAGCTATCTGAAGCAGTCACATGCACTCCAAGAATACACGGAGGTTAACTGCAGGAGGAAAATTAATAGAGAGCTCCAAGATGATATCCAGGATAGGAAAAGATGCAATAGTTTAAGTGAAAAGGGGAAAAAGAAAGAAAAAGGAAATAACAAGAACCAGCGATATTATTAGAAAACATAATAAATCAGTTGTAGGAATGAAACAAATTGAAAAGTACCACTTATAATAATATAAGTCAGATGTATAGAGTCAACATGAAAAATTCACTGCCATAGCCGGGATTTGAACCACGGATCTTCTGGTTTCCGTCCAGCCGCACTACCATTGTGCTACTATGGCCAACGTGCCGACATGACATTAAATTCTCCATTTGACTCGTATATTTCCCCGGTATGTCGGCACGTTGGCCATAGTAGCACAATGGTAGTGCGGCTGGACGGAAACCAGAAGATCCGTGGTTCAAATCCCGGCTATGGCAGTGAATTTTTCATGTTGACTCTATCCATCAAATATCTTAGCCTATATACGGCTAGTGTGGAGAAATGATTAATTTCCATCAATTAACTAAAATAATAAGAGTTAAATGATGAAGCCTGGGACTTAAGTACTTACAATAGTAAGTCGCCACGAACGGTGTATCTCGGATGCGAGAGCCCCTAGTGGTCTACCGGGGAAATATACGAGTCAAATGGAGAATTTAATGTCATGTCGGCACGTTGGCCATAGTAGCACAATGGTAGTGCGGCTGGACGGAAACCAGAAGATCCGTGGTTCAAATCCCGGCTATGGCAGTGAATTTTTCATGTTGACTCTATCCATCAAATATCTTAGCCTATATACGGCTAGTGTGGAGAAATGATTAATTTCCATCAATTAACTAAAATAATAAGAGTTAAATGATGAAGCCTGGGACTTAAGTACTTACAATAGTAAGTCGCCACGAACGGTGTATCTCGGATGCGAGAGCCCCTAGTGGTCTACCGGGGAAATATACGAGTCAAATGGAGAATTTAATGTCATGTCGGCACGTTGGCCATAGTAGCACAATGGTAGTGCGGCTGGACGGAAACCAGAAGATCCGTGGTTCAAATCCCGGCTATGGCAGTGAATTTTTCATGTTGACTCTATCCATCAAATATCTTAGCCTATATACGGCTAGTGTGGAGAAATGATTAATTTCCATCAATTAACTAAAATAATAAGAGTTAAATGATGAAGCCTGGGACTTAAGTACTTACAATAGTAAGTCGCCACGAACGGTGTATCTCGGATGCGAGAGCCCCTAGTGGTCTACCGGGGAAATATACGAGTCAAATGGAGAATTTAATGTCATGTCGGCACGTTGGCCATAGTAGCACAATGGTAGTGCGGCTGGACGGAAACCAGAAGATCCGTGGTTCAAATCCCGGCTATGGCAGTGAATTTTTCATGTTGACTCTATCCATCAAATATCTTAGCCTATATACGGCTAGTGTGGAGATGTGTCAACTTGCGACAGTTGCCCACTCATTTCATCCCCCATATGCACCTGATGCCCGCCTCGGTAGCGTAGATGGTAGCGTGTCTGCCTCACCTTGAAGAGGTCCCGAGTTCGAATCTCTGTCAGAGTGAGTTACCTGGATAAGGTTGTTCCGGGGTTTTCTCTTATCCTGAAAGACGAATGTTGGATAACTAAGCCCAATGGACCCTGGGCTCATATGAGCCTCATTTCACCCATTCCATTCATCGTCCGATATGACAACGTTGGAGGACATAAATTAAAAAAAAAAAAAAAAAAAAAAAAAAATACGCGCCTGATTTGTTCTGTTGAAAGAGCAACCTGCTGTTAACTCAAGCTCACTTTGGTAACGGTTTTGGGTGTAAAAGATGGAACTTCAACTTCTGTCATACAAAATGATATCCATGTTACATAAGAGATTATTATCTAAAGGCATTAACAGTGTAAACACTGAGTGATTTGTCTAACAGCTGTCTACATGCTACTTAATGGCAAATGGAGTGTTAATGCATTAACAACTTAGGTAACCGCTACCTGCAAATATTCATTACGCAATGCTCTGGTATACATTATATAAACACGATTCGTATGCAATATCATTAGCCATTACCTAGTTATTGGGTATTTATTATTTTGATATAAGATATTTAATATAATCGACACCTAAGTGATTTACTTTAGTAAAGAAGAGGCATTAAGTATTTGATATATATTGTGCATGCATTTAATTTATGCAGTTTTACAAAAATATACCGCAAAAACTAAATATTTAAGTTTTCCGGAACATCAACTAAAACCAACGTATAAACTGTTTTATTAAAATAATGAAATTAGAAATACAAGGTACAACGATTAAAGAATTTCCGATGCTGCCGCCCAATTCGTATTTATTTATACAAACAGGTTATAAAGCTGCTACAAAGTAAATATAAACATTTCAGCTAACATGTGTAAATGCAATTTGTTAACCCCATGTTTTCTAAATATCCTTAGGCAGCACATCTACCCTCAGTTCTCCATGATACTTTCATACAGAATTGCTATCTGAATGGTCAATCGCATCCTTCACTGGTTGGAGTAGAGCTCGTCGCTACCCCCACCTGCAGTAAGAATCGATTCATATCTAACTTAGTCTATCAGAAACATTGGAATATTTACATCAACTGAAGTAACTCATTTAATAGGGGCTGATCTCTTTTTTTCTGTGAAAACTTTAGTTGTGACGTCAGTCTAATTCTAAAATTAGCTATATCTGAAGACCATGCGGCATTTCTAGAACTTGGGAGATTTTTGGGGGTTAAGGCAATCGTCCGCTCACATTCTTGCAAGAAGGATTAACGATAAAATTCTTGTAGATATTTGTGTAATAATTTCATACGGAATGAAAAGAGATAAAGTTGTGTCGCATTTTGCCAGCATTCTTTTGAATAAATAGCAGATATTTACATATCTGATTGGTTAATCTGAAGCCACACATATATAATAGTAGAATTATTGCGTCTATGTGCGCCACTAGAGAAAAGATCCCCCACCCCAATGGCCAAATGGCTTCTTTCCGAAGGCCAGAAAAAAAATTGTCGAGTTGATGGGAAAGTCGCAGCTCGAATTCTAACTTCGAAAGTTCAAATTTTCTGTAACGAAGTCATTCGCTTTAATGAAAACCTTTTAATATACCCAAAAGGAAGAAAAAATATTGGTTCTATAAAAGTGGGACCTAAATTCTAGTTTAACCGAATAACAATGCTAAGAAACAAAAAGTTATTTTTTATAAGTGGCGCTTAGTAAGAATTAGATTTTTCTCCCTTAATTTTTCTAGTATTTTATTTTATATATACCAGTTAGTGGAGCGATATTAATCTACGGGAGTATGTCTGATCACTGCTCATCTTCCTATTTGCACACTGATCTTAACACAATAGAATCTAAATATAAGTACATACGTTATTTAGTTGTGTTTCAAATTGTGACTTCGTTGTTATTTTATTTGCTTTAAGTGTGTGTACAAACAGGAAATAAATAGTGAACAAGCTCGCGCTCAAAATCAATCTATTGCCACTCCAAGGTGTATTTGTCTCTGTTAATGCAATAATACAGAAGAGAGATAATTCAAGACAATTTTATTGCTATAATTTTACTTTAACATACGCTTTAATCCATTTAAATGGCAATCCATAAATTCGAAATTATTAAAGATTTTCAGTTTAAGGTTTTTTAAGTTTTAGTGAGGGTCCTAGAAAATTAAGCAAAGCAATTTGGTTATTATCCAGGTTTTTCATCTTAGAATTGTGCCTTCCACAGAGAGACATAATTTTTAATGAGGGAATTAGGAGTTTAGTGACAATTCTGTTTAGCTATTTCACTATATGGTTCACCTGACCATAAATAAGTCTCTTCCGAATACTTTCTTTTTTCATATATATGATTAATATCGTTTCCACTTTAAAAAATTGTCATTTTAAGATGCAGAAATAACTGATTACAGTTTAGAACTTATGCTGTTTTTGTTTTAATTAAAATTGCACCGAATTTTGTAATTTTATATGCGTGGTATTTAAACCTTAATTTTATATAGATTTTATTCGAACAATTACTTGATATAATAGAAAATTTCGGCAGCCAACGAAGAAATCTGTGAAGTCATAAAAACCGAGCCATGGCTCTTCTTCCGTCAAACTGAACACCATTTTCGCTCCATTTGAGGTATTATTATCAACAAATTGTTTTGTTACAAGCAAAGGGATCATTTTATAAACGCAAAACAGGAAAAAGGATTTAAATCTTGCAGTTTTAAAAACATTTAAACTGTTTGAAAGCCAAAGATGAAATTAATATCCTTTATTTCTGAATATTATAAAGGAGAATTTCTTATCTTAATTTGGGTGCTAAAACTTTGTCTCAAGCATTTACGTCGTAGGTGAGAAAATATGGCGTTCCATTCAGAAATTTGATATCGATATTTCAGTATAAATGCACGTTTTGTGATCCCCTGGATAAAAAACTTTTAGAAAATTGTATGTGTGCGCGTGTGTGTGTTTATGACTAAAAATGAAAAGTTGTTTAAATAACACACTTACATTTGTTGAAAACTTTCCAAAGAGAACTCGAAGATTTAAGAAAATCGGCCACTGCAGACTAAAATTTACTTGCAACATTTTTAGAAAATTTTGATTTCTCAGTAATACTCTAAAGGTTTTGATTAAAAGGTTTTATTCGTGCAAAATGAAATGTGTAGCTTGAATTTTCTGGGAATGTCCTCAGAAACACTTTTCAATCTAAATAACGTTTGCATTACTAGTAAACTATAAGAGATAACCTTATTATATGTTGTTTTTTTTTTTTTCAGTTTTTTCAACGTTTTGGTGAAGCATATCGAAACCACATTTCCTTGGATTTCCCAATATTGAAACTTTATTTTGAAATGGGAAGTGTTTATTCTATAAAATACATTACATATGCAATCTAGGCTATGCAAAGAGACTGGAATTTCGAAAGGTATCACATAATGACAACTCTTAAGGGTATTTGACTACAGCTTAAAGCCCAAAGTATTCTCATATTCCTTTGAAATTCAAGAAAATTAGCAATAAGAACTTTTCCTCAGTTAACATGAAGTAGATAATGGAATAAGCATTTGAAGCAATACATGGTACAAGCTTAGAGAAAGTCATGCGAATGCAAAATATCAGAATTTGTTAGGAAGTAATACTTTGATACTTCGCAAGTGTGTCATTTCCCAAATATTGTCTGCTACGTGTAAATATCAGAATTTTTGTCAGATTTAGGGAAAGAAAGAAAACAAATGTTTGAATTACACAGCGTAATGCAGTTGATATCTGCCGTTTCACTTGAGTTGCCTGAAACAAATTCCGGAGGAGATAAAACAGAGTGGCCTTCCTGTTAATATGACGCATTCAGCTTCCGGTCAACGTGCTTGCTGGAGAACAAAAGAAGAGCGGTTGGATCTGTTAATGCAGGTCAGTAGTGGCATAACACAAAGGTTCCACTTGTTAAGGAACAGGTCTGTACGCTCCTCGCTGCAAGATGCTGATGTTCCTCCCCTCCCCGTAGGCTGGACCATCCCCTCACTCTCTCTCACTCTAGGCATCAAGGTCTGCAGGGTTGCCAACGCCTTCACCTGCATCCGGGATGAGACGAATCTCGGGTTCGAACCTCGGAACATGACGCATCCCTCAGTCCGACGAACTTTTCATTTCCTAGAATTGAATGTTTACCCTGAATTTCGGTTCAAGCATCTCTAGTGGAATTTCCTCTACGAGGGGTTCCCTGCTGGAGAACAATGTTCTTGGAAATTTCTTTGTGAGAAACATCAAGGGCGGAATTTGAAGGCGCCAACCGCTGGCCGGCCGCTCGACTTTTTCACGTCCACAGCCGCATTTCCGCTGCAATTCTAACAGAATAAACACAAGCCGTTATTAGCTTAGATAACCTGGCTGTACCACCCTTGAATATCAAATGCAAGATGCCCTCCAGCTTGTATCTAGAAAAATAGCCTTAAAAATGATGAGGGCATTCAGAAATGCAATCCAACATTATGTCTACCTACTGTACCGACATTTAATGACAGGTAGCATGTTACTGCTGGAGTTTCTAAAAGAACAGAGTAAAAAAAAAAAAAAATCCTGTTACATCCACATAACTTTTTCTGTCTTTTGTCGACACTGCAGAAAACCAGCTCGATACATCGGTGGTGATTCTGCAATTTTTATTTTATTTTAAAATCACAAAATATTATTGCCGCAAATATGCCCGGTAGAAATCACTACATATCTCAATGACGATTTGTTACCTCTTCCTTCTAATGTACTGGATTACTGTAAAACACATTCAGAATTTCTAGTCGCTAAATATTTGTGTATTCCAGCTGCAACAGTTTTCTGAAAGACTATTTAACAAAGCAGGACTCATATGTGACAGAAAAAGGAGTACTGTTGACCCTGAAATAATAAAAATGCTAGTATTTTTAACGAAAATCATAAAAATGGTATGTTTTGCTTTTAAATGTTTAATGTTGAAAAATAAGAACTGTGATGGTTTTCAGTTTTGTCTCAATAAATGTGTGACCCATTTAATTTTATAGGTATCTCGCAGTTCTCCCAACATTCTATTTTCTGAGAGATTAAAAGCTTTCTTGGCGTTGATTCATTACGATGGTTTCTCGGGATTGCAGCCAAGTGATGTTTTCTTCTTCCAAGCTTTCAGCCATCTTAACTCTGTGGCCTTCTTCAGGGTTATTGTCAATTATCTTCATAACCTGAAGAAGGCCACAGAGTTAAGATGGCCGAAAGCTCGGAAGAAGAAAACGTCACTTGGCTGCAGTCCCGAGAAACCGTCGTAATTCTATTTTCTATTGAAACTAGAAACAGAAATGACGATATCGAATACGTCGATATTGAGGAACATATCGTGTATCGGTTTCGAGAATCAGGTATCGAGAAAAACTGATATCGACCCAACCCTATTATCTTTCTATATACTTAAATACGTACATTACACGTTTGTTATAGATACAGAGAACATTATGGTTGAAACGTTGAAGAACTGGACTCCATGAACAGAACTTAAAATTTCCATATTCTTCCATTCAGTAGGAGAAAACTAATATTAGGCAAGACTTGAACGAATTTAAAATACTGAACAACTCGAACCATTAATTTATTTATAATATGATACATTACAGCTTTCCCTAACTACAATGTTCACATAAAAGCTACAATATCCTATTGAATACAAAATTAAGACTTGAAGTAACAAAAGCATTACAGAATTAATTACAAAAAAGGGCAAACCTACAATAAAAAATAACCAATTTTTTGCGCCTTATGCTACACAAAAAGACAATTGTTTGAAGCAAATTGGGCGTTTTAAAGAGATCTACATTTTCGCGAGTATATTTTATCTGTCCCTTAATGCAATACAACGGTGTACAAAATTTCTTGCGAATGAAGAAAACCTCATAAGTTATTCCCATAAAATTTAATTACATTTTATTTGCCAAGTAAATATCTCAAATATGAGGCATTTTGGCAAACTTCGCTAAATTAGTTTTCCGGAAAATAAAAAAGTGCCCCATTTAAACGTTAGTGGGGTTGGAAGGACTTCCTTAAAAATCTTCGTGTCCTCCTTGAAAAGTATTTGTATTTATCCTATTTTTCGTTTTCAAATTATGCTAGTCTCTCCCTCCTCCTCACCCGCACTTTCTCTCTCCTCTCTTTCGTACTCACACATACACAAACTTTTCTAAAAATTCTTTTAGTTTACATTCAGGAGTTCTCGAAATTATTATTTCCGTTGATATTTCAGTATCGAATTTCTACTACAATGCAAAACCACCTCTACCTCCTGTGTACATGGCAGAAATAAAGACACAATTAGGAGGATGGAAATTATATTTTACACTGTAGTTGATATATCAAGATAAATATGGCATGGACCAGCGATGAGGGTTTATCAGTGAGGGTATTCCACCAGGGAGGCAAAGAGGAAAACCAATGACAACATGGGGCATTGTGGAACTAATGAGCAGAAGCGATGAAGAGGAAAGTGTGACAAATTTATAATTGACTGAATAGATTCTTCACTGTCAGAAGGTGAATCAATGATTAAATGAACCATGGTGCACATTGTTCTCAAGTTTATAAACTTAAATAATAAAAATATTAGTAAATTCCATCTTCATACCAGAATTATTGAGGGGTAAAAATTATTTGATTTTATAAAGAAACGACAAATGTATAAATAATTGTCAATAAACAATTACCGTACATTCAAATCAGTGTATATTAGATGAGTTAAAAGTTTGTCCGGGGGAAAAGGTCATTAGCAAGTCTGTATTAAAGAAGATCAATTAGTTAAGCCATTAAGCCATTGCAGCTAAAACAATTATGGTTCTAGTGAAATCGTATGTAATTTGTATCAAACTAGAACGATCCGGATAAACGTATGGGAGGGGAGACAGAGAGACAAACATACTTCAACGAAAAACTCTTAGGCTGCTAGATAGTGGACGGAAATTACTGCGTGTTTATGGAGGCGGTTTCTCGCCCGCCTCGACCTCTGCTTCTTTTATAAAAATATACGTTTCGTTAATGTATATTTGTCTCTCTTTTCTCACCACCCATATGTTTACAACACAATCGTTCTAATTTGAGACAGATTACAAAAAAGAACAGACAAGTAGACAGGGAAAAAGTATGTAAGAATTATTTGTAGGATATCTATAAAAATAAGCGACAGGGATATAGAGTACTGTACATGTAAGCCCGCCTCAGCAGCGTGGATGGTAGCGTGTCTGCCTCACGTTCAAGAGGTCCCTAGTTCGAATCTCGGTTAGGGTGAATTACCTGGATAAGGTTTTTTCTGGAGTTTTCCCTTATCGTGAAAGACGAATGTCGGGTAGCTCTTAAGCTATATGGACCCTGGGCTCATTTGAGCATCATTTCATCCATTCCACTCACCATCCAATATGACAACGTTGGAGGACGTAAATTACAAAAAAGTACATGTAACAAGATATTTCGAATGCTTTCCTCAGCCACGTATATACGTAGTGTCCAACTAAGAGTGCTCGGTTCAATCTCAGTCATGATGTCTTTCCTGCTGATTCTTTGTTGAATTATTCCCTTATACTGAGTGGTCGTTTTGTGATCCGGCCATGACCGGCTTGCACTGCGGTGACCTTAGTATATTTCACTAGTTCTCTAGCAGTGAATGGCCCGCTCAAGGCTTGCTTTATCTGCTGTGGAGGTCAACTGACAGTTATTGACTTTTGTTCGTGCTGTAATAATTAGAATTTTTTCATTGTGTATCTCAAAGGTGATGTTTATTCAAACATCTGTGATTGTGTAAATTTCTTTAGTGTATTCTTATTACTGTTGCAGTTTTTTCTTAGCAATAGTTTATGTGCATTTATCAATGACAGAAGTTTAAATAAATGCAGCAATTAGTTTCTAACGTTTGGGCAAGTTATGAAGCTTTAATTTAAAATACAGATTTCCATATAGACACATTATAACACTGAGCAACTTCTTGAAGAGTGGATAAACATTAGTTACATCTTTATGTCAGGGAAGGAGGAAATAACAGATCGTTCCAAAACTTCAATTAGGTTGTATATTGTTTGGGAGAGCTTTCTTAGTTTATTTTTAAATGCTTTGGAAACTAAGGTTTTGATTAGGTATCTAATTTGTCCATTAAAAGACCTAGTTAGAAAATGTTCAGAATATTCCTGGTAATCCTATGACAATTCAAATGCAAGTTGTCAGAATTTGTTTTAATGCAGTTATGATAATCTGAGTTTTGTGGAAAGAAGTTTTTACTTTTCCGTGTGAAATTAGAATTTCACGGCTTTATCGCACACATTTTTTTAACCCTGAGGTCGAGTTCTAGGATTGGTAGGAGTCAAGAAGTACTGTGCTTTGCCTAAGTAACAACTGAATATCGCTGTTTGTGCTCCATTGTCACCAGTTGTACATTTCACTTCATCACGTTACCTTTGATGTTATACTCTTGCACTAACCTTATTTCATGTAACTAAGAGAACAGCAATTTTGGACAAGGTTTCATACCCTCACATAAACAAAGAGATGGTGCTCTTTTCTACTGTTTATGTGATTATATGTTTCTTTATAGCATTAAGGAATTTCGAGCTGAAGAAAAGTGACTAGTCATATTCTGTGAGAGATTAAAAAGTAATGAATTTTTAGTCGTTATTGGAAAATGAAGTTATTTTCAATTAATTTCTCTAGCCCAAAACTAAGGATCACATAATTCACTTACCAAAATAAACCGACTTCAACCGTTGACTAATCTGGAAAACAATACTGGAAACCACAACTCAAGGTCTGAGTAAAAGACATGAAAATCCCTGTTACCATCTTCGGCAGCAACACTCGGGAGCTAAAAAAGGTGTACACATGGAGTAGGCAAAATTATAAGTTCATTGGACGCACATTTACTTGGTATTTTTACGGATACGCTCAAAATTGCTTTCAATACTTTTAACTGTGAATTTTTTTTACAACAGAATCCCCAAAAAGGGATGTTATTGCTAAGTACTCTAGCAGCTGGAATATTAAGTACTATATTTAACACTTGGATAGAGCCCACATTAGCTAATCTACGAATGTCATACCATAACAGTTTTAGTTTTTTAACTAGGAAAGAAATAACTCAAGGATACGAAGCATTTGTTACCTTCATTACATTCACAGATTCCAAAAACCCTGGCAGTTGTTGGGATGTTTTGATTTTTTAGTTCTTCACATATTTTCTCCCCTAAAGCGGAGATACTGCGTAAGGAATTTGCACTCTGCTGTATACCAGAGGGATGTGGCGGCTACAAGCGCGGTGAGACCATGACCCAATTCGTCAGGGCTAGGGGAGGAGCAGCAGTTGAGATTTCTTCACCACTCACAGCTTACACCTCGCCACGTCACTACTGGCCGAGTTCATCACTGTTAAAATTACAACTGTTTTCACGCGCAGATTTAAAAAAAAAAAAAAAGTGTAATCAATTTAGTGCAAATAACATTTTAAAACACCATGCATGAATTTTCTCCGTGCAGCCGCAAATCAAGCTACAGACGATGAACTGCCACATTCTTAAATGCAAAAAGATCTTGCCAACAAATAAACAAGTGTAGATATAACGAATATTTTAGAAGACAAGATTGTAGAGGTGAAGTTTTAAAACCGTTGATCTGCGAGTAATGATCGAGTTACGCGAGCTGGAAATCGTCTAAGCATAACCCAAAATACTGATCATAGCTTTTTCTAATGTATATTTTTCGGCATTAGAATTACTTCCTAACTCTGGATAGTTTGGACAGCATAAGAGGGGGGAGGGGGGCAGGAAGATGCTGGTCTAATGAACGGTGGAGAGACCAGCAACACAACACGGCAGGTTACTCTAACCCGAAGAGCAAGTGAAGCGGTTTATTATGCTCCTTTTCCTCTAGCTGCTTCCTGCTGCGTGAATTTGCTCTCAATTCTATGGAATTGAACGACACAAAAAATAGAAATGTAGAGGGATATTAGTTTTGGATGCAATGTTTGGTATATAGGTAAAATTTAGTCTTGCTTTATCAAAACGGGTGTTAACTTTATTGATAGAGGGATCTATTATTCCAACTTCTAAATTGTATAAACTATTTTCCGGTTTAGCATTTCAGAATATAAAGTTTTAAAACGTTACATTGAAGGCTTAGAATTACTAAATATTTTTGAAAGTTTATTATATCTTAAGCAATTAAGAAGCACATTGTTATCAAAATACATTCTTTCAAAAGAGAGTCTGTTTTTATTAAATATCGGAAGATAAAAACAGGGCTTTCTCGACCGCATTGCCGAAGAATTGGCAACATGTTATTTAGTAATTTTCAGAGAAGTATGATAGTATGCAAGAGTCGTAACACAACACTGGAATTGAAATACATAAATAAGGGAACGTGTTTGATTATTTAGAATATTCTTTGATACAGTCACATTTATATCTTATTATTTGACCTGCAGTTTCAAAGATATTGTAGTATTAAAAATATAATTATATATTTGTATAATCAAATTTATTTTATTTAATTTATCTCTACATTTAATTAGTTCATTGAGGATTCCTTCAGTCTTTGTTACTTACCTAATTTTTTTAATGCTAACTTCCATCAAAACTGTAAAGTTGTTTCATCCTTTACTTCCGTTTCACCTTCTCTGGCCAAATACAACTGTAAAATACTTTTCAGTTCAATTTCTTGTGCCAATTGCTGGTTTATTGTGTATCCTTCGGATGGTAGAGTAAGGAAACGCCAGATTTGCCATCAGGTTTTAGTGCCAAGTTCAGCTTGAACATACAATATAATCAGCGCTATTATAATACTTTCATTTATATTCTTAATGCAGAGTAATTGTGCTTCGTCCATGCCATAAAAATGACACGCAGAACAAAGTCAGTTTCCTTTTGTTACACTAAAGCTTGCAGTTTGCCTAGAATAAGTACAAAGTAAGTGCAGTAAGAGATCCCTCTGCAGATGCAGTAGACCACAGTTTGAGATTTTCTAATTATACTGTAACTAGAAACAGGGCCTTCACTGTAACAAAACCTCCTCCATTCTTCCAGATGTATGTCCTTCTCTTGGCGTCTACATTTGAATTTGGTGTGATCTACCATCTGAAATAATTTTGGCCACGTTCCCCACCCACATTTACCATTCCTTTTTGTGAATCTTCACACCATAGTCTTATTTGCAGTTATATTTAACCTGTATTGCTCACTGTTATCTTTTAGTATGTTTTGCTCATTTTTTAAAAATTCAAAACTGATTCATCAGTTTAAATTATATATCGCGATACTCTCAGATTAATATTTATATATTTCTGGTTTGAATGAACATAAAACTAGTTTATAAACACGCACAAACAAGAAAAATCTGCGCAATTTTACAGCATTACAAACATGGAAAAAAACATAAGGTGTAATATTTTTTCGTTCTTCACATAAAATATATTCTTACTTTGTTAATTTTGCTGTAAAGCATCTTTAAGCTGTAATCTCTGGAATTATCTATATTGAATTGTTAACGAATTTCAATCTCATTTCATTAAATTTCGTTTGATTAGGAAATGGAGGAACAAATAAATGTTGATATTTTATTAACTTTTTCTTTTCAATTAATAGTTTAAATTCTTCAAGGATTTTATTGATAATTAAATTTCATAAAATTTGTCTTCGTAAGGGAATTAATCAAACGCTTTACTTAGAATACATTCATAATTTAGTAAATACATAATGTATGTTGGAACGCTTATAAGTTGGGTCTAAATATTCTGTTTCCTGTTTGATTTTTTATTCATTTCCGAACACTTTCCTAATCCATTCTTCTTAAACTGAATTTTTACACTGCTTATTTTTCTAACAAACATTTTTTCTAAGCCATACTTTCTAATATTATTGTTTCAGAATGGGAATAATGAGCAGCCAAATGCGACTGTAAAAAAAAAAAAAAAAAAAAAAAAAAA
>CM060949.1:134436306-134611306 GCA_030765055.1 Mantis religiosa | reverse complement strand
CCTTCACGCGTGGTTCGAGGAACCGAGTTGTGATTTGGAATCAATAAAATAAACATGTCAATGCCTGGGGACCTTTGGAAAGTTTCTCAGATTGCTTGTTGACTCAACCTTATCCAGGCGGCGATAACATTTTGGGCATTGCATCCCATTAACACGTTTACAGGTTTGGGTTATACTTTAGGAGGGCCAAAGAGCATAATAGTCACTTAAAATTAAGATAAAAATAATTTTTTAATAAAAATGACCACTGTACTTTTAATATAAGTTTTTCATATTTGAGAAACAAAAGAAGACTTTTTTTAGTTAATTGATGGAAATTAATCATTTCTCCACACTAGCCGAATATAGGCTAAGATATTTGATGGATAGAGACAACATGAAAAATTCAATGCCATGGCCGGGATTTGAACCACGGATCTCCTGGTTTCCGTCCAGTCGCTCTTAACCTTTGAGCTACCATGGCCAACGTGCCTTCCTGACATTAAATTCTCCAGTTGACTCGTATATTTCCCCGGTAGACCACTAGGGGCTCTCGCATCCGAGATACACCGTTTGTGGCGACTTACTATTGTAAGTACTTAAGTCCCAGGCTTCATCATTTAACTCATATTATTTTAGTTAATTGATGGAAATTAATCATTTCTCCACACTAGCCGAATATAGGCTAAGATATTTGATGGATAGAGACAACATGAAAAATTCAATGCCATGGCCGGGATTTGAACCACGGATCTCCTGGTTTCCGTCCAGTCGCTCTTAACCTTTGAGCTACCATGGCCAACGTGCCTTCCTGACATTAAATTCTCCAGTTGACTCGTATATTTCCCCGGTAGACCACTAGGGGCTCTCGCATCCGAGATACACTGTTTGTGGCGACTTACTATTGTAAGTACTTAAGTCCCAGGCTTCATCATTTAACTCATATTATTTTAGTTAATTGATGGAAATTAATCATTTCTCCACACTAGCCGAATATAGGCTAAGATATTTGATGGATAGAGACAACATGAAAAATTCAATGCCATGGCCGGGATTTGAACCACGGATCTCCTGGTTTCCGTCCAGTCGCTCTTAACCTTTGAGCTACCATGGCCAACGTGCCTTCCTGACATTAAATTCTCCAGTTGACTCGTATATTTCCCCGGTAGACCACTAGGGGCTCTCGCATCCGAGATACACCGTTTGTGGCGACTTACTATTGTAAGTACTTAAGTCCCAGGCTTCATCATTTAACTCATATTATTTTAGTTAATTGAGTCAACTGGAGAATTTAATGTCAGGAAGGCACGTTGGCCATGGTAGCTCAAAGGTTAAGAGCGACTGGACGGAAACCAGGAGATCCGTGGTTCAAATCCCGGCCATGGCATTGAATTTTTCATGTTGTCTCTATCCATCAAATATCTTAGCCTATATTCGGCTAGTGTGGAGAAATGATTAATTTCCATCAATTAACTAAAATAATATGAGTTAAATGATGAAGCCTGGGACTTAAGTACTTACAATAGTAAGTCGCCACAAACGGTGTATCTCGGATGCGAGAGCCCCTAGTGGTCTACCGGGGAAATATATGAGTCAACTGGAGAATTTAATGTCAGGAAGGCACGTTGGCCATGGTAGCTCAAAGGTTAAGAGCGACTGGACGGAAACCAGGAGATCCGTGGTTCAAATCCCGGCCATGGCATTGAATTTTTCATGTTGTCTCTATCCATCAAAAGAAGACTTCCTTTTGCACTAGGCACGTCGTTAAAATTCACATTGAATTTTGGAAAACTGAGGTAAGATCCTGCAGGTTACATATAATCATTTCTCTATCACAATCTATGACTGAAGCATTTAATTTTACTGAAAATTGTCACTGACATACAGGTTTTGATATCCTCCCAAGCTCCAACAGTAAAAGCATTTTATGAAAACTGCAGTGCGGACGTGTGCGTTGACATGTATTTCAAAAGCAACAGTTGATGATACCAAATTTCTATATAAGTTCAGCATATTCCATGGACGCAACAAGAAATAATGTGCAAGGACAATTAATTTCTATTAATTGACCTAATGGTGATTAACTATAAAGCCCGGGCCTTAAAGTACTTACATGTAGTAAGTCGCCGTTAAGGTAGTTGTCTCATGTGTTTATGAGAACGCCTAAGTGTTTTACCGGGAAAATACGAGTAAGTTGGAGAATTTAGTGTCATATCGGCGCGTTGGCCATAGTAGCTCAATGGTAGAGCGGCTGGACTTAAACCAGAAGATCCGTGGTTCAAATCCCGGCTATGACATTGAATTTTTCAGTCTGACTCTACGTTTCCACAATTTAGCCTACACACGGCCAGTGGGAAAGAATAATTAATTTCTAACAAGAAAGCTGTTTCTAGAAATTTCCCTAATCCCGAACTATTCTCTAAATGGAAACAGGTTCATCATTTTTGTTTCTAGTAAAATGCTGACGATTTTTTTAGAAATAAAGTACGAGTCTTATTAAATTATTTGTGAAAAATCTGTAAGGTATTCATTCTGAAAAAAATTATATAATTTTGTAGCTCTGGTAAACCATAGCAGATAGGCAACATTTATCACACGACAAAGTGGGTCTGAAAAATCTAGAACAAGATTAATTCATCTTTATGGCAGCAATCTTCTCGAAAGGTCGTTGATATTGATCTGAATTTTCCAATATATATCTAAATTCTAAAGCATCATTCGCTTGTTTTTCGAGATGTGCAACCCAGCTTATAGTGAATTGCATTTTTAAAGAAAGACTATATCTTCAGCCTTTTGGAATATCTTCAGCCTTCCCTCAGTACCTCAACGAAGAAATAAAACATTTACTGCGTACGCTTATATCGGTTAAAGTAGATCATAAAAAAATAACTTCTGTAAGAATTAATAGCTATAAAAACACATTTTAAAGATATGTGAATATAACAGGTTTATAGCTACGAAATTTATAAAATCAATGTACGACCCAACAATGAAAATATTCCTGTTCTTGCGAGAAGGGAACGAAAATTCCTCATAAATAAAAGTTTGACTATAAAATATAAAGGTTTATAACTGGTCCTACGAATGAATGATGTATTATCTTTTTTAAGCTTTGCCACAATTTACATAATGTTGAGCTATAGTTTTATTTATGTCCTTATATTTAACATTCTTATAAATTTTTGTATAAAATATTAAGATAATCGAAAAATTAAATTAGGATTCATGATAAGAATGAATTTTAGTAAACTTGAATTTTACAAACTTCTGTTGTTTCATAAATTGGATAGAGGAAACATTCAAAGAGAGAGAAAGAAAAAGAATGACAATGTCATAAATACTAAACGACTTTAGTACATATTCTTAATTAAACAAGTGGTTATTATAGTTCTTTCTTAAAAATATTTTCAATTCCTTAAATGAAAATGCTGAATTTCTACAGCTAATATATTGTGTACTTGGTAATTATGCAATTTAAATGAAGCTTCTGTGATTAGTTCCAAACAAATTCACAAATGTGCTAAGAACATTTTACACAGGTGTAAATAACCAATGAGTTGTTTTCCCTTCTGTGATAATATATCCATTCCATTTCCATGTCTCCCTCTTGCTATGGAGTACTTACACCCCCCCCCCCAGGACTTACGAGTGAGTGCCTGGGGGTCAGATGCCCTTCGAGGCGTAGAGGACTCTGGATCCGATGGAGGGAGGGGATCAGCCCGATCCTGGCATAAGGGTAAACAAGTGAACGATGTCAACTGACAGTGCAATAGTTAACGGAAGGTATACCACGTAGTAGCTGGTAGAATGACGATGGAAACTGGAGCACCCAGAGAATAGCTGCCCAAGCGCAGTTTCGATGCTTTTTAAGATCAATATATTTCGATTTTATAGACCGGTCTGGGAAATAAATAGAAAAAGAGTCGAAAGCAAGCTACACATACAATTAAATCACAGTATGTCTTGCTGCATTTCACAAGAGAAATACCAACGCTACCATTCTGTGGAATTATAAATTTAAACATGTAAATGCGATTTCTCTTGATATGATGTTAATTGTGTCATTACACCTTATAGGATATTAACTTGCTTTAACTATGGCACTAAAAATGTCTGAATTAATCCGAACTGAAAGCTATGATTTGTGAACCTCAAAAATCATTTTTGTAAACCACACAAAGATATTGCCTTATATTCACATCATATTCTTTATTGATTCCTCAACATACTAGTCTTACAAAAGGTTATTGTTCTATATACTTTAAATTAATCAAGATAGACACTGTTAGAAACACGTATTATAATTTCCTTCTATAACGGAAATAGGACGCAGAAGTGACAGTCAAATCTTCTAATGGCTGTTCGCTATCTGATGACATTAAAATTCGCTTTCTTTGAATGAACCTCCAAAATATAACCTAATGAACGTCCTGCTTAAAGAATTATAACCAGTTGAACATTCAAGCAAATGCGAGAAATGGTTAAATCCCTCAAAAAGTGCATTGTATAGTAAGATTTTTGTGCTTCTTATAGTTTATTATTTAGGTAAAATTAGGTAATAGGTAAATTTCATTCAAACTGAAGAGGATATTTCCAGAAAATTCAAAATACACATTTCATTAGTCATAAAAATACCTTAAACATTTGGTATTTCAATTAACACCCTTAAAACAATTTTTGGGGAAAAAATCATATAAAGGATAGTTTTGTGTTACATTTTTATTTTTTAGGACATATAACTGCTGCTTAATGAACTGCGTGTGTGTTCAGACCGAAACGAGCAAAGTCAACTTGCGTTATTAGTCTGTAATATTACAACCCTAGTGATAAGTAACCTTCAAAAACAAAGTTTTTGTTGTTTCTATGTACAACCTCTCTATTTCCGATAGAAAACAGAAACATTAAGTCAAAGATTACGAGACTGCATAGCCATTAATTATCTATGATTAGTATTCATAGCTTTTTTTAGCTTTGAGAAAACGTTTTTATTAGACAGCAACATTTGGCGACCCTCTCTCCTTTTTCTCTCGAACTCTCAATCTCAACAAATTTTTAAGCTTTGAGGTTAATTAGGGGCTAATTTACTCGCATCAATGGGCACCTGTTGAAGAGAAGCTTTTATATAATTTCCGAAAGGAATCCACAGAGAGTAAAGTAATCTGTCTATTTGAGAGAAAGAGGAAGGATCAGGTGCTTGTTACATTTCACTGTTATTACATCATCTGATTAAGTCAGGGAGGAAGACAGAAACGAAGAGAAAATAAAAGGACAAAGGAAATAGGAGCATAGCTCAGAAATTATTTCAGCTACAGCATATTTCCTCCAAGAGTTTCTTTAACGCTTTTCATTCATATTTATCATTACGTAATTCATTTTGTTCTTAACGTATTTATGAGCCGTAATTGCACAAATTTCTCTGACAGTTATTTGTTATCATATTTGTTTCACAAATTATTCATATACCTAACTATCTAAAAGCTTATTTATTCATATACTTCCTGATAATCATTGGGATATATTCACCAGGGATTATAGACATGTACCAAAGAAGTCTACAGTAAAAAAACAAACCGTGTGTGCAAGAATTGATATTGGATACACTTTTCATGAGCTGATAAGAAACAAAAGAACGTATAATATTGCAAAATATTCTGTACTTAAATCTTGCAGATATTTATTATAATTAAAAACAAATGGAGATGAGAACAAGCTTTTTGGAATTGTATGTAAACATTATATTACACAAGAACAAAGCTGTTACTGTTACATATTACATTATTTTAATTTTCTCCCGGGGTTTAAAACTTGGTCGAAAAGTTCACATCACCACGTTTTTACTTTTTACTCTTGCCTACACTAAAAGGAAAAGAGAAAGAAATAAAGAGCTGTATACCACCTTAAATGTCTGTTTGACCAGAGAGATCATTTTGGGATCTCCTGAAAAACACCTGAATTAAAAAATAAAGTTTTAAAAGATAAGCTCTCTCTCCCTCTCGCTTTGCTAATCGAGAATTCAGCATCTTCTAAGGATAGGTACATAAAACACAAGCTTTTGAAGAAAATTTCCCTCTACTCCAACAAAATGGCATTTAGTTAAAAATATTTCCTTACCTTTAATTTCTCTAAAAGATAACTCCGGACTACTTTATTTAGAATACCATGTATTCCATATATTTTGGGACAACATTTATATAATTATTGAATTTTCTGGGAATTATCTCTGAGGTCCTGTGTTCTGAATGATTTTTGAGTTATTATTATATAATTAGTTAGCTGTAAAAAAATAGAGAAAAACTTTAGAGAGAAAACTACATGGAATAGAACTGGAATCCATGTGGTCATAGATAGAGGATATTGAGGTATGTAAACAAATAAGTTAACCGATGTTTTAAAATATATTTTAAATGAAATTTGTCATTAAAACATTCCTGTTACCACATTTTTTGGCATTGCCCGCATTTGGGAGGCCCGGGTTCGATTCCCATGGCCGACCTACCTGACCCATGTGTTTTTTCGGGGTGTTTTCCCGGGTCACAAGTGAATGCTGGGTAGATTAATTACATCCCCCTGTCTCTTCATTTCATCTCCATTAACATTTATATCTCTCATATGGTGGTCTCTCTCAGGGCAGAAGTTCGGCGCTGCATGACAGGATGATATGCTCCTGGTATGCACTTCCTCCTTCGGTAGGACGATTTCCGGTCTCCGACCTGGTGACCGTTTTCGGATTACGGCGGGTGGGATGCCTATTGGCTGGCCGGGACAGTTTCCAACTGGTGAATAGTAGGGAAATTGCCCTCTGCTCCTCGTGACACTTTGGGTCGGCCACCCTCTATCTCCTCTCGCCTTATCCACAGGTTTCGGTGCCGAATCCCCTCCTTAGCGTAATCCAATCCAATCTGTAGCTTTAACCACTTCCGAGATATTAGTTGGTATTGGTTTTCAAAATTTATACTATTCTCAGTTGGGAAGTGTACCACAACAGCTATAACAAGACTTGACCACCACTTAAGCCTACTGTTGCTCCGTTGATGTAAATACAAGTAAATTTGAAAGAATACATTTTGTACAAAATATATTTATATCAATATAGATATAAGAACACCCTGAATACAGAAGCGTTTATTGTATGATGTGAACACTATTTTTATATTACTTACCAAATTTGGAGATAAGGGAACGCTAATACAGTAACGAAAGGGGATATAACGTCTAGCGGCACCTGCTGCCAGTATATTAAGGAAGGAAACGCTCCAATGCCAACTTCGCCGAAATCGGTTCTTCAAGACTGGCCAAGTTGCGCCTCATGAACAAGCAAGGTTATTAAGTTCACGATCTAAACAAAGAACCCATCTTCTTAGAAATACTCTTCATAGTAATCAGCCTCATGTTAGTTATTAAAATCTCATAAGTGATACTTAAGTGAAATTATCATTATAAGTTATGTCCATCAAATGCCAAAATCCCACGAAATAAACGCGAGTTTGGTTCCGATTAACCAACGTAGCGTGTATAAATCTCCCTTATTTCCATTTCGAGGTCCATTATACAATTATCGTGATTCATTCACGTTTCCTTTCACTATTAGAATTGAATCCCGCCTAAAACTTCAAAAGCTAGATTTTATGGACATTACATATAAATAGAAAACATAACGAGCCCGCCTCGATAGCTTGGTGGTAGCATTTCTGCCTCACGTTCAAGAGGTCCCGAGTTCGAATCTCGGTTAGGGTGAGTTACCTGGATAAGGCTTTTTCCGGGGTTTCCCCTTGTCCTAAAAAGGAATGTCGGATAACTCTAAGCTCCATGGACCCTGGGCCCATTTGAGCATCATTTCACCCATTCCATTCATCGTCCGATATGACTTAAAATGTTACAAAAAACGTTAATTACAAACAAAAAAAGAAACCACATCGAAGAAAAAGAAAAAAGAATTTTTCGAAAATTATACATTGCGCACAGCATATCTCAAAAAACGAAAAGTTTTACATATAATATATGGTTTAGCAATTGCTTTACCAAACACTTATTTAAATATTTGAAATAAATATGTCGTAGTATTTGTTATGGGAAACAATGGACAAGAAACGTTTGTTGCAGTAAATAAAAGTTTTAATAATTTACTAGTACTCCCTTTACATTTCATACAATAACGCATTGGTATTGGGATTTCATTACGGAGGGGATTCGGTACGTAGGCCACTATGCTGGGCCCATTGTTCCTCTGCTCCCAAGTAGGGGCACCCTCGGGAGGAAGGATGAGGCGAAGGAGACAGAGGGCGACCGACTCAAGGAGCCATGACAGTACAGAGGGCAGGTTCCCTACAGTTTACTTGGATAGACCTCCCTCGTCAGGCCAGGACAACAAACCCGCTCCCCCGTAGCGGGATGGCAACAAGCCCAGCAGCCGAGCGGTTCCGAAATGGTCCCAGCAGAGGAGCTGAGGTCGGCAACCGACCTACCGGAGTAGGAAGTACTTTACCTCAGAGCATATCATCCTGCCATGCACCACCGAGACACCCGCCGACACTTCTACCCTGAAAGAGACCACCAGACGAAAGATGATATGCAATGATAAATGGAGATGAAATGGAGGGACAGGAAATTCGGGGGGATGTAATTAACCTACCCAGCATTCGCCTAGTGACCCGGAAAACCAACTAAAAGACCCATGGGTCAGGTTGGTCGGCCACGGGAATCGAACCCGGGCCTCCCAAATGCGGGCTACAGACGAAACCGCCTAAGCAATAAGGGATAATCACGGTTTTTCTGTAACTTCGTTGTTAAGGCATATTTATTTGTTAGGCTTAATGAACCGCTCTTAACAAGTGTGCTACTGTTTTGCATTCCGTAACTCGATTGTTTTAAAGGTGTTTGTTTCCTAGCGGTTTGGCCAAATGGAGTGACCAATCCAAAATTCGTGCGATGTGCCATAGTGTTTTTCGCCCCCTCAGTCACTAGAGCACCGACTACCGAATTGTTTTACTTTTCCTTGCTAAAATGGAGAGAAACAGTGTGAAAAAGCTCATCAGCTACGCCAGAGATCAGTAAAATGAATTTTAGTTTTGTTGGGAACCTCAATCTAAAGAACTAACAGCACGTGCTTGAGTTTTAAATGTTGTTGAAGCAAGCTTTACTAATTTACATTAATCCATAATTATTGCTTAATTTTCTTTAGCTTTTAGTGAATCTTTTAAAGATACCAGTTATCGTACAGATTTTTCTGAAATGTCAATTGAATGAGTGAGTGAGCGAGCGAACTGTGTTACTATGATCACCTCTCGGAATCCGAGGCGCCTGAGGACCGCGTTCGGGTTATACATGTTGGTGGGCATACAAAGGAACACATTTTTACTTAGCATTTTGTGACTCAAATCTTACACTTCACATTGTTACGGAGACAGTTATTTTAAGCTGTAAAGTATTTTGACAGTTACAATTTGTTTGCTAAGATTCAGAAACTGTTATACTATAGTCTTAAGCAGTGGGCAACTCACTTCAAGTATACACCTCCTTAAATTTCTTCTACTTAAATGGTGTTATTTATCCCCATATTCGCTCATGCATTCCCTGAAAAAATCCCATAGTTCTCCACTAGAGTTGCTGGCAGCAGAGATGCATCGAGAACCAGGGTATTGGAGGCGTCACCACATGGACCATTTCCTATTCAAGCGACATCTGTAACACATTTTAAGCTACAACAAATTAACAGAATTTTATAATTAAAATGCCAACTTTCTGTCATGAATAGATGCTTTCAACAACTAAACCTTTATTGTTAACTAATGTTTTGTTTGGAAGTTAGAGAATGGAATAGTTACAATACTTGCAGCCAGTAAGGGTTGTAAATATTGTCTTGGACCTCAAGCCTTTCACCTTTCACCTTCCACTTAGCACCGATTTGAGCGGATTGGAAACATCATTAAAAAGTGACTTTCTTCTTAGTTTGCTATTTGAAAACACCAGATGCCAATTTCTTTGGCAATACCTATAATAACTGATTGGCGACTTTAACAAAATGTTAAATCTTAACAAAACTTTAGAGAATAGCCAAAGATGAGTCAGAACGGCGCCTCTGCAATAGCCAGACAAGTTACACAGATGTGTGTGGCAGACGGTTACCGCTACGGTACATCTAGGATGCTACAAACGGAAACCTAATCTGTACTGGAGGAGAACGAAATAGCAGTATCATCCAGAAAGCTGTGCCTAGCGGTACCTGCTGTAATTATTATATTACATGTTACAAAATAGGGGTGGTCCATACCACGTGCTACGGCTCAGCAAAGCGCCGGGGTGGTTCTATGGTATTTTCTTTCATTTTTTTTTTTTGTTTTCTTTCGGTTCACTGGGGTCATAGATTCATCGTGATCCTCACCGTACAACTGCTGCGAGACTTCGGGTTCCATTAATGTCAAAATCTTCCATCAATGACCGAGTACAAGGGTTAGAGAATGACACGAGTGTTATAAATGTTCGGAAATCAGTTTCAAGGGACTGAAATAAGTTTATCCTCCATTGGGTTGTTTCGATACTAAATCAGTGCAATAGACTAAATCCCCAAGACGTCAATTATTGCATACGAAAGTTTTACGTAAACTTTCCAACTTCTATGAAGAGTTATTTTCAGTAACAGAGATTTTAGTTCTAAGAATAATTCAGATGCACAAGAAACATTGATGTTTTCATAGCTCATTACAAGTTCAACATACAAGTGAGAGGTGCGGTGTGATGTTTATGATGCATATTCAGAAACATGTAACACACCTATCTAACGACATTCCCGGAAGAAATTAGGTGACATGATCAGCTACTGCTATGCACTTCTTGGAACAAAACCAGAATTAGGTCCAGACAGGTTCCAGTAATCCAGTAGTACCTTGTTTCTGCAAATTTGATTGTCTGTGAAGGCGTCCATATATCATTATCTGCAGATTAGAAAAAGATATTTAGGTGTGATATTGGTTACCAGTGCCAGTCCAGCATTCGATTCCCGTACTCACCTATAAAATTATTCATAATCAGTACAATCCCAAGTTAAGAGGAAAAGTAATAAAGAGTGAAAATAATCAGACTTACTATTTCGACCCTTATTTATTTATTTCTTAGAATACATGAGATAGTTTCGGCTGTGGCTCACATTCGGGAGGTCCCGGTTCGATTATGGTGGCCAATCTACTTGACCCATGGTTTTTTGGGGGTTTTCCCGGGTCGCCAGGCTAATGCTGGGTGGGTTAGTTACATCCCCCGAATTTTCTGACCCTCCAATCCCTCTCCATTATCATTTCACATCATCTCTCATCTGATAGTCTCTTTTCAGGGAGAAGTGTCGGCGG
Organism: Mantis religiosa; assembly: GCA_030765055.1. Taxonomy (NCBI): domain Eukaryota; kingdom Metazoa; phylum Arthropoda; class Insecta; order Mantodea; family Mantidae; genus Mantis; species Mantis religiosa. Next base: position 134,599,991 of record CM060949.1, on the reverse strand, counting down.
GTGTCTTAGCGCTGCTGCATGGCAAGATGATATGCTCCTGGTAAACAGCCCCCCCCTCCTTCGGTAGGACGTTTTCCGGTCTCCGGGCCGATCTGGTGGGCCTTTTTGGACCAAAGCGGGTGGCATGCCAGTTGTGCTGGCCTGCCTGGAGAGTTTACAACTAGTAAATAGTGGGACCCTGCCTTCGGCACTGTTGTGACTCCTTGGATTGGTCGGCCGACCTCTGTCTCATCTCACCTCATCCTTGCCATGGAAGTGGGATTGGCCACTTAGGGCTTGTACAATATACCGCAGGTTTCGGTGCCGAATCCCTTCCGTAGTAATCCTAATCCCAAAACCCTCTTTACCATTATCTCCTTAAACTTGAAAGTGAATATTCTCCATTATACACTTTTATGTATGATCACTTTCATTGGATTAACACTTTTCTATGTACATTTCATCCAAAATCTGGTTACCAAAATTTCAGCAGAAGTGTACTGACTCCCCATATATATGTATATATAAAGAAATGTTATTAAAAATGTCCCACGAGCTTGTCTGTAAATGTGTAAATAGCATATCTGAATAATGCCAAACCTGATGCTTAACTTCCTTGTCGTACAAATCAACATGAAAACTGTCATAAAAGCCAACTTTCCTAACCATATTAATCGCTTTTCATATTAAAATGCCTCATTAGTATGGAACCATGGTTTTTTATGCTTTTAGTTATACTATCCATTCCTCTTGCACACACACACATTTTTTCTATAAACGTATATATTAAATTTAGCTAGAGATAGGTGGATATGACAGATGGAGAATGATATGCAGGTATAGATGAAATGTTATCTAGTTCTACAACGTTCTAGTATGTGAATGTTTTGAAATCAGTTCCTCTCTGCATGTCCCAGACGTGTTATAAGAGCAGTGTTCAAATGGAAGCTAGTTACAGGTGACCCAGGTAGGATTTTGAGCTGTGTGCTTTGTATCACATGCTGGGACAGCTTCTTTAATCTACAATTAAAATCGCATTTGACTGGTCATGTGGTATGGCTAGCCTCGTGAATGCAGAAATGTTCCAAGAAAACTGGTACTAATTAACGGGTACAAAGTACACACGCTAATGGTGCAACATAAATGACAAGAAACTGTGATGCTTCATGCTCCAAAACTCAATTTCCAAAAAATGTTAACCACAAGTCCCTGTTTCATACAGACGTTACACATCCAGGAATACTGTCAAATGGCCTGAAGTACAGGAGATTAATATTTCCGTTAAAGATACCTCCATAGTCGAGGAGAGAATTTGTTTTTCCTTTCACCAGAATCATTTGCTACAGAATCTGGAACTATCACTGCGGGAATGAATATAAAACCCGATAATTATCAACGTTAAGAAAACGCGCAGTTGTCAATAAGCTCCTAACTGATCATATTCAAGAGGTCCGAGTTTCAATCTCGGTTAGGGGAGTTTTCCCTTATCCTGAGCAGACGACTGTCAAATAATTCCAAGCTTTGAAAGCCTGGGGCTTGTTTGAGCATCATTTAACCCATTTCATAGATGTCTGATAACATTTTTTTTAAATATGACACCTTTGTTCCAGGTGAAAAAGCATTCAAACAAGAAAATGAATGCCACAATTTGTTTACAGGAAGACAACTGTTCTGAAATTCACTTGAAAATAAACGTTCGATGCTATTATCACTATAGGTCAATCAATAGATTTTCCTTCTATTGCTATAAATTGACGGGATAAATTAAACATGCACTCCTGTTGAAAATAAAACATTGTAAGAGCATTTAAGAACTTCATTTTGCTGAGGAATTAACTAATTTTTACATGTTATTGATTTGAGTTGTATGATTTTCATGTGCGAAGTTACCATCAATGATATCTTACAAATAGTATAAAACTTGAAAGTCAGCATATCGCTTTTAAGATCATCACTTCTGATTCCGTACCCCCTTGTATAGGAATACAACGAAATGTGTTATGAAACTATTTCTGCAAAAGTTATTGATTAATTTTGAGTAGTTAAGGGCAAGATTTTATAAGAACAGATGCTGAAATAAATATATAAATAAATAACAGTTGTTAGAGAGACTCCTAAATATAACACCAGTTTTCAATATACCTACAACAAGAAGAAACGACAGTACAATTTGAGTTCTGATGTTTTGCTAGATATTTCACTTAATTAGTTTTTAGTCCCTTATCTTATAAGTTTCATAAAACAGCTGAAATCTCTCCGATATATGATTTAAGCTTATCGAGAGACAAATGTGTGAAGAGAAACGTAAAGTGTTAACCAAGAAATTCACTGTGAACGTTCACAATAAGTCCTGGTTGATATTTTTTCCTCCCTAACAAAAACCCACTTTCACAGTACTTTGGTGTACTATTTAAAATAGTTTGTATATGTAGGTATTTATAGAGTCTTACTATACTCAGGAAGTGATGAAAGTACAAAACTGAAATTTCAACTATATTTTTAAAAGACTAGAGAACATCATTTTCAAAATTGTCAATAATTTAATATTGTCTGTTCTCTCAATGAATAAACCGGTGATTGCAACTAATAGTTCCTACTACAGTAATTAATGATACAATTTCCTCTGTGATACATTAAGCTATTACAGTTAAAAGGTTACACAAAACCGTAAGCGATTTGGAGTTTTCTCAACGAAACACATCTCTTTATCGAAGTTGTCTAAGCGATAACTGTATCACTAACAAGCTATATCACCAAAGTACACAGTTTACTTGCGTAAGGACAAAGTGCAGCTACAACAAAAGTGTTTACCATTTCGCGTTGTGTACAAAATCTATGACCATGTTACATTCTGTGAATGGGAAAATATGTAACGGTTATACAAAGAATAACTTTCTTACTTAAAATGTTAAATTATTTTTTTAAAAGTAATCAATGTAACTAAAATTACAAATTGCTTTACAAGAACGTCAAGGCTCGTCACAATAGCTCGTTGACGAGAATGGGAATGTATATCGATTATCATATCGATAATAAAATGAAAAATTGATTTTGCGGATTTGGATTGTATCTACAGTTAAGAACCTAATATACGCAATAGGATCTAATCTAATCTTGTTAGGGGACAAGGGTGAGAAAGCTAAAACTTGGGCATTGTCAATCTATTAATTATAAAATTATGAACGTTTACACACGTACGTGAACTTTGGACCTTTCGTTTTCGTTCTTAATTGTTGTACAGCAGCCCTTACTGTTTTCACTTTCTCTACTATTTACCTATGTTAGAAAGTTTTACCTAAACTTTCATTTTGACATTTTGCTTTGAGGCCTCTGAAACTCTCATAGAACACCTAAAAAAGGAGCTCGCTAAGGTGTGTTACCAGCATATCTGAAAGATGAAAAAAGAAGAAAAAGAAGAAGAAGAAAAGTGCCATGTTTTGTGTAAGTTTAGCATCTTCAAAGGATGGGAAACAAAGGTTTTCAGAAAATTTCTCCATGCCAAATTGCACTTGACATGAAGTATTTTTTTTTTCAAACACAACTAAGAATTTTTATTAAAATATCGCGAATTTATAATACGAACATTTACATGTATAATTAAATATAGAACCGAGCGAAGTGTTCCCGCATTAGCGATCGCGGTTCGCATTCGGGAGGTACCGAGTTCGATTCGCCTCCTGGCCTTGTTTTTTGATTTTTCTTGAACGGTAGGTGAATGCTAGAATGGTTGCTCATACGAAGGGTATTCTTCTCATTTTCCTCTGCGGTTAGGTTTTGCTCAAAGGAAAGAGCCCAGTGGATGCTAGAGTTCTGCTTGACTGACGGGTCGTTTAACGCCCTCCCTGGGCCACACCAATAGTGATATGGGTCTTAGAGCTTTGAACAGTTAGAGACTTCCGCGTTTCTGTGACCTGTCTGATGTGACTTGTAGCCTATCCTTTTCCTAAAGTCAAATGCATACGTATCTTGAAAATTTTGTGAGTAGCTTGCGAATTCCCTTATATTCTGAATGAGTTTTTATATAATTTCCTAAATCTCCTCTACGAAAATGTAGATCTGCTAAAAACACAGAATTTATATCAAATATTTTTAAGGAGGCATTAATCTTTTCTGAGATATTTGTTTCCATTGGATTGAGTTTTTCAAATATTTTTAAATGCTAGGTCATCATTCATTTATTTCTCGTGAAACCGTACAATAAGTATGCATTAAACATATGATGCCACTGTATCGCTCTCGTACCTACATTTGAAAGTTGAATGAACCAATCTATGTAAAAGTTTAAATATGCAGCCTTCACAAAGCAGCCATGTATAGTACCTATCATTAAATTATTAAATTTCAAACGCCAGCCACAAACCACAATACGCGAGTCGACGGCTTCCATGAATTTGATTAAAATAATAAAATAGAAATGTGGCCTACACATGAAATTGACTGACGTATAATGGCAGTATGAACTACTTGTTATTGATTTTAAAGGTAAAATAAAAACGCTTGTCCTTTAATTGTTATTAGGAAGTAGGCGTTACCATGGGCCTACTATAGATTATATTTGTGTACGATAATCGTGTGTTTATAGGTGACTAACCTAGGTTGCTAGGCGTTGCCGTATACAGGAGGCGATGCAAACCTAACCGAAGTGTAAGGATTGCAATTGCGTTTAAAGAATTAAATTACAGGTACAAAATACATTACGGTAATTCTGTTATTTTACTCTCTCTCTCTCTCTCTCTCTCTCTCTCTCTCTCTCTCTCTCTCTCTCTCTCTGATTGCGTCAGGCTGGGTGGGTTAAATTAAATTCCGGGATATCGGTGGCGCTAAATATGATCTTGGCAATTGACAGCTGGTTAATACACATAAATCCATGATAATTACTGTAAATTTAGTAAAAATTTAGTACACTGTTTCTTTAAGGGAAAGGTCAGGCTTATCTACCCGGTAGTCCCATATTAGCTCCCCGGTTGAGGTGGCAGACCCGTTTCTCCACTGTGTCTAGAATGAATAGGACAGTGTTTCATGGCAAAAAGGAATAAAATGCACGTTAAACCTAGAATTCAATAGTCGCTTACAGTAACAGCGTCAAAGCAGCCCAATGTGACCGCGGGATTATAAGGATCTATAGAAATTAATAGACAAATTCACATCGCAGGTATGCATACACCTGTGCTGGCAAATTTTACTTTTAAGGAAAGGAATTACTTTTTCGAAATATTTGTAGCACTTTCTAACCGTATGTACATTTTGAATTTTGAATAGAACCACGTGGTTCTTTAAAATCTTAATTGATAATAGTTATAATAACAGCTTTGATAGTATGATAATAGCTCTATCAGCTAAAGAGTTATTAACCAACCAGGCCAATACTAGAACTAAAGCAAACATTTTCTTGTGATTGTCGTTTTGGAAAAGTAACTCATGCTAGTGAACCCAATAAATACATACAATTACATAGGTATAAAAAACATATCTTGGGTTTCACTTAGTGAATGCAATATGGCCCATATGTACTTGTTACCTAAAGGTGAGTCAAATGGCAGAAGCGAAACATTCCTTGCATATTCTATCCAGGTTTTAAATATATTACATAAAATTTCTCATGCATAATATTTCTAAAAAGTTTCACCAATTTTCTCCCTTTCAGTTTCTCGGAATTATTAGCAAATACACCAATTTTTGTTATTCTTATTCACCTGCATGAATTAGTAGACCTATGGGAAGTAGTATACTATAAACGTTATTTATTTTTTAATGTTAAATAATACTCCAGGAACGACTTTTTAGAGGTTTCCATAAAAATAAATGTTACGTAATTTGCACAGAGTGAACGGGATTGAAAGGGTGAAACACAAGAGGATTTGGGAAGGAAGTTTATATCAATCAACACAATAAGTCAGTGTAGCTGTACATGTCTTTAGTATTATGTAAAATATGCTTCAGTTTTCTACCAATCGCTACAAGAAGCCACATGAAGGCATCTAATGCAGCGATAATTACCAAATGTGTTCGATATTACTCCCTTCGACAAGCACAGACATTTGTCTACATTACTCAATGCTTTGCAACAGAGATTGGTGTTGCATTTGGAAATATTCAAATACAAGTCAAAGAATATGAATATCAGAGGCAGTGAGTGCCCTAGTACCAAACGAAGCAGCGAAATAGGTTTTAAATGTGCGATCCTTGAAATCATTGTTCATCAATGTTCCCTGGAGGTGAATGAAAAATTAATAATTCCATGCAAGTTTGACAACTAAATCCATTTGTATTTTATGTGTCAATTGGATGTTCACGCGTGTCGGACATTTTGTGGTGAACCGAAGGTTTCTCACGATCCCTAACCTAGATCATAAATCTCTTGGAAATGGTAGATCTAATTCTAAATGCAGATATTCGCCACGCTCATTATGTTAACATGTGGCATTTCTGTTTCGAGACGGTGATTGCTAAGAACTCAGTTAACTGCGGATAACTTTCCTTCATCAGAATTCCACCCAGCCAAGCTACATATCTTTTCATAAATATGAAATCTGTGAACACTTGGCGCTTTATCAGTTTTCTTCTTTCTTAGGAGCACATAAAGACATTTCTAAGTATTGCAATTTTAATGAAAATTGTTTCAAAAGTTTGCAACATGCTGGTTACGAGATGTGTATCTTAAATTTAAACAGTCTTAACATTTATAATTAATATCGTGAGAAAAAATCTTTTTATTAAATTCATTACTCTAATTTATCTCACATTTTGAACAACTGAAAAACTATAATTTTAAAGAAAAAAATAAAAGAATACTAACCATTTATTTAAATACTAAAACACAGTAAAATGTGTCATTTTGATTATGTAGTAAAATGATTTAACATTAAGCTGTTTTATACTTTATTCTTAGTTGCAAATTAAGCAATTTCTAGAAAAGTATTAAGACATCTATTAAACTAAATGTTACAAAAATCCGTAAACATTTCAACAAAGTTTCCATATTAGAACATTTAAAGTGCAAAGTGTAAAAGACACCAAAAGTCGAGAAAAAGCATTTGAAATAAAGTGATGCTTAAAACCGGGTATTCATGAATTTTTAAATGGTCATGGAATGAGTTTTATGGGAAAAAAGGCAAATAGGTAAATTGAAACTGCACCTTCAAGATATTTATAAACATACCACAGAACCAGTTTTGAATTATTTGAAAACATTTTAGTTAATTTTAGGTGTGATAAACACAAAAATGTATGGATACTGATTTGCCAAGCTTTATTCGTAGGGAGACTGATAACTTCTGGTAAAGAGCGATATCGTTATTGAAGCACTCTGAACAAATTTGAGAAGGGAGGGAGGAAAGGGAATGAGAGCAAAATGGGCCCTGACTAATTGAATTTTTCCAAGCTCTTGGTTTTAGTAGCCTGTGTTTGAGAATCAAAATATTACTTTTATACAAAACACGCTTTGGATCCATTTTCAAGGATTCAATTCGAAGGGAAGCTGATGAAGGAGTGGATCAGTAAGAATTCCGAACTAAATGCTGGCTGTTATTCAAACTGTTACGATACACTGCGATAACGATTGACAAATGTAATTCCTCTCTCCCCCCCCTCTCTCTCTCTCTCTCTCTCTCTCTCTCTGCGGTTTACTTTCAGAAAGACCTCAAATTCAAATGATGTTTTAATGGCAATTTGCTTTAATTATTTCATTTACTTCAATCAAAGCTCTGGTGAAAAGAGTACAATCATTTTGCTTTTGATCTCATTATTTATGAACATGGATCTTACTGAAAGCAGATGGGCGATTTAAATCGATTTCAGTGCACCATACAATTTATTAGGCGTAAGTTGTACAGTGTAAACCCGGACCGTAGGATAAAAACGACGCTATTCAAACTGATTTCAGCACATCATACAGAACGTGGTGGTAATGAATACGGCAAAGAGAGTGTAAATCGACTTCAGTACACGACTTGAAGTTACATATAAAAGCGGATCTAATAAAGACGGAAAGAGGATTCAAATCGATTTCAATATACAATTTAAACATATTAAATGTCACATTTAAACGCGAATCGTAGAGAGACTAATAGGTAATATTCAAATGGATGCCAAGGCAGCAAGTGATAGTTTTGTTTATCTGTTTGTAAATACCAGAGGACGGCAAGGTGCGACCTTGTATTATTAAATCTCATTGGAATGTGTCACTTGGAGAGCAGCAGGTGAGGAAGACCGACTCGCTCTCTTGCTCGGCTGGCTGGATCCTGACCTAGCCCTCTCCGAGTCGTGTTGGGCTTTGCCACAAAAAAGTGGAGTAAAGATAACAGCAGCACCAGCAACCCAAAAAAGTAAAGAAGAGCTAAAGAAAGAGGAAGGGAGAGAAGAGAAACCGTTATGCACCCCTTCCTTCCCTTCCCTCCCCCTTAGCTTAGGGCGCTCTGTACCACTGTGCGCTCACTCTTCTTCGCGGCCGCCGTTATTCATTTGTTTATCGCTAGCGCGTCTCTTGTTCCACCTCGTTATCAAATTACAGGGAACAAAACATTCAATGTGGAGTAGCTGGGTTCGATTCCAATCATTAGCTCTCTTAAAAATAGCCGACAGCTCAAGTTCAAACCTCCCCTCAAACTTCTTAAGTAAGAAAAGAAAAGTAAGAAGTGGTCGAGAAAGAATTCTCCAAGTTCTGAATCCAAAGAAAATTCTCTAACAACCAGGGGGAGAGTGGTAAAATAAAGTAGTAGGTGGGAACATTGTTAGTGCTGCTAGGAAATCAGATTAAATAAAAATGATCTTTCTAGCTTATAACTCCTTATGCATGTCATTAATTAATAGCTCGCTTTTATAGCCCCTTTATACGAAGGCTTTTTAAATCTGGAATGGCAATTTAATTAATTTCATTTCTGCTTGCGAATTATCAAATTATAACGACCCATACGTTTTGTACGCTGAATACACTGATATCCCACAGAACACTTCGTAAAGTGTCATGATACTCATTGGGTCAAAAATGCCCTTGTCTTTACGGAACTATAATTACATATGAGTGGATGTTTTATCTCGGCCTCTTTCACTTCTTTTCAAGTTCTGGAAACTATAGTTTATTAAATGCAGTAGTAGTGCATTTATAGCCAATGCTAGCTCATATAACTGCAATCATGTTTTAATTATAATTATTATTATTATTATTATTATTATTATTATTATTATTATTATTATTATTATTATTATTATTATTATTATTATTATTATTATTATTATTATTATTATTATTATTATTATTATTATTATTATTATTATTATTATTATTATTATTATTATTATTATTATTATTATTATTATTATTATTATTATTATTATTATTATTATTATTATTATTATTATTATTATTATTATTATTTTATGTCTGACATGTATGTATGTATGTCTGACATGTATGTCTGACATGTATGTATGTATGTATGTATGTATGTATGTATGTATGTATGTATGTATGTATGTATGTATGTATGTATGTATGTATGTATGTATGTATGTATGTATGTATGTATGTATGTATGTATGTATGTATGTATGTATGTATGTATGTATGTATGTATGTATGTATGTATGTATAGAGTTGAGTATTAAAGTAGGTTGGTTGTCTATGACTTCACTTTCTACATGTTAACATTCCAAATCAATACACTCTTACAGGTACTGTTTTCATCTGTTAGTAATTGGTTTTACTCATCAAATGTATAAAGAACCTCCTAACACACGGAGTAAAAAATCTAGGTGATTAAAAACAGGAGGAAACAAAAGGAAACTGAAATATCAGATTTCTCAGTTCTAAATATTTCTCGAGATTCGAATCTACGTTGACACAAAACACTTTATTCAACCTGCTCAGTAGGTTGAAAGACTAGACCTGGTAAGAGACAATCATCGCCTTAATGTGCTCTTGATTGCAGAAAGGCTAGCCTATACATGAAAGGAGCAATTCAAGTTTGTATTGAAATATTAAAATATTAAATGCATTAGGAAATGTGTAGCCTGTAGCCACCTCTGATAGCTTATTGAAAGATACTTTGTCTCAAATGACAGGGGGCGCCTAACACGATCAATCAAATACATTGACTTTTTTTTCCATTCTCTCTTTTAAATATATAGTCGAGTGCCATTCCACGAGTATAACCTAACCAAGAAAGCATTCTAACATAGTATAATTCCTTGGTTAATAAAAATACAAGATCATTGCATTGATGAATATTTCAAATGCAATAAGTATAATTTTAAGGCTTTAGTTGCGCTGTGATGAAGCTAATTACTTTGTTTTGTATCAAAGGCAACATCAGTACAAGCAATATGCTAATATTGTCGCGAACCCGTTATCTACAATCGCGCGGCTTGTTTACACAAAGGAACTGATAGGCGGGTAGTGTGGTAACAAAGAGCCGGCAGATCAAGACAGCGTGCAGATAAAGGTCTGCCGAAACAAACTGAGATAAATGGAAATTTCTGACGACTTCTTGACTGATAGAGATATTTGGGATTCTGGTTTATTTTAGAATAGTCTAGAAATTATCAGTGAGGTATTTAAAGAGGCGACAACTTGCCAAGAGCGTGTTGTAGTAGAAAACAGCTGTGAAGTGTTGTAACGAGAGCCGATGTAAACAAGTGTAATCAGAACACTTTGCTATTGTCATCGACCTTGGTGGATTGTGACTGGTATGTGATGTAATACTGCTGCGAAGTGTATTTCTATGCAAATAAAGAATGATTTGTATTTCTGCAACTTGGATTTTAATTCTACGAACCCACAAAGTCACAATATCATAATACTAATGAGTAAAGACTGGAGGCGTGTGCGTATACTGCATATAGACTGTACTACTATCACTCGCGCATGCAAACAACTGGAAGTAGGTACAGCCTGACCATGACAGGTACAGCGAGAAGAAACTAAACAGTCGCGTCACCTTGACGTTGCGTCTCCATGCACTTGCAAGGCAAAGTTTCACTATTTGAATAACTGTTTCACAAGTGTAGTAATTCTTATTGGCGTTTCTGGTCGCTTCTATAGTTCCTTAGTTTCTAACGAAATTAAAGACACAATATTGTGACTTTGTGGGTTCGTATAATTAAAAGCCTTGTTTGATGAAACTTAAAATTCCCTTTTTTCAGTAGAAAGACGTTTTGTATACCCCTTATAGACTCTAAAAATGACGTGTCATACAGACAGTAGTATTTCGTTGCTTTACCACACGTAAACAAACGAAAGAATGCACTTGCGGTACACTTCAAACAGCTGCACTTACAAAATTAACAGCACGCCTTGGTAGCGTGGTGGTAGCATGTCTGCGTCACGTTCAAGAGGTCCCAAGTTCGAATCTCGGTCAGGGTGAGTTATCTGGATAAGGTTTTTTTCCAGGGTTTTCCCTTATCCTACAAGACGAATGTCGGGTAACTAAGCTCTATGGACCCTGGGCTCATTTGAGCACCATTTCACTTATGTCATTCATCGTCCGATATGACAACGTTGGAGGAAGTAAATTACAACAACAACAACAAAATTACACAACTAGTAACTGACACCGCTTGGACAGCCGCTGCGCTTTTATACCTTCTGTCACTATTTCTAGAAAGTAGTGGAACGCTCGGTAACAATCGAGACGGCATCAGAACAGACGAAACTTCCAGATCTCTATCTGTCTCTTTCTCTCCCTGCTTCTGTCTCTCTCTCTCCCTCTATCTCTCTCGGCGCTCGCCTACAACCGGGCCGCGGCTTTGCGCGGCTACAACAAAAATGCGATGGGCGACAATATTATCACTTATTTATATTATCACATTATTGAGAACGCATATGCGTTCATTAAATTATACCTAAACAAGAAGTGGGATTGAAGACAAATTATAGGATTATAGCGGACCGCCTGGTACGTAAATTCAAAACAATGTATTATACTGTCACAGCACCCCCTACCTGCTCCATATACAAAAGATTATTTTACACTTTAATGTTTATTATGATAAACATTACAGAAATGGTATAATTATACATTTTGTTGTAGGCAGAATAACACAGGATAAAGCGATGTTTAAAACAATCGAATGTTTTGGAATACCACGAGAAGTAAAAGAATGGAGCCTTAGCACTTCATATTTTTGTTTATTTCTGGAGGTTTATTGATTATAAGAAAGTATACAAAACTCATTAATGAGAAGAGAACTTCATAAGCCATTCATAGAATATTTATGATATGCTTTTATTTATCATGCATTTACCTAAAATAAGTGATATTGTAGTCAAAATTGTTAAGAGAAATTGAGAAAATGGTCCTTTAGGATAGAGGATTTTGTTGGCAACATTCCTGTCGCATCCTAGGAGAATGCTCAACTACCCCAAGTGGAGAATTTACTCAATTTTTGTTTTGTTTTTTCATGTATAAAAAGTAAGCAGTAATGGTGTAACGTAACTGGGTGCAATATTTGTGGAATGCGAAACTATGATGTGATTAGAAGTTGTTGATGTTGTATGAGAGAAAAGAATTTCTAAAACACATTATACAGTGCGATCAATATAAACGTGAACCATTTAAATGGGCCATAAATTTTGAACAAATAATAGGACACACGTGCAACTTAGGGAAAATATAATACAGAATTGGGAGATTAAGTAATACTATTTACATCTCAGAGAAAATGTTGGAAGTGTCCTCCACCAGCATCTATACATGTTTGCACTCGTCTCACCATATTCTCTGTAGTTTTACGGAGAGTATCCTCGCCAATGTTACTTATTTCGGTTCGAATGGATTCCTTGAGAACATCAATTGTCCGTGGCCTATTCTTGTACACTCTATTTTTTAGATACCCCCACAAGAAAAAATCCATTGAGGTCAGGGGATCTGGGTCGCCACAGACTTTTGAGATTATTCGATTATCAAAGAAACTGGTTACAAGTTGCATGGTGTCATTAGATGTATGGCACGTTGCTCCATCTTGCTGGAAATGACCTCTCAATTGGATATCTCCGTAAAATTTCAGAGAATATGGTGAGACGAGTGCAAACATGTATAGATGGTGGCGGGGGACACTTCCAACATTTTCTCTGAGATATAAATAATGTAGTGTAGTCTCCCAATTGTGAATTATATTCTCCCAAAGTTGCACGTGTGTATTATTATTTTTTCAAAAGTTATGCCCTATTGAAATGGTTCAGGTTTCTGTGGATCGCATTGTATATGGCAACAATAATATGCTTCTGTGATAATTTCTTCAGTCTTTGGGACAGGTTTGTAAAGAAAGAATCAGAAGTCAAAATTCAATGTCATAGCTGGGATTTGAACCACGAATCCTCCACTTTTCGTCCGGTTTCTCTAACAGTTGGTTAAGCTGTGAAGTTCGGTACTTAGAAGTATTTGTAACGTTAGTCACCATTGGGTTATGTCATTTCAAAATAAATTACAGCAAACAGAACATCCGTGTTTCAAATGCCGGCTATGGCGTTGAATCTTTCAATCCGATTCTACCTTTCCAACATGTTTCTAGTTTCCTTGTTTGTTTACAATATTTCTACACCAAAATTAAGTGGCAGGAAATTAAAATCTACTGCAGTAAGAGTAAATAAACAAAATGTCTTCTGCACGAGTTCTAACAATTTTCAGCAAGCCATTCTGCACTTTTATTTCAGTACGTACAATCGTTTATCTCCAAATATAGTGAAGCTGATCTGAACGAATGTACCATATGTTTCTGGAAGAGCCACAAGATAAAACAAATTTCCATGCAGCGGCGCTTTCGGTCTGTCGCTTCACTTTATGGGTGGGATGACCTTGAGCCTGCCGAAACGGCGAACGTTTTCAATCCGCCTTTGTTCTTTAAAAGCACCAAAAATCGTTCAGGCTTACAGACGCGTTCCCCCAAATAACTTTGTGAACCACATCTACAATTGTTTACTTAACAGCGTTTTCCGTTACAGAAAATGTAATACTTCATGTTCAAGCTTTACATTTTAGATGCTTTATAATTGCACTTAATATACAAACAGCGGTACCATTGCCTCTGGCATGTGGTCAACGTTTTTGACTCTCAACTCAGAGGTCCCCGTTCGAATCCCTGCTGAAGCGGGAAATCTTTCTTTAAAAAACTAATTCTTTATCTCCAGTGAGTATGAATGTAGGAGTGAATTTGAGCGAGTTTATTCTTATTATATTTAACATATATCATTATATTAAGGAGTGCAAATTACTGGCTAAGGAAGGAAGAATATGTTAATTTTTTTAAAATTATGTGAAAAAGATGCAATACTAAGAAAGAAGAGAAAAATTATTTATTGCAGGAATGGCAAGAAGAGTGGGATAATGCACACATACGAAGAAGAGTACATGGTTTAATTCCGGACATTAAAGAGAGGCTAAAATCGGAACATATAAAACCAAGAAAAGGATTTTTTCACTTTGTTACAGAACATTGCCCATATAATGTATAGTAAAAAAGAATAGGGAAGAATAACTCAGATTTATGTGAGCAATGTAACTGATTAGATTCGCCTGGACATGTTATTTTTGAGTGCAATAAATATAGTGAACTAGTAGAAGACGGTCGAAGGAAACTTCAAGGAAAATGTTTATAGAACATCTTAAAGAAATGTGTCCCATAGGGGAGGGGATCCGTCCCCTTCAGCTGCCATGGTGTGGGCGCTGCGGGCCCCTAGCACTCCTGGTACTTCTGACGTTACTAGAGGAACCTCGAGCCGAACATTCGAGCCCGTCCCTGATAGGGAGTTGTTCGATTTGAGTTGGACTCGAGAGGGCAGTGGTTTCCGATACCCGTGGGAGATCGGGTACGTTTCCGGAGGTGTTAGGGAAGCCATTAATATTCCCGCGTACTAGCCAGCATAACTAGTAGAAGGTGTGCTAGATCACCAGACGGCCCCAACGAGTTCATATCGGTAGCCTTCCTATTTTGGTGTTGGCGCGCGTGAGTGGCGTATCCACTTCCATCCCGTCTTGAGTCCACAGGACCAGATTGGGGGGGGGGACCTTGTTAGTCTCTAGATGTTGCCCTATGGAAAGCCCCACGGAGGCGCCGGGCGCCCTTTTGGGACAGCTCGGTAACTCCCTGGTAGAAGGAGGCCCGGGTCCTTGGTCCTACGGGTCCAGTAGATCCTCTGGCATGAACTGAATTGAATTAAGAGATGTAGTAGATTATGCACATTCAGAAAACATGTCTCAGATAATATCCGCTAAGGCGTTAGAGAAATATACGACCAACGACAAAATACTTCAAGTAAGAAATGTAGGAACATTTCAATCTATGAGAAAAGAATATTATTTAAGAGATTGTCGGAGGAAAACAGGACCAAGAGAAACTGAAGGATTGCCAGACTTGAAGACCTAATTTAAGGTCTAACACAACCGATAAACAAAATACGCCAGTTATGGATTTCGGAAAGAAGAGCAGAAACCATAGAAAGAAAGAGAATCCCAGGAGAGCCAGAGGAGATATATGGAGAGTATCAGAGCGGACAGATACAACTGATTATGCAGAATCGGAAATATGACAACCCGGATGTCTGGAACTGACGAACCAGCTCCATCTACTGATGCCAGTCTCTTTAGGAGATGTATACCAGTAGGAGGAAGCTTTGGATACCAGTTACAGAAGAGGGAATTTTAAAATTGTAGGAAACAGTCTTTAGTAGTTTGTTATAACAATTAAAGCTGTAGTAGAAATGTAGATTTGATTTGTATTGTTGGTGTAGAAGTAAAGTAGAAGAAAAACTATTAGATAGATTAGATGAATATATTTGTAGGGTTACTGGAGCCCAGTAATCTGTAGGTTTAGTTATCGTTAAGGTAGGAAGTAGATTATATCTGCAAAATTTGTAATTTGTTTTGTGTAGTTTAATTTAAAAATTAATAAAGTTACAAATGAAGTTTGCATAATAAGGCCTGGTAGATTCCAGAAACCGAGCTATTAGATATGCAGATTTTATTTTATTTATTTTATTATTTTTAACATCTATTTTTAAAAAGCCATACAGTTCAACGGACAATATACAATTAGTGGTTCATCAGGCCAGAACTTATGATATGACCAAGTGAATTGATCCTATATAGATGAACCAAAAAATAAGAAACTGGTATGATCTTTTACTAGGATGAGTTATTTTAGTATTCCCTTTCTTTAACCTGCAGCAAATTATTGCACTTTTTGAAGTGCAAAATATTTATAAATTCCATTAAAGTGTTCATTAAGAATGTTCCTAATTTGTTATATCTATGGCCATTTGTAATCACTGACATTATCAGAGATTGTCTTTCATTTATTAGTTTTGTACATCATACACTAAATACTCCGCTGTTTTCTTACACATACCGCAATTTTTGTTCTTGAATCTGTCAAACTAGGTCATTTAATAAGCTTAATAGATTTGGACATATTTGCACGTTTAATTTTTTTTCTGTCTTTAACATTGGGGACAATGGATGTGGAGATACATTTGAATAGTTGTATGCTTCCTGACTGAGCTTGCAATGCGTCAAAACTGACTCATCGTCCGGGTGCTAAGATTCATATCTTTACTACCACACATATAACTGTTGGAAGTTGTACCTATATAACACATACAGTAATAAAAAACACATTAAGCCAAAGAATAGAAGGATAAAATGATATAACAAAAAATGTGAGAGGTTCACATTTGTTTGGTTACGTTGCTGAGACAATTGACAATGTTATTTCACCATAACCTTAAATTCAATATAGGTGTATGATACTGTAACACCGTCTAGTTTTCAAACTGTCATTTTATTTAGTTCTTACAATCTTTGGTTTGATGTGGTTTCAATTACACTGAGACTTCACGTAAGTCACACTATCAATTCACTAATATGAACTAGTTGAGTTTTTCCGATGAGTCCACTTTGCGTCGCAATGAAATACGCTCAATGCAGGTTCTTCCGAAACAGAATACGTATCGAATCTCTTGCAATAACAGTACTCCCTTCAAGTCAACATGGTCGTCACAAATTCGCGGGAAGAAAGGTATCTTTCGACGAACACAGTAACTCATTTACTGATTTGATCATATAGTATAGACTTCGCGAGACTCAATTTGCGAGAGCGTTCATTTACTTATATAGTTGGAAATTTACACACAGTTCCAGAACGTTCGAGATACCCAAACTTCTTCCAATCTGGTTATCTGGAGATAACGTCTCCGATGTGTAAGATTGACGAGCGTGCGGCTTATCCGTTTTACCATTCCGACTTCCCACAGCAGATTTTCCTACAAACCTTCAGCCATAGCGTCTACGTCACACAGTCATCTCTTCATGAATAGTGTCCTGTGTAGCAAGCCGACCAAGATAGACCTCCATCAGCTTTCTTCCGGGTTGTCACCGAAAGTGGTATATTGTATCTTGATATGATTGCCTTATACGGGCCATTCCAGGAACGTTACAATTTCGATGGCTCTCCTTTAGTCCTCGTTGGTCGGTAGAGCCATACCAGGTCACCAGTTTGGAATCCGACCCTGTTCGTAGCAGGTCTTCATTCGGTCACTTGTCAGCTTTCGGGTGCTCCTTAGCGAAATGGTGGATGTCCCCCAGCCTTTTCTTTAGCGCCCCAACGTAATCCATTGCCGGAAATGAAATGTGTAGTGTTTAACGCCCGCTTTTACTACATACGGCAACGCAGGCGGTGACACTGATGATGTATGAGATGAAGATTGAGCACAGGTGGAATGAGATGGTGAGGGAGACCGGAGATCTTGGAGAAAAACCCCAGCGCCGTGTTGTCCACCACAAATCTCACTTTGCGATCGCCTGGGATCGAACCTGGGCTACCTTTGTCAGAGTTGGGTGGTCTAACCACTCGTCACGGCGCGGCCTAATCCATTGTCGGCTAATCATGATCTGGAAGATATCCAACAAAGGATCAAAAGGTGGCCTTTGTCCTCGTATATATACCATACTGACCGGTATCATACCAGTGGAACCGTGTAGGGATACTCTGTACGCAAAGAGCAATAATGGTAGGGACATCCCAGTTTCAATGATGGCTGGACAGTACTTCGGAGGTCTCCTTGAGCGCCGTAATATAATGTTCCACCAATCCTTTGGGGTGGTACGGCTCTTGTGAATACTGAAGTATTGGAGAAGCTCTCGTATAAGATTGGTTTCCGTATTCGTCCACTAATCACTGTGGAACTCCTCGTTTTCAAATCTGCAGATAGTTTTCCTCGATGCATTAGTCACGGTTGAGGCCTCTTGATTGGGACTCGAGTAAACTCCCGACCACTTGGTGGGTAGTTCATAAACAGCAGATAGCGATTTCCTTGCTAATGGCAAATCTTTCTATGGAGCGCCTATCTTATCTGTTGTATAGCAGCTCCGATTGCATATCTGGGGCTCACGACTTGCCATGCAGAAGCCGCATTGCTGGCACCAACTCTACGTAGAGATCCATAATATATACCTCGTCCAATATGTAAGTAAATGCAAATAAGAAACATTGAAGCTCCAAATTTTAAGTTAAATTCAACTGGTGGTACTTGCATAAATCGCCTTGAGGACTTTTACTAACTTTTCTATCATAATTCTTCCTTCTGTGGAACACCACACTTTCACTACATCATTTCCCACAACAGACCATTTCACTAGGCCTAACAGCTTTTATAGATCGACACCTCCGGAGCATTCCCACCCACAGTCGTCTATTGACACATTTCCTGTTCATATCGATCGGGATATATCTGGATTCTTTAACTGCTCCTCAAGGTCTGGTCATCTCAAGCGAATACAGGTTGTACAATGACCGGGAGTGTGCAGTGCTCTCGTTCGTTTCAAACTTCACACAGTAGTGCAATTTTTCTGGCACAGTCTTTAGGATAGGGTGTCTGCGTTGGGATGACGTGCTCGGAGGTAAAATTGTATTTCCGTGGACTCAGAAAATCTGTTTTTCGAATTTGCCAAGCTAAGGCGGAATGGTCCGTTTAGAGGTGCAAGTCCTGTCCGTAAAGATACACGCATTACCTTCGTTAGTCTGAGACAAAGTTCTATTAAAGTAGCCCGGTACTCACTCAGCTCAATGTCGAACTCGTTTGCATCTGTGTCTATGAAAAAACCTTATACCGGAAATGGGTTATCCCAGTATCGGCGATAACCTTGAGCCATAACCCCTGCGTCGCAGTATTTATACAGTCAATCCTCACCTCATACCCCACATTCCAAGAAAAATTTGCATTATAAGAAGTGTTAACTGCTTGCCTGCGGATTCAAAATAAAGACTCAGTTGTCACTTTTTTCCATTGTTAGTATTGGTCGGTGTAATTTACTCCTGCTTAAGATATCAGCAAAAAGAAAGCCTATTGAAAGAGAGCAATCACGAAGCCGTTAACGACACAGTGGCAGTGGATGAGGATTTCAAAGCATTGCAGGTAAGAAAGAATGCAAAGTTCTACTTAAATCTTACAGAAAATATTGAATCATTATTTTAGCATAATGTTTTTTTTTTTTTTTTTCTTTTTAGGTTGCTTTTCGAATTGTGAAACAAATCAGTGAAACGGCGCTAAAACTAAGTTCCGTAAAAGTATACTGATTTTATGAAATAGTTTTCGTAAATATTGAAATGCATATTTTAACATCGTACACGATGCTTTTTTTTTTTTTTTTTTTATTTAATTGTATTACATATATCTGAAACAGAATTATTTTCTTGTTGCTACTAAAAATCGTTTGCCAGTTATCCGAGAAAGCAAAGATTTGTCCGAAACGGCTCTAAGCCTGCAGTAAGCGAAGTTCTTGTTTGAGGGGAGGGGGGGGGGTGTGTCACATGTATATATGGAAATACTCTTTGTCTGAAACGCATATATAATAAACATTAATTTACATACCACACCAGTGAGCCTTTAATAACAAAGAAACGCTGCCTTAATTAATGAATTGTGTAAATCATATTTTCTTCAAAATACTACAAAAAAGAAATGGATTGGACTTTAGCTCCAACAGGTATTCCAACAACGTAACGTGAAATCACATTCATTGCAGAAGTAGGATATTGTCTGTGAACTTCAAATGGTTGGTTTTTGCCTGTTTCCCATCTGACGCCAAGAGTTAAGATGGTTCCGTCACGAATCCTGTGACAACCCTTCTATGAGATCCTTTTTCTACGATACTTCCTCATTAACCTGGTACTTTTGGAAGTTTGAGGGCTTCGACTTAGCGATGTCAAAATATTTCTGAGCAAGTTCCCAACTGAACAGGACCCCAAGGACATGTATAAGTGCATCTATCTCACTCTGTAGGTTGCTGTTCTGGCACCTGACTTGATGTTGCTCGAACAACGGACGAACATTTGCTGTTCATTTTCACTACTACCTTACATTCACCAATACCTCACCCTTTTGGTCTATGGATTCAATTACCTTTGGGTGCGAGTTCTTATAATGAATTACACCGTTTTTTTTAACTGCAAATAAAACTTTGAATTTCTTTCATTCTCCTTTCTTTTTAAGCCCCATCGAAATATTAAAACTACTTCTTTGGGACATTGTATCGATGTATTTAAGTTTTTTATACTCATAAGAAATTAAAGGAGTGTCTGTACAACATTCCATTTCAATAGTCGTATACAACTGTATTCTTGAAATATTCATTCATTTACATCAGTTATATTAGATGTAATCAAAATCATTCTCCTCCGTCAGATATTGAACTAAGCATTTTTTTACAATTGCATTCCTTATTACATTTTAAGAAATTATCTAATGGAAATGTTGGTATGCTGGTTCCTTAAAAATATTTTGTCTATCAAGATGTTTAATATACTAAAAATGGCATATGATATTGCAATTTTTTCTTTTAAATAAATCTTTATGAATTCCAATCAAATATTAAGTACATTCCAAGTTCATTATGTTCATTCTTCTCTGCTGGGTGAGGTCTTTAAAGGTACCGATAGGGGAAATTTTACATCCTACAATTAAAATATCTTTTTCAAATTTATACCAGACACTGTAGGTGAAAGTAGTAATGCACATACAAATTTTCATTGAAATTCATTTGAAGCAAATTTTGCAGCATCTTACACAAAATATTCCACACTATGAATATTTAACATTTTTGTTAATGTTGAGTATTATTATACTATAGACAATAATAATAATAATAATAATAATAATAATAATAATAATAATAATAATAATAATAATAATAATAATAATAATAATAATAATAATAATAATAATAATAATAATAATAATAATAATAATAATAATAATAATAATAATAATAATAATAATAATAATAATAATAATAATAATAATAATAATAATAATAATAATAATAATAATAATAATAATAATAATAATAATAATAATAATAATAATAATAATAATAATAATAATAATAATAATAATAATAATAATAATAATAATAATAATAATAATAATAATAATAATAATAATAATAATAATAATAATAATAATAATAAATATCCAACAGTGAAGTTGGAAATAAATATGCTGTAAATTTTCGCTGTTTTGAATAAAAAGTATTACGCTTTGAATATTTTTTGTAATGTCTAAAACATTAATTGGATGTACTAATTAATTTATTGATAAGTATTAAAATAACACAGGAACCATTCAACATTATTTTTATGCTACGTATATGTACGTATGTTTTGAATATTTGAAAAGAAAGTGAAATTACTGCATAATGAAAACAAAAATCACAGAGAAACTGAATTGATGTTCTAAGATATTTTTTATAGTGAAAGCATACCTTCATACGCACTAAATCCCCAGAATGATATGTAGGGTCCTCTTGCTTTCTCATACAGTGTTCAGATGTGCTCTTGACCAAACGGATGTTCCTCCTTGATGCTTGGAATGAAGCTTTGTTGGATTTGGATGACTCCTAGTGAAGATTCTTATTTCTGCAGTTAGTATGCTCTAGTGAAATATGATGCCTTTGTGATAGTCATATGTAATGTTGTTTGAATCCCATATTAAACTACTCATCCGATAACAATTTTGAGTCTTTAGGGCATTTTCTCTAAAGAGGCATTCATTTGAGCTCTGGGTTTTCCGTAAATTGCATCTTAAGATTAACCAACATCAGAGGCCAGATGCTCATAAAATGTTATAATTTTATTATAACATTTCAAATATTCGATCTCTCAAGCCTTGTCTTGGTATTTCTTTACCTTTAGCAGTTCCTTGGCTATAAAAATTGTGTTTATCAGATCATTTTGTGGGTTGATATTTACTACCAATTGTCATGGAATGATATAGATGTATATATTGCCCTTTTCATTATGTCTGCGTGGAGAATATTGTCATATTGTCAGCAGTAGCCTTTTTATAGCAATTTTATCACCTTGAATCGTATTTAAAATAGAACTCCCAGATGCTACCGAGTGTGACAATGTTTATCCGTTCCATATTCCTTCTAGTTATAAATCCTGTACCAACCAATAGTTGACACACGCCTCCTTAGTGTGTAATTTGAATATCCTTGCTATAACAAAGCATAGGTTTTGACATTGCCACCAGAGAGAACACCGACATAGCATACTGTAGGTATGCATCAACTGTTCTCTGCCACAAGAGATTAGAAGCTTTATCGCATATGCACTACCTTTAAAATGTTTTCATTTTTTTTCTTTATGATCTATATACCAAAGCCTATATCAATTTCTTTTGCTGAGTACATACTCCACAGAAGTCTGAAGTGTAATTTAGAATCTATAACAAGACGAGTTAAAAAGTCAATCACAAATTCCAGTTCATTTTTATGACCGTACTTGAATCATGTGCCATCAAATGATCCTAATATGAGGGGGGGATAATTTTATCAAGTTTACCAATCACTTCCGAATAGATTTGCAAGGGCTCGGTCCAGAACATTTTATAAACATGTCATTTTCTGTTGAAATCTTTAATTCATTTGTAGTGCAGGAAGCATTACTAATAACATTCGTTCGCACTTTCTGACTAAACTGTCTGCATTCTACATCTTGAGAAATTTTACTCCATGCGCTTATATTTAATAACTAGTAAACTGAGATATTCCCTACAGTACCTTATTTTTTACTGGTGGCCGGCAGATCCACTGCGGCGGTTGTGGGCCTAACCGCCCGCAGGCCGGCCACCAGTGAAAAATAAGGTACTGTATTCCTCGCACATATTCCCTGAATGCGTGACAGGTCAGCCTGCCACTTATACTTTTATATTCTGAAATATGATGAATAAGTATCGCAGATTCTTTATGTTCCTAATGTACATAAACGTTCCAATGCCTGAGATTTCAATCTCTTACCAGAGGAATTTATTTTGCTTGAACATTTTGTAGGTATTTTTTTTTTAATATACACACAGCCGCTGTTATTTGTAACAATATATCCAAGCTAAAACGAAGTAAAATCTCTACTTTCCTGATATTCATACATCACTGATTAAACAAATCAGTAAAACGAAGTTTTACGCGAAATATCTAGCTTTCTCCAAAGCTAGAAAAAATAAGTTGAATAAAATATAATACATATATGGTTTCCTTTTTTAACAGTTATTTACAAGATCTGTGTAATGGATGAGAGTTTTGTATTTCTGAACTAACACAGTGTGAACATACTTAACTTTCCACATATAAATAAAAGAAAAGAATTTAAAAAACTGTTATTGGAATAACAAGCTTCTGTCCTACTTGGTCTCATGAACAGAGATTTAAAAGGTCACGTGACTCCATTTCTACGCATCAGACATGGATATGACTAGATGTCTGTCAGATGTATACACACAACAGAGGACTATTTTTGAGCAATCTGACTTAAGAAATTATTGTCGGAAATGAATATTTTGGATGTCACACGACTGTTTACCGTTTCCACCCGTGATGGTGTGTTCAACTACCGCAATAGCTTCTGTAGTGCAAATAATTTACAAACCATCCAAGTTCTAGTTATCAGCAGAGATTAACTACCGTGCCACTTGTCCCCGAGAGGATGTTACTCCAACACGAAGGGGCTCTTGATGACCGCACTCACCTCAACGATACTTTTACTAATCCCTGGATTGAATATACAGTGGCCATCGGGATCGCCGGATCTCACTCCTCTGAACATTTTCTTATGCGGGCACATGCGGACATTGATGCTTGAAACCTGAATGTCTGCTAGGGGCCGTAGCTATCACTGTCAGTGTACAGCAGACATCAAGGATTTTGGAGAGGGTGCGACAAGATAACATGCGTCGTTATGACACATACCTATATTGAGGTATATCGTCACTGGTACGGTTATGAATTTCAAAATTAAGGCAACTTAAAATTGGTATTCATGTCGCGTGGCATCCAAATGGTTCTTCCTGTCCAAAAGCTCAGTTTAAAATGGATTACATAATATTGATCTTAAAGATTGGGCATACCCTGTATTACTAAACTAGAATTTTTATAGATAATTAGAAGGATTTTGGGGCATTTTTATCTATGCGTACCATTAATGTCGAAAATAACAGAGCTAGAGAGCAACATAGGACAGGGCACCTCAAAACAACTCAAAGCTTTAAAACTATCGTCCAAACACAACCATCCTAGGTCAAGGTCATTATAGCTCCGTATTTAATAGTCTGCTTCTTTTGCACCAAAAATTCAAATGGATTTTTTTTTTTTTTTTTTTTTACTAAAATTGCTGAATATCTTAGTCCTTCCTTAAGTGCCGGTAGCGACCCTTTCATTAATAGGAGGGCTTGCTTTTGAAAAGTCAAATTTACCAACTATATTATAACTTGTTACCGGAATATACCGGAAATTTCTATTTATAATAAACATTCAAACATTGTAGCAATGCCTCCTTGGCTCCCTCTATGTATCTCAAGCCTCTCTGTTCTTCCACTCCACCAAAATAATTCACATTTTGAAACGTCATAGTTACCAGTAGAGAAGTCAAGTATTCCACCAAAATTTATAAAAAAAACTCCTGGAAAGTGTCCCTCCATGTGTATGCGTGGTCCTGAAAAGCATTAGCAAGAAATAAAATGACGGATAAATATCAGATTTGTTACTCAAGTTTATTATCTTCCAGAGGCAACAAGAAGACATGATATCCCAACCTAAACTGGAATTTACATGAACAATTCTGTTTTTTTTTTTTCAGAACAAAAATATTCATCATTTTTAGTAAAATGCGTTGACAAGTAAATCGTATCTCTGCATTTTTGGGAATAGTTTATGAAATCTTATTAATGCTAAATTAATTTTGTGGTTGTACTTTTCCTAGTGAAAATCAATAGTAAGAGATATTACAAGTATTACGCAGGTCACACAGTATTGCGTTTGTTTGTTAAAAATATGCGTTATTATCGGTTTGAGTTTTCAAATATTTTATAGTTTCTGGAAAGCTAACTTGCTCTTCGTTTGATACTCACGATGTTACCTAAAGAGTGCCAGCATAGAACGACCCCCTTTTTAGGCATCTGACTATCGCTTCAGCCTCCTGTAACAGATGTATCTACAACAAAATGTCTAATGTGTACTCTGCAGTTATCTTTATTATATACAATAAATAGATAAAAAAAAAATCAAGGTTTGGCAAAAACAGTTTGTAAAATATCTTCTGTTTCACATTCAAAGATTTCCACTACTAATTCAACAAATTCTTCTTAACAAAGCTTATTCTTCTAGCTTTTAATATACATTTTCTTGAGGTACGATGAGGATAAGAAATAAGGTAAGCTTAAGTGACAGTAAATTCTTTTAAGAGACGTCCGTTTTATGATGCCTTTGAAATTCCGTTCTCTTTGAATGGCCAGGAGAAGAAACGGGGTAAAAGAAAAAACAATCATTCCCTTTTGAGTAACAAATATTAGAATTAACAAACTATAACGAAAATATATCGGAAATGCTTAATTAGACAAAAAGGGTACTGGACATAAATTACGTAATTAATTACTGCTTAAAATTTTGGTTTTATGTGGTAAGATTGTACAGTGTCCCAAATTGATGTATACACTCTTTGAAGTGTCATTTCTCCGCAACAATCTATGAAATTTGACCAAAAAAAAAAAACCTTATGAACATGTTGCCATGCTTTTCCAGTGTTTTGTGGCATCCCTGTCTCATTTCGTTGCGGAGCAATAAGTTCCATGAGGGTATCCATCAATTTGGGACACTCTGTATTTCTAAAACACACACAAACACTTTTTTTTCCAGAAGTGTATCTGGTTTTCTTTTGTTTTACCAGGAATTTCAAAATGTGTACTTCGGTGGAGTGAAATTTCGGTTACAGCTTTTTGGATATAATGCTATACATTCACTACCTACTGTTCAATTGATAGAGAAAGTAAGAAGAAAACTAATAAATACTCTATGATAAAAGCATTAAGTATTGTAAAATTCAAAGCAATAACAAGGAATATTTCACTAATTAACTTCACAAAAAAATGTATATAAAGTGCACATCTACATTTTGTGTAATCAGATTTTGTCTGTGTCTTGCGGTTTACTGATTGTATAAAAGAGATTCTCCATGACCTCAGAAGTTGTTTACAGAAACAATATGTTAAAAATATTGTATTTTATCACAATAGAGGCGTTTTTGAAAAACTTTACTTGTTTTTTTTTTTTTTTTTTTTTTTTTTTTGAAAACTGTTCATATACGTAGATAAGGATTTTCTCGAGAATCTTCGTGTCGCATACGTGGAAGAATTACAATTCAAATTGATTTTAACCCACTTTAGTTTTTGATTTATGCTTTCATAGACAAAATAGGACACTAAGACTGACCTTTTTAAAAAATGTATTGTGTGTGTATGTTTAAGAAGACCTCAAACCATTTTCTGGTTTGGTAAAACTAGACGAATTTTGGGTAGAATACGAAATATTTCCAAGGGAGTTGGGAAAGTACGAAGATATATGTCAAAGGTTAGTGAACAGAGAAGGCTATGCGGATGTAATACATTAGCGTTTTTTACCTAAGTAAAAGTTTTAATAGTACACGAAAACTTATGCCTGTCGTACGATCAGATTGTACTCTGTGTGTTACTTAGCAGGTTGCTTAGTAATTGGCTTGCCAACTTAAAGGCAGAAGCTATAAAAACAGTCTAAGAAAGAAGTAAATGCTAATTTTATCATTAGTGTCGAGAAAGGCATTATTAGCGTTGTCATTTGTTATTTAACTAAGATTGAAAAACACCAATTAATACTTGGAAACGTAGAGTCAGACTGAAAAATTCAATGTCATAGCCGGGATTTGAACCACGGATCTTCTGGTCTCCGTCCAGCCGCTCTAACCATTGAGCTACTATGACATTAAATTCTCCAACTGACTCGGCACGTTAGCCATAGTAGCTCAATGGTTAGAGTGGCTGGACGGCAAACAAGATGCGTGGTTTAAATCCCGGCTATGACATTGAATTTTTCAGTCTGACTAGGTTTCCACAATTTAGTCTACACACGGCCAGTGTGAAAGGGCAATGAATTTCCATTAATTGACCTAATAGTGTTAACTATAAAGCCCGGGCCTTAAAGTACTTACATGTTGTAAGTGGCCATTAAGGTAGTTGTCATGTTTATGAGAACTCTTAAATAGTTTACCGGGAAAAATACGACTCAGTTGGAGAATTTAATGTTATATCAGCACGTTAACCATAGTAGCTCAATGGTTAGAGCGGCTGGACGGAGACCAGAAGATCCGTGGTTCAAATCCCGGCTATGGCATTGAATTTTTCAGCCTGACTACGTTTCCACAATTTAGCCTACACACGGCCAGTGTGGAAGAACAATTAATTTCCACCGATTAATACCTCTGTCTTGGGAACCACAACGCTGACATCTCAATTACAGAAGCGCCTATATATTTTATTACTTTCCATGCCACTTAACATAAGTAGTGGAAGTACTGCATCATTAAATTGATAGGTATCGATATTTCACTGAAATAGAAGTTTTGAAGTTGTCTGAATAAGAAAGACTTTTTCACTCTTGAAGAAATCGGAATGTGGTGGTAAGGTGTGTTCGCCCGGACGTCACCGAACAGCATATCTAAATATTAAACTAGGTTTAAGTTCAATATCTTCATAGGAAGCGACAAGATTTTCTGGAGAATACTCCATCCCAAGCTAGATTTTACTGTAAACAGTTTCCAACAATTTTGTTATCTCTCAGAAACGCCTGTAACACATTTTATTAAAATGCCATATTTAAAATTAATTTTCTGACAGTAACCTCTGCATTTCTCTTCATTCTTAACGACATTTACATAACTCTAAACCATTTGCATTAATTGTTTTAGAGTTAATTTCGGAATATTGCTTATGATTGGTGTGAATTTTCTAATGATTATATTTTTATAGCAAGTCGTTATTCGCTTGTTTCTTGGCTATGCAAAATGAAAGGAGTTTCAAAACCTTCGTATAGTCACCGGCTCTTTAAGCTTAGACTACCGTTTTAAGCCTACTGTATTCCCATAGTCACTTGCATCTTCAAGAAAATTAGCAATACAATCATCTTTATACAGATTATTACTAAGTAAACAGATGTTTACTATGTTCGTAAGATTTTTATTGTTAGCAATTGTCTTTGTATAATTACTATCGCTAATAAAGTTACTTACACTGTAAGAAAAAAGGAAGAAAAGCGAAACTTTCTTACCTTACAGTTACTAAAATATGTTGATATGGCGAGATTCAGACTTTTTTTTATCATCTATATCTATGTAACATAGTTACATTGTTTGAATTCATATTCGTGGTATCTGTCTTACCTTACGTGCCAAGTCTTTTCCTTTATAACATCAACGAGTTGTTCAAGGTAAAGGGGTTTTTGAATTCCTAACCTTTACTAATTTATGAAACGAAATTGAGGATTTTATACCCCATGTACGCTAGAACGAAGTGGTGCTTTTCAATGGTGAAGGGATCGAACGAGTTGGGTCTGCTGTTTAGATCCCGCCAGGACCCTCCTTCCTAACAGACCTTTTTCAGGCTTTTCTCAGTTCTCACAAATGGCAATGTCAAATGTGTCCTAAATTTAATACGAACATTTTATTTATAAAATTCCTTTCCGAGTTAACGTCTTACTTCTGCATTATCATTGTCCATCACTGTGCTTTCATATGTCGTAAGAATAGGCACTATAATCTATTAAAGTGCTGAAAAAACTACCAAAATCGGTTGTATGGTTTTTTATATTTCTCCTACCTACAGATGTACCTGTACGCACACATATTCAAACATACACATTGATTTGGTATTTGTAAGTATATTTGAAACTAAGTGTGAATTTGCATTTTCGTAGAAAGTGTTAAAATTTCTTCAATTTTCACAGAACTCAATCTATATTTCTCAGGTTTATTAGCCATGCATTTGTCTAAGCGACTTATCGCAACACACACATCACTTTTTCTCAAAGAAGCTAAACATTTACAAAGTATGTAATTTTTTATATTAGTTGTGAGAAAATACTCTTTCCACAGTACTTCTCATAAGTATTTCTCAGTATAAATTGTCCTTTTTAAACACAAATAAGTCACAGAACATTTAAAACATAGGTGTGATAAAAAAGTAAGGCGAAGGTTTTCTTCCCCCTTAAAGGATCTTTATGTATTCATCAACATCAAGTTTGTCCCCTTCAAAGTAATCCCCCTCGAATATAATACACTTGTGCCAGTGCTTTTTCCAATCTTGGAAGCTCTCCTCGAACTGTCTTTTCGTTATGGCGTTCACCTCCTTCAGCAATTCTATTTTATCTCATCATTGGTGGCAAAACGACGTCCTCTCTCTTTCGTCTCCGGAATAGAAAGAAGTCGCAAGGAGACATAGTGACTGAGGCAACATTACGCCTTGTGTTCTGACAAAAAGTTACGAATAAGCATTGTGGTGTTGGAGCATCATTGCGATACAATATCCACGAGTAGTTGGCCATAATTCTAATCAAATTTTCTGATTATGATTCGGCGATTTTACACATACATTTTCTTTACTTCCTCCACATTGTCACTGCGAGGGTGTCTCGATGAGGGTGTCGTCATCTTTAACGCTTTCTCGACTTTCGTTGAAACGTTTCTACAGTTCGTTAACTCTTGTGTTACTCATAGTAGTTTCACCAAATGCAATGCTGACTTTTTCCATTTTCGAGCAAAATGTATTGTAATTTAACAAAAAATTCCTCGACCACTCGAAAACCGGTATAACCTTTCCGAATACCAACAGTACACCAAATATTCAAAACTTGGGTAAGGAACATGACTACAATTAAAAAACAGGATTTGTGAAGCCAGGGAAATTAAAAATGTACGAGTACATTATATCCTTTCTGAGGGAAGTCATGCTAAGGAATTTTACGCCCGAAGAGATCCATTGCCCTCCACCGGGTTTGAACCCACGACTTCGGAAACCAGAAACTAGCATGTTACCACAAGACCATAGAGAAGGACTTGCCTCGCACTCGACTGGACTGGACTACGCTACGGAGGGGATTCGGCACTGAGGTCGTAATGCACCTATGCCCCCAAATGGGGCACCTGCGGGAGGAAGGATGAAGTGAGAGGAGACAGAGGGCCGTCCCAAGGAGTCACGACAATGCATAGGGCAGATTTCCTACACTTTAGCCGTTGTAAACTCCCCGGCAGGCCAGTACGGAAACCCAGAAAACCCTACTGTGGTTCAGAAACGGCCCAACGGACCAGGTTCGGAGACCGGAGACCGTCCTACTGGAGGAGGAAGTTTTACTAAGAGTATATCAGTTTTATTAAGAGTATACCATCTTACCATGCAACGCCCGCCTCGGTAGCGTGGTGGTAGCATGTCTGCCTCACGTTCAAGAGGTCCCGGGTTTGAATCTCGGTCAGGGTGAGTTACTTGGATAAGGTTATACGCGGGGTTTTTCCTTATCCTGAAAGACGAATGTCGGGTAACTCTAAGCTCTATGGACCCTGGGCTCATTTAAGCATCATTTCACCCATTCCATTCATCTTCCGATATGACAACGTTGGAGGACGTAATTTACCAAAAAAAAAAATGCAACGCCGTGATTCCCGCCGACACTTCTACCTTTTTTTTTTTTTCAATTTACGTCATACAACGTTAAGTCATATTTGACGGTGAATTAATTGGGTGAAATGATGCTCAAAATGAGTCCAGGGTCCATGGAACTTAGTTACCCGACATTCGTCTTGAAGGACAAGGGAAAACCCTGGAAAAACCGAGATTCGAACTCGCTATCATCTACGCTACCGAGGCGGGCAAACACTTCTACCCTGAAAGAGACCACAAGATGAGAGATATGAAATGATAATGGAGATGAAATGCAGGAACAAGAAATTCGGAGGATGTAACTAACCGAACCAGCATTCTCCCGGTGACCAGGGAAAACCCCGAAAAGATCCATGGGTCAGGCAGGACGGCCATGACTTGCCTTGGACCGTTAGTACCACTAAATTTCGTGGCTTAAGATAACATGTGCCTCCATTATCTAAACTCCAATACGTGTGAATTTACGTACAGCATTTATACATGTTCAATTGTTAAAATATTTTAAAGCACAGTGCAAAGTTAAAGCAACCATTTCCCATATTTTGTCCTAAAGAGTTGTATTATAAAGATATAATCTAATCTGTGTATTTACAGTTCATTGATGGATCTACTGAACCTGGTAATTTTCGAAATTTAATGAACATAGGTAAACATAGCTAATTAGTGTTTGTAACCAATTAATTATCTATGTGAACTTAGTACTTTGTGTTTTTAGGAGGTTCTATATTTCACTAGCATTACTGATAGATACCGCACAGAAATCTTGTTTCAAGCACCACGCGTGATCATGTAACTATCCCAGCACTTTTTCTTTTTACTTTCTATTTATGCTCTAACTTTAACTGCAATGACCATATTGGTAGCCTTTCACCTTTGGAACTTTACTGTCTATTCGATTTATTTGTGTTGTATACACTAGATCATAAAAACACAGCTGAGAATCGAAACCTGTACTCTCGGCAAGCTGGCAGGTGCTCTACTGGCTGAGCTGTGAGACCATCCTTACATTGCTAGCACAGAGCAATGTTTTCTTAGAGGTCTAAGCCCTGTTTTATATAATGAAATTGTGCCACAATCTTTCTCAGATAACACTAGAATTGTTAATATCAAACATATTCCTTATAGCAACATTCTCGTGGGAGGAACTTTATGAATACTGTCTGTTTTTCTGTTTCTTTTCTGTTCAGTGCAGACTAAGCAAACTGGAGGTAGTTATCTTGGTAGTCATCATCATCGTCATCTAAGAGATGGCATTTCTGATTGAAATTGCCTGCAGTGCCTAGGGGGGTTTTCCAATGATATGAATATTCCAGTCTGCAGGAGAGGAAATCTTATCTGGGGGGAACGCTGGTCAAACTCTCCTACTTGATAACCACATCGCACACTCGTCCCCTGGGATTGGACTCAAGCTGACACACGGTGGTACTTCAGCAAGCTGCCTTACCGACACACACAGGAGATCAATACCGACCGAGCTGCCTGTAGCAAGGAAACTGAACCTCCGTGAAGACATGCTGATTCTCCTAGAGCGCCTAGACAACTTGCATCGCAAAATAAGTGTAGGTATGAGAAGGGTTGCCAACTTTTAAAAACTGCAACACAAATTATGTGGACCGTTGACCACGGTTAAGACTTCATAAGTCTTTGCCACTTCACAATCCGACAACAATTTACTGTTAAATTCTGCAGTAACATAGGAATAGCAATCAACTTGAAATTAGGCTGCAAACTAAATAAAACGTGACAGTAAACCAACGTAAAATAACATTGATGAGATTAACCTTGCCTCTCACATTAAGTGCACGCGTTCGAATCCCAGTTTGGCCAAACTACTTGATCAAAGTTGTTAATTAGAATTTTTCTTGAATTTGGCAACTTAAACTCTCGATGTATGTTACACTTTCACATTGCTGTATTTTACCTTATCCGTGTTTACAAAATGTCACAAATCACCGATTTGAAGTACACTGAACCAAAAAGGAGAAAGCGCAATTCATATATAAAATGTCATACTCGTATCGGGTACTGTTTAAGAATGCTAGGCAAATGTTTTCACAGACTGCCCCATCCAAAGCCAACTTCACAAGCAAAACATCTCGTTTTTTTCTCATTTTCTAAAAAATCGCAATTGTACTAAAATGCCATGTGTTTAAATAAAACGTATATATTTACTTTTTTAACAAACTGTGAAATTCATTTTCTGAATACATTTGCAAACCAATAAACTGTAAATGTGACCAAAAAATGTAACTGAACGAAATAACTAAAATCTACAAATATTTTACAATTCTGGCTGCATTCGAAATATTATTGCTACATCTAAGTTCTCCCATTTTGGATGTCACGCGTCATTTATAATACATTTTACCCGTTTTTTGTCAGAAACAAAAACTGATTCAGAATATTCGAAAGATATATTTTATTTTCTGTGTGGTACATGTAGTCAAATCCACATTGCTTTAATTTGGAACTATTTATAATTAGATCAGAAGTTTGGAATTACTTTTGGATGTTGCCAAAAATAAAGTTTTAAAATTTTGAAGGAAGAGGAAGTCGTGCCAGTGTTACGTGTCGGTTATTTACACGAATCTACAAAATTCCAGTTGTCCTAATCTGCGGACAATTTTAAGAAATGACTCCGTATTTGGAAATCAATTCGGAAGTGTCCGCTAACTTTGGGAACAATTTTGGAAACACTTCATTAAAAATACTAAATCGAGCGTTGTATAATCAATTTGGATGCAAGCGCTTTCTCATTCACGAGCAAACAAAGAATTTCGGGTATCGTTATAAACTATTTGGCAATAAAAATTGGAACAGCTACTGTATCGTAACAACTAGAAATTGAAAAAAATTTGTACATGCACAACTTGTAGGAGAGTGTAGAGCAATTTATACATTTATTTCTCTTGCTTCTTTCATTTTTATGAGATAGGAACCATGTGTAAACTTGAGTATTTTTCAGAAATAATATAAAACAGTTCTGGTAATCGATATTAAAAATCGTATTACTTTTCGGACATTTAAATTGATTTCAAAGTGAACATAAATTACCTGCAAAATATTTTAAGGATTTTTATGAGGCAATTCTTTAATTATAGCCATTGTTTTAGCCTTAATTTTCATACCAATGCTTAATTTGGTATCGTAACATTTAAATGTGATCATTTAAAATGACTATGAGTATAGCCAGATATTATCTTCATTTTAGTAATTCTGGCGCAAAACTGATGAGAAAATTCTCGTTTTAGCATAAAGAACAAGCCACATCTCAGTTGACGTGTTCCTTGTTCTTCCAGACTTCTCATTTTGTTATTGTAGTCTTTTTAAATGCATCGATTTTTAAAACTTTTTCACGTATATATTTAAAAATTACTTTACATTCACATTTTTAAAAATATAATATCTGATCATGCCACTAAAGTTAATTTGGGTTGTAAAAGCTCAGGCGTTAACGAGGAAAGTCAAATAAGTTGATAATTCCTGTTTGGTATTTTGAATTCTATGTCATATCAGAAAGATTTTCACTGAAACTGTAGTATTATAAAAATATAATCTCAGAAAAATTGTAATTATCACACTATATAAGGGTTAAAAGCCGTGAGCTCTTCACAAAGTTACAAATGCCCCCTGGACTCACTGCACCCTTCAGTGCCACAAACGTTCAAACGTGTATTCCTTTTTTTCCTTCTCAATTTTATTAAGACACCTTCAATCAAAGAGTTTTAAAGTAATACCAAATATACTTTGTAGTTCTTTGATTGAAAATTGAATAGACCCTTAAAACTCGTTTGAAGAAATATACTGATCTAAATTAAAATAGTTGAATGTAATAAATTTTGTAATATGGAGACAAGAAAGAAAAAATAAGAAGCCAAAGATAACTCTTCATTAAAATATTTTGAGTTCTATATTAAAGGTTCAAAAAGTTCCTTAATTTTTCACATGCATCACTTTTAAAAAGCAAAGAGTTACGTTACCAGAAATAAATATGTATTTACTTTAAAAATAAATAACTCAATGTTATTGTGTTAACATTTTAAAATGTGCATTTATATGTTTGCATGCCTAGTGGCTAATTATTACATAATTTCACAATTCTGGATTTAAATATTGTCAACATTTAAATGTTTTTATCTCCCTCTTTCAGAATGAACTATTTGCAAGCTTTATTCGTGTTCTAATTAACCCTGCTGAAGGTAAATATATCCGTCAGAGCTATCTTCTCACTGTCTTCTGCAGTTTTAGCTGGACTTTACACTGTGGCGATATCTCGAGCGTTTTCCCGTGTATTTTCTTCCAATAATCTATGCCCTTTTCCCTTTTTATTTTTTAAAATGGTAGGATTTGTGATCTCACTATTTGCACAAAATGTGCATATTTATATATTGTTGACAAAGGCATTTTTCATCAAGAGCTTTACCTCTTTGTCAGTTAAGTTTGTCTACAAGTGTCAATTTCTAAGCTTTCTCTGACTGCAGGATGGGACATGTAGGAAATGCACCGTACAAAGCTTTGCGGTCGATGGGCACCACGTGAGCGCCATTCAGGTGAAGGATTTAGTAGCGAATTGATTAATGAGATTTTAACAAACATTTCATTCGTGTCCTTTATTTCAAACCACTTTCATCATTTCAAGTTGTCCCTAAACTTATGAAGAAATGTAATATTATTACCCTATCTAAAATACCTACATTATTCTCTGCAACTTTTGGTTTGAGTAAATATTTCTGGCATTTAGAATATTATAACCAATGAAACGTTGAATAAACAGAAAGTCAATCTTGGGCATATCATATACAAAATGAATAGACCTTCTGCTAACAGCACAACGGTACCGGTGGGAAATCTTTTCTGTGGTCTCTTACTTCTTCTTTTGCAGATTTCTTTCTTTCTCCTTTCATTTTATTATTAATTCTGGTTATTTCATCTCTGCTTGCGAAATTTTAACTCTGTTATTAACTTCTGCGATGACCTAAGTTTATATTTTCATGGGTCATCCTCAGCTTTTAAGATTGCCTTGCGACAACGATTGTGCATATACTTTAAAGAGAATATGACACATTCAGAAAAATAGATCTTTTTAATTAAATCAAAAGAATTAAAGTGATTTTCCAAAAGTAAATTTTTGGAATATAAATTGTTTGGAAATGTATGGACTGAAGATTTCAATGACTCGATGTCTACTTTCTTAATGAATTCTCAAGAAACAGAAGTATTAACGAAGTATGTGACTGTTCACCTTACGTCAACAGTAAAGCAGTAACTTCAATGCCTCTCCTTTCAGAAGAGAAGAAATCCAGTGGGCCGTGTCGTAGATTTACGGCACGTAAAAGAACCCCAAGCCCGGTAAAGAGGCCTCTGAGCAAAATTAATAGAGACTAGAACGGCTAATATAGAATGGGACACTAGTTAAAGAGGGTCCTTAAATACAAACTCAATTTCGATTGGAAAGAACATTCCCCTAGTCACTCGAGGATTGCCAGGTTAACGGGTCATCATACTTGGAAAGTTTTGGCATTTCTAACTTTATCTTGGTGGTGTTTGGTGTAATATTTTTTTGTAGATTGGTGAACGATGTGTTCCTCTCCCCTCCCATGCTTCAACTGTGGTCCAATTTATTACTGTGAAAAACCTATTATATGCAAGATTGCAATTCTATATTTTTACTTGCGTACATTATGAAACATGGAAAATAGCTATTAAAGGATGACGTTGCATCATTTTTACTGCATTTATTTTAAAACTAAATTATTTCCCGTGTGTGATACAACATAAATTAAATCAAGAAAGCCATCAAAATTACCCAAAATTGCAGATTTATGACACGAGTAGAATATTTCAGTTACTTCAAAATGTTTGAAATGAATAACAATACTTTTTATATAAAAACTCAGATAAAGTAATGTTTGCTGTTGAGTCAACGAAATTTCCTGAGAAAATTTAATTAGGAATTGTCAAAGCGTTCAAGGAATTTACTTCATGAGGTGCTCGAACATACATACAAAAAAAAATTACACATGGTGTCGCATATTAATGAGAAGTAAGACTTCCAATATTATACTACTTTCTTATAGCAAAGCTACAGTCCATAATAAACCTAAAATAAAAATAAATTCCAAGTTCTTGCAGGAATTATTAAACTATATTGGCACGTCTATTCTCTCTGCGTAAAGAAAACAGGAGTGAGGTATTGATTTTCATTACAAGGGCGAAACGGACACTCTCAGACATGCCGCGCTTATACAGCATGTCTTAGCTTCATTAACATTCTCATATTTACAGTGTCCTTCATTTTATTCAATGCTAAGAGGTTCGCTTCTTCTTAACCAGCATTCGGCCGCAAAATGGTAGATCAATAGGCGAAAATATTACGCTTTCTTGTAGTTATCAGAACAATAATGACAATAACAAAAGTAGTAATGGAGATATAAATAAATCAAGAATTGCGCCTCTTCCAACTCGACTGAAGTCATCAGCCTGTCTTCGACGATTTCTAACAGATTCCATCAGAAGGGCATTTGTAAATTATCCTATATTACATTATTCAATTTAAAAGGAACTGGAGCCTTATCAATTGATAATCCATTCAGTTTTTCTCCTGTCGTTCATTCTCATTTTGCAAATTATAGTGTAATTGGTTCTTTATTATTGTTTTAATCTTGTGTTTTAAAAAAACTACTATTGATCTGTACATCTGCATTTCTGCAGATGATTATATGCTTTTGTCTTCCAAACTTTCAGTGTTCACAACTATTTTACATTAAAATAGTTGCGTTGTGCAATTAGGTTTTAGTGACCACATCCATCTGTATTTATTTACTTTCCTTATTCCATCAAGACCCTCGCCGTGGCTGAGTGCTTAAACCGCTCGACTCTCACCAAGGCGGCCCAGGTTCGATCCCAGGAGACCGCAAAATGAGAATTGTAGTGGACAACACGGCACTGGGGCGAGTTTTCTCATTCCACCGGTGCTCCATTCATCTCATGCATCATCATGTCACCGCCTGCGGTGCCACATGTAGTAAACGCAGGTGTTAAACACTACACATTTCGCATATTTTACAATATTGGCATAATTGTTGCTTTGTGAAATTTAAATTATCAGTTTTTAGTGACCACATCCGACTATTTATTTATAATACACTTTCTTCATTCCAACAGCATCAAACTTTGAAAACAACATATTTGAAGTGAGACGTTATATTTCGCAAGCGTCCAGTGCCACTTATAACAGTTTGTAGCGGCAAAAATTGTGAACGGGCGAATATCCAAATGAGTCCGAAGTCTATTGAACTAGGAGTTTTCTCCCTCCGTTTGTCTGGTGAAGATATAGCAGAATCCTTATAAAACTTTTTTAGGTGTACCACTCCAACAGATATTAGAACTCGGGACCTCCGAGTTGGAATTAGACACGCTACTGCCACATCGTGAAAGCGTGTATGGGAGGGTAGCAAAAGGGCCTGTGCACATTAGAAATTTGTACACACGTACGGTAATTTATTATTCTTTGGCAGTTTTATCTCAATTATATTCAGATTAAGTAATAAGTTCTTAGCTGTATAAACATAGGGGGAATGTTTACTGAAAGTAGGGAGGAATGAATTCAGAATTCTTAATAAAAAATTCTGTGAAGGCGAAAAAAATGCCAAAATATCAAATATCTTTCAATGGGCGACACTTTTCAGGTAAATGGAAACAAGTAGCATGGGATATTAAAAAAAAATACCAATGCTATACCAACACGAAATATTTGAGAACAATTTTTTTATCTTATTTTATTTTGCTTCTTACGGTTTTCTGGTTATGAACCTCAAATTTTAGACGTGCGACAACAGTTAAAGGATGATTTAGGAAATTAACGTGAAACCAGACTGGCTTGTTGCGTAAGACTTGGAATGGAGAAATTGATGTTGATATCAGATTAAGGTCATTAGAACAGTGTAACAGTATTTTTATGTTCGTGGGAATTGTAAATATATATAAAAATGTATGTAGTTGTGTGATTGGCCGAAGTAGTGGTGTGACGTGGTGTGACGTGGTGTGATGACGTGTCAGTGAATCGGCCAATCACAAAATAAGGTGGGAATTGCTATGGGGACAAGAAAATCAATAATCTAGAAAAAGTTAGAATCTTGTGTCTTGCTGGAGAACGAGGAAAAATGTTACGATGATTGTAATTGTAAAGGGAAATTAATAAGATTCAAAAAGTGTTATTCAATATTTATAATAGATAAGAGTGAATCATAGTTCATATTATATAATTAAATATTATATTACAAAATTGGACTCATCTAAATTTTATTTTCACCAACAATCCGCATCCACACCTGAGAAAAGATCTCACGACTCTCAGTAGATTAAAACTCGACTTGGATCTTACAAAAAGTTGGCTTGCTTCTTATTAGTTGAAGATGAACGAAAATAAAATCCCGTTACAACAGATTATTTTATAAATTAAAATGTTATAAATTAAAATACTTAAAAATCAATAATAAAAGTATTTGAAGTATTTAATATGTAATATAGAAAAAGTTTGAACATAACGAGAAAAGAATTATAGTACACAACTGATGAAAACGTATTGAAAATATTGAAGTGATTCTAAATTTATGTAAAAAACTGAAGCTGCTGACAGTGAAGTAAACTAAGTATTAAGAATAACAAAACACTATTGTAACACAAGTTGTGAAGTAGTGTTACAACAGTGTTTTGTTATTCTTAATGATTCTAATATGTTTTAAAATCTATCTCTTTAACTGCCTAATTTAAAACACTGTTACTTTTAATTTTTTCTACGTGGTTGTATTCAATATTAATGTTGCTTTCTTTTTTTATCGTTGTGCCTGAACTAGACATGCAATTCCTGAAAAACTGGACATATCTGTGTAACATGATATTTATTTTCAAAAAGAACGTAGAGAATACGTTTCTGCATATCAGAACAAGAATACAAGGTTTAACCCTTAGTGACCGCGTCTTCATAGTACAGAATTTTTCTAGATATCAATTGAAGAGGCTCGTTCCCGGACATGCCGTGGCAACAACGCGCAATTTGAATGCGAACCTAGAGATAAGGGGGAAGGACCAGAGAAGGGGAGATAGATCTGGGGTACTGGATGAACGTTGGTTTTACTTTCAACCCGACTCCACCCTTCTCTTCATCGCGTTGGGGTTGTAAGGTAACAGTGTCACTAGCAACCGTTTCTTCCGGGTCTCACACAAGTGGCTGCCCATTTCTTTTCATTAACGTCCCGGGGTGTCTTTCCGTTCTAGTGGACGTTTTCACTTCTATCATTCTCGACAGGTTCACTTACAAGTCTCCATTAATTGACAGGGAAGCACTATAGGAAGTACTATATACGACCCAAAATTCTATACGTGCTGAAATTTCAGTTCAGTAAGGATTAGCCCATAATTTCTAGCATTTTTAGCGAAAGTTTAGTGTACAAAATAAAATTTTCACAATGATTTTTATGTTACTTATAAGATATCCATGTGCTCTCCAAAATGGCATGTTTATTTTTTGTATGCTTATATACTGTTTTGTTCTTTTTGGTCGATAAAATGGAGTGTCAGGTCAACAGTATAGTAGTTTCTACACCTACTGCTATTTGGAGGTGCCAAAGCCACAGAACCTTGTTATATCAACTCTAATGATACACATTCATAAGAGTTTTTCTGGGTTTTTTCTATAAATATTCATACCACCATTAAAAGTTACGCACAACAAAGAACATGTAGGAAATGTTCATCAAAAAAGAAAATGCTTGTATAGAAAATGAGTAGTTGTCAAACATTTTTAGGATTACTCACTCAGATGAGATGTTCAGCTACTAGCTGGTCAACACACACTGAAGATGGTCAAAACCTGATCGAAAAGCGCTTCTGGGGATATGAAGAACATCTCATCTGAGTGAGTAATCCTAAAAATGTTTGACAACTACTCATTTTCTATACAAGAAATATCTCACTTTTAATAACTTGACAATGTCTTCTTTAAAAACAAAAAATGCTTATTTATCATGAATTGTATGTTTAACAAGATCTTTATTTTATGTTAAGTAGGCAATCAAAACTGATACAATTGCTTGTAAAAGAAAAAAAATAGGAGAAAGGGAATAATATAAGGACATTTTTTTCAGGAACACTTTGGGGGGGGGGGAGTATGAGGATTTACTTTTTAAGACTCACTTGAATCGGGGGGAAAAAAAATCGAAACTTTTGCTTTAAACTTCCAGGTAAACTTCAGAATTATTTTGTGCAATTATCAACAATTAAATGGCTCAAAATATAATTTATTCTGGTTTAAATTTGAAATAACATTTCAAGACGGACGGAATAAACCGTTTAGTTGAAGAAATAGTTTGTATCAGCAATTATTAATAAAATAAGTATGCCTTGGTTTGATATAAATAGCCGATGACGTCCTATGTGCTCTCATTTAGTTTTGTGCAAATAGAAAGCCATAAATGAACAAAAGGTTATTCCAGGAAGAAAAACTGAAATCATTAAATTTAATTGCTTGTTTTAATTAAACAACTTACTAAATGAATTCAGCAATAAATGTAAACCGCACAATGTTCATGCAGTGAGATTTTCAGAATTTACTAAATATTTAGAAAAAAGCATGTGAGATTCTTTTCACTTAGCTAAATGTAAGTTGCATAACAGCATATAAAACATTGTGAAATAATAAAATGAAAGAAAAGAGAATTTAGGTTTACTCAATATACCGATTCACCTGGATAGAATCAAGTTCTCTCCCTTCAGTACCTGGAAGCGCCAGAGGCTTTAAAAATGTTTCTTTAATCAACCCACAAAACTCAGCAGATAATTTTTCTAAAGTCCTTATGCTTCTTTTTCAAATACCATATTTTACATGACAAATGAAATGAAATTTTAAATTATTTTGTGTGAATTTCCTGCGAAACCTTCTACTTCCCAAACTTAGTGTAAGTACGTTCTTTTATTGTTCTGAAACGAACATCACATAACCATACGAAAACTAAATACACTATTTATTAGAGCACACAATTTTCTCTCGAATTGCAAAGCGCATCTTTTTAATTTACGTCCTCCGACGTTAAGTCATATCGGACGAAGAATGAAATGGATGAAATGATGATCAAATGAGTTCAGGGCCCATAGAGCTTAAGAGTTACCCGACATTCGGTTTTCAGGATAAGGAAAAACCCTGGAGAAAACCTTATCCAGAAATCTCACCCTGACCGAGATTCAAGCTCAGGACCTTTTGAATGTGAGGCAGACATGCTATCATCTACGCTACCAAGGCGGACGTCATTTGCACGATTGTTGTACCAACAAAGGGTACTTTTAGAATATCAACTTGAAAGACTGTAGGGGGAAGTTTAGTCATTCCGCTTTGTCGAAACGATTTCATTTATTAGGAATAGCCGGAGTTGCACAAAATTACAACAGTCGTGATTAAAGAAGAGCATTCATAAAACCTATCGTAGATCACTGTACAATAAGTTCTTAAATGACAGAACAAATTAATTTAATACAAAAACACATGTGCTACGTCGGGTAAATCAGCTAGTGAGTATGATAGTTAATAAGTAATAGAGCATTTTTAGTTATACATCAATTAGACAACAGCTACTGAGAAAGGTAAAACTGTTCCCTCAATTAATTTAAAACTTTTACATCAAATCTGCGAGCTCTTTCTTGCTCCAGTTGTGTAAGGGATCTGTGTATCACATTTTGATTTATAGGGCACCCATTGGGAAGAGAAAAGATTCCCACAGTCACAGGGAAGCAGGAAGAGGGTAGGGAGAGGCGTGTAATTCAAAATCTGCACCCTCCAGCACGTCTCAGCAGTTAAAATGCCCTTATCCATTCGCTCAGTCTTCAGGTAATATCATCACCTGCAAACTTCGGATACGAGGGATGATCTCCTTCTCTCTCATTTGGAGAACAGCTTTTGTTTTGATGCTGAAATACTCAGAAAATTAGCGAACTTTTAATTTGCGTGTCGTAATTAACATAACAGAAAATTCTTTAATAGAAAATCAAGAGCTTGTTTACGAAAACGCTTTAAACTATAGAGATAGAATTTCAAAACATCATAAGGTTGTGTAAATCGAATAACTAATTCAAAATTA
This sequence comes from Mantis religiosa, assembly GCA_030765055.1. NCBI lineage: Eukaryota > Metazoa > Arthropoda > Insecta > Mantodea > Mantidae > Mantis > Mantis religiosa. Next base: position 134,556,890 of record CM060949.1, on the reverse strand, counting down.
CTAATATCCTCGCACTTCTATACTGTACTCATAAAAATTATTATATTCAAATTGTGTTACAATATATTTTGTCTAAAATTATATGGAATTAAGAAATATAAACCATGCTATGTGCAAATTACGGAAAACAAAATAAGTGGCTGCATAATCTTAAGTCAATTTTATGTCATCAATGCGGAAAAGAAGAAGAATCGCGTAAGATGTTCATACATACCGTATGACAGTTCAACCTGGAAAACTTTAAACGTATAGTAACAAAATTTGTGAAATAGCAAATGCTATGGAAAAAATATTTAACAAGTTTGCCCTTCAATGAGTTCTGCATGTTTCACCCAATGAGGTTTTACTGTAAGTTACATTAAATGTATTAAGAAGACTCATTAGCAGAGAGCGGCTTTTGAAATTCATCGCATTCTTCATTAGCTGAAGTAGAGTTGCTACCTTGCTTCCATCCAGGAAGTCGATTTATATCTAACTTTAGCCCCACGTGGAGTAAATCACGTAACAGGAGCTGGTTCCGCTTCTTCTTTATACACCTATGTAGGTCTAACTATAAAATGTATTCTACCTCAAAGTATATTTCCATTGAGTTTTTGGAGGTGTACAGGTATTGCTTCTACTCACCAGAGTTAAGTTTTAGAGGAAGTACAAATAACGTTTCAGCCATACTATCATCCGGCATTTGTCAAGCATGCAGTGACTCATGCTCCCGCACATTATATTTCTTTTGTTCCTGTTTCCAAAATGAATCAGGCAGAAGCGATGAACATGTTCAGCAGCGCAGCTACATTATCTTCAAAACGGAAGTTTGAAGCACGAAACTGGATTCGCGGCGAAGTTCAACGAATGATCTGCAGGAAGCGAGATACCAGGATGATGAGCCACTATCCATATTCCAAGAAACGCTGAGATATACAAATTTCTTGTTAAGATTTCCGGGAAAGAGATGTTTACAGCCTTCATAGTACATGAACTGGAAAATTACATAGTAGCTATGGCAAAACATTCATTTATTGTTGTATCTGTTATTTTAAACGAGTGGCAAACCTCTGGGCAACTGATAAGATACTTGCATGTTTTATCTTGAGCTCTGGAATCTTGTGTTGGAGCGATCCGAGTCAGAAGGCCAGTACTTTGCCAATGTAACAATTGAACAAATGGTAGTTTTAAGTAGTAAATACCTGAAGCAAATCTAACCTACTTATAGTCAAAGGAGCCATGTTAGCCACTTACTTCAGCCATTGTATAATAGAAAAAACATTCCGGAACCTACAACGTACAGCCTTCTATGATATAAAGTAGGACTTTGTAAAAAACATGATAAGCCCTGTTGCCGTCCTCGATGACAGTAGTATCTGACAGTTCAAGATAAAGTGTATAGTAGTTGTCTGTCACTATTATTATCAAATATTATTATAATTATTATTATTATTATTATTATTATAATTATTATTATTATTATAATTATTATTATTATTATAATTATTATTATTATAATTATAATTATAATTATAATTATAATTATAATTATTATTATAATTATAATTATTATTATAATTATAATTATTATTATAATTATAATTATTATTATAATTATTATTATAATTATTATTATAATTATAATTATTATTATAATTATAATTATAATTATTATTATAATTATAATTATTATAATTATAATTATTATTATTATAATTATAATTATTATAATTATTATAATTATTATTATAATTATTATTATAATTATTATTATAATTATTATTATTATTATAATTATTATTATAATTATTATTATTATAATTATTATTATTATAATTATTATTATTATAATTATTATTATTATAATTATTATTATAATTATTATTATTATAATTATTATTATAATTATTATTATTATTATTATTATTATTATTATTATTATTATTATTATTATTATTATTATTATTATTATTATAATTATTATAATTATTATAATTATTATAATTATTATAATTATTATAATTATTATAATTATTATAATTATTATAATTATTATAATTATTATAATTATTATAATTATTATAATTATTATAATTATTATAATTATTATAATTATTATAATTATTATAATTATTATAATTATTATAATTATTATAATTATTATAATTATTATTATTATTATTATTATTATTATTATTATTATTATTATTATTATTATTATTATTATTATTATTATTATTATTATTATTATTATTATTATTATTATTATTATTATTATTATTATTATTATTATTATTATTATTATTATTATTATTATTATTATTATTATTATTATTATTATTATTATTATTATTATTATTATTATTATTATTATTATTATTATTATTATTATTATTATTATTATTATTTCAGGACAAGGAAAAACCTCCGACAAGAACGCTATCCAGATATCGCACCCTGACCGAGCTTCGAACTCCGTATCTCTTCAACTGGCAGACCAGCTACCACCAACGCTGTCGAGGTGGACTCTGTCGCTTCATTTGTAGTGTACAACAAAAGTTGGTGTTCCAAAACTTTTATAAAAGGTGTTCAAAACCTATAATTTATTGGATAACTTGAGGCCAAAAATGCGAACTTATACAAGAAAATTCCTCCCAAGTCGAATCATTATTTTAGAAAAAGCGTCTTATTTTCTATTTATAGAAAACAAGAAAACTAAGTAATAAATAAGTTTAAAGTCAAATAATTTCAGCAAATTCTCATCAGGCAAAAGATAAATTAACCATTCATCAACCAAACCTGCTGGTTTCATAATTTTCTAAGATGAAGCTGTACAAATTCTGACTAATACATCCCACTATTATTCAAATAAAATGTATGTGACCTATTTTTTAATTTCGTTGAAGATCATTCTCACTGAATTTTATAAATTTCGAAAACTACAAGAGATGGACAAAAATTAAATTTAGAGAAGTATTGAGAAAATACATTTCTCCAGAATCAGCATTTCTGAAATATCCATTCCTTCTTGCTTAAATTTTCCAAGATGTGAATTAACTTTAATGTAACATCTTTAAAAGTGTGTATTACTTAACTTTTTTTTAATAATCAAAAACAGACTTATGGTGTAACTATTAGGTGCTGATTTTGTGTATGATCAAGACCACAATTGAAATAATTGTTGGGTAAAACTTTATCGTGCTTAATATCAGGTAGTTAAAGAATACTTTATTATAGAGTTATTATAATGTATAAGAAATACCGGAAATATAATTAGTAGAAGAAACTGTGACAAAGCTAAAGGTAAAATTCCCATTTTCTGCATTTGTTTACGTAGAGACTTAATTTTTTGTGCAACCGTCTTTTTTTATTGCCATTAATATTTTTAAAGTTTTTTTTTTTTTTTTAAATAACATGTGTACTCCAGTAAAATATCAGTCTAAGCGACAGACTTGCAGAAAGCTGTATTAATACATGGCATATATAGGAGACGTAAGCTCTGGAGAAAAAAATGTAATCTAGTGCATTTGAAAACAAAAATATTGATATATGACACCTAAATGGCGGTTTTGTTTTATTTATAAATTTGATTCAAAATAGAACTGAATGTAACTAAAGGTTTTAATAGATATAGTAGTTTGTTTTCTGGAATAAAATGCCAGATGCATTTAATATACAGAAAGTTTCATTTAAGTCGCTGTCGTATAGATTATCAGATTATTAAAAAGCTAAAGATCATTAAAAGGGCTAAAATGTAACCTTTGAACTCTAATGAAATACAAAACTAGAGACATTTGGCCACATTGGAATCTAATTCGCAGAGTTTAGACAAAAATTTGGCACCAGTGCCCTTATAATCCAACTTTGTAATTGATATCGTATCTAAGGTGTTCATAGTAAACAAGCGGAGCCAGCTCTTATCACATGATTTACTCCACATAGAGAAAATTCTGATGAATGACTTAAGTTAGATATGAAACGATTCCTGAAGGATGGAAGCGAGGTTACAGCGATCTCTACTCTGGCCAATGAAGTATATGGTGGCTACTTGCTATGTCAATTTAATTATAAAATGGACTTTACGTGCACTTTGACACTCTCACGGTTTGAGCCAATAAAACAGAAGAATGCAGGAGAGGGAATGGTGAGAATGTCAGTTTGTGACGGATGACGTGACGAGTACTGGAATTTGCATTCTACCACACTCGTGTATGGTCACTCGACGCATCACTCACCGTCCTAACGACCCTGTGTGACCAGAACATTACATTTTATGGCACCATCAACATGATGTTAGCAAGCATCACTACAAACCCTTTCGCACCCTTTATCCCGTCATATTTATCGACGCCTGTGCATGTTGCACTTTTTATACACTCTTACTTCAACTTGATTCCTTTCGCTGTCCTTCTCGAGTTTACATGTAAAGGGACGATACATAAATATAATACAACACGCTTGTTTTGACCATAGGTACACCCATAAAGTATAAAATGTGTCTTCCACTATACTTTAGATGTGTTTGTGTTTAGAAGCCATGGCGGTTACAACTTCTCCTACTTCTCACACATTCTTAAACTGGAATCGCTCTATTGTGACGACCCATGTAAAACTTTCAAATAGTACACAACGGTAAACATAGGGCATCTTACATCCACCTTACGGGTTTCTAAATGTCAATCACTTATTTAAAAGGCCTACACCTTCTAGATGGTTAATAAGCTTAAATCCTGGAAATAACTAAGAGATTAAAATAAATGCTGAAGGACTAACGTAATATAAACGGTTTGAATTACATTAGAAGGCAATTGTTATGACAACGTAGGGTTTCCGTTGTTGCGAGAAAATAAATGCTGAATGTATTTTGTTGTAAGGAGTACCATACAGAGTGTTTCATAACTAACACATTATACCAATAAAACCAAAATCCACTCAGTATTTAAAAGGTAGGATAAATGTTACATGAGGAGAATTTCTTTACAAAAATGTTTAAGTATTATTCTATAGGAGATGTATACATTTTAAATGATAAGTCTTTTTCTTCTATTACCTACAGCAAGTATTGGAAGTGCTGCATTCCACCAGAAATTCCATATTGATTTCGCGAGAAATATGCATTTTGAGCACTCCTGAAACCCAGAAGGAGCATTGTAAAGAAAAGTTCCTATTTGTGTCTGAACAGCTAACCCCCCCCCCCCCTCCCAAAAATCGATTAAAAATCAAGCTTAGTTTTCAAGTTGAGCATCTTTCAAGGATGTGTCACAAAAGTTTTAAGAAAATCAAAACCCAAAGTTCTGTTTACATGAACATTTAAAGAAAATTTTCATTTTTCCAAAATTTGTTCTAACAATTTTGATTAAAATTACTGTAGGTGTGAGATAACTTTACCATACAAAAAATAGATCTTGTTTATGTCAAATGCTTTTTGGCATTTGCAGAGAATGGAATTACAATGTGATCACGAGCAGAAAGCTCTTTAAAACGTTTACTATGGCTTAAGCCTAATCTATGATTCCCATTGTACCTACAAAGAGATGCAAATGTAATAAGAACATTTATATAAATGTTATTTGGGTTATTGTAAGGTAGATAGAAGAATAGGGTGTCTTGAAGATTAGAGAAATGTATGTAAATGTAATATGTCAGATTAAGTTTCTTGAAAGTGTACACAGTGTTAAACACTTGAATTAAAATAAAGTGAGGACTTAAACTGAGTAAGTTCTATTTTACAGGAAGTCTGTTGTAAGTTATTCTGTAATAATTCTCAGTTTTCAAGCTTGTCTAGTTCGTGCTCATAGCTTTATTTCAAAATCATTGGCTTTATGCCCGTTTTAAGAGGAATGCATACATAAAAAGACAAATATAATCTTAAATTTTGTGGTTTTTAATTTGTTGCTTTCTACATACGAAATATGATTTAAAGCTTTTCTACTCCTCTAAGGTCAGTCTGATGAATGCTGATAGATTTCAACTTGTGAACTTGTTTCTTGATGTAATGTTATATGCATACTGCATAGCAAATTTCAGTTTTGATATGGTTTAACTTATAAGGCAGACTGTATTTGAGCATTTACTTCAACCGTAAGGATTTTTTCATATTAAAAATTAATACAGTAGAAAATTTCAGCAGCAAAAATAAATTAATAAAATTAAATAAAACGAATCAAGGGTTTAGCAATGATATATAGCATAAGATCCATAGAATTAAAGAAGCTGAAACATTTCAAAATCAATTAATGCGATAATCGTAAAAGAAAACTATAAAAAATAAGGAGTGCAAGTCATTTTATTATATTAAAGCTTATGACGGAGGTAAATAATAAAAATGTGCTTAGGTTTTGTAGTTCTTAGAATAACTTATAAAAAGTTCAGAGTTCAGTAAAATAACACACGAATGCTATGGATTCCCTTATAAAAGCTTGTGTATTAATGTCAAGTGATTTTCGTGATTGAGTGATACATCTTTTCATATTTGTTTTATCTTTATTTTGATTTCTGGTTTTGCTACACTATCATTAGGAAACAATATGTAAATACAAGTACATCTTTTCTGCGGCTTACCAAACAAGTATTTGGATTATATTATTATATTATGAATATAGTCATCGCCACGCGACATTAAAGCAAACAGAGAATGGTTCAACCTTTTAAGAACCTTCGTCCTAAGAAAATGACCACCTTGAGTGACCCGAAGCGACCAAGAGCTCGAAAGATCAGCAAATCCCGGTCACTACGGCTGACCTCAAGGAGGGATAGCCGATGAATGAAATCAGGATTGGGACGATCGTAAATCTGCCTGCAGCACGCGCTATCCTGCTGGACAGGGTAATGAAGGTGATGAAGTGGTCATCATGCAGTGACAGCAGGGAGACTGACCAGTGGTCACGTGTGGCTCGCTACCAGGACAGGATAGGGGAAAGATAAATCATTTATTCACAAGTTATGACCCCTGTGGTTAGCATTCTTGATCTGGAACCCAACAAATTATAGACTAATAACCTGATGAACTTTCCAAACCAGTTAAACCATTCTAGGGTCTCACAATAAGCAACTAGTACAAAGCTATTAGAGATATGAACTTTTAAAAGTGTATTAAATTTGCACTAAAGCTTCATTACAGTATAGATCACTAATTATTTCCTGAAAAAATCCACTTTAATTCCCGGTAAAATCTTGACAATTGTTGTAATTTTCGTTTTAGTTGATTTTAAGCAAAGCGTGGTTAAAATTTACGTTAAGTTAAACCTCGCATCAAGCTTAAGATGATGCATAGGTGAAATGTGACTAAAATAAAAACACCACAAAGTTAGTATTCAATAATAAATCACTAACAAGTAAAATCGTCAATTTAGAAGTATTTAAAACCGCAATTGACATCCATTTCAAACACGTTTTATCTTAATACTTTGTGCGTTTTGCTCTATTGAGAATACCTGAGATACTTAATTTCTATAAGTGTTTGCTGTTTCTTAGAAGCTTATTATGTGTTTAAAAGTAAGTATTTAATTTTCAGAATAGCGCAAATGTATTTGTAAAAAAATAAAGTAATAAGTGGGCACTTGCGAAGTTACCAAAATTATAAACCTACAGGAAAACTAGACTTAGGCAAGCTTTAGAAGACAAGTAAAGACTCCTATGAAAGAGGAACACAAACATGGATTGAAAAATTACACACCACCTATCCATGTCGTGTTTATTATATAAACCTCTCAATTAAAAACAAAAATATATTATGCTTCAAACATTTACATCGTGAGTATTTCGCTAATAGATGTAAGTAAGGAAAATTATTATTTATATGTCTAAACAAACTAGAGTTATTTAAACATACAAAAACATAATGGCAATACGGTTTTAAAGTATGTGCCATGTATACTATGGAACTTCCAAGTTTCAAAGAATATACTTGAATGCAGAGAAAGTATACAACATTTAAAGAGAGCATTTAAACATTATAAAAACTACATTAAAACCAGAGTACAGAAGTGTAAAACCTCCAGCTGATAAAAATCAGATGGGTAAAGGCCAGGCTTACTCTTATATGCCTTTCGTTTAAAAAGTAGATGATTTACCTATCTTAATCATGACGAAAGCCTGAAAATGGCTTAAATTATACGAAAAGGCTTGCATACCATGTATAAACCATGCTCAGATGTTTATTCACATCATACCCGATTTTTGTCAACAGTGAATAACCTTGGAAAGACTTAAAATATACAAAAAAAAAAACATTTTGGTCACTAGCTATATACAATATGGCCTTTTTATAAAAGGGGAGAGGAGGGAAAGAGATGAAATTTAAATTTTAGTTTATATTAAAGAAGACAAAATCCCATTGTATATCCCAGATTGACAGAATAGCTATTTGCAATTGATTACCTATGTTTCAGGTCACAATATTGAAAGGGAATTACATAAAATTATACATATCTGAATTAAAACTAAGTTTTTCCTAAAAATTTTCAAAAGATTCCAGAAATATTTAGTCCTTCTAATAAAAATATGGCACAAGGGGTAGAGGACCATATATGAGCAGGACTATCCTATACCAAGAGATGAAGAAATAAAAATAATCTAGCTTTGTTATTTTATTTTATATAGACTAACAAAAGAGAAAAAAAGCTTAATGAGCCATGCAACCCACTCCTGAAATTTCTTATTGTAGATTTCAATTAAAATTGAGAGGAGTTTATAGGTTATTAAAAAAAGTAAAAATATGTTTTATTTGTCACACTAATACATAAAAGTTTTTAAAAGTTACTTCAATTATTATATTTTGATAAATTAAAACAAATAAATGTTTTCATTACGTAGAGAACGTTCGCCTTGGATTTTTAAATGTGTCTTACTGTGTAGGCGGGCGTACCAAAGTGTTTTACCTTCGGAGAACATCAAAGCACTGAAATTATTTCCACTGAAATAACGAAATAAAAAGTACACGAAAAAACGGCTTTGCCTTGCCTTGACGTAGATGCTATGAAACGACTACAATGTCTTAACCTTTTAAAACCTCTTTATAAGAAGGTGACCACATCCGAGGAACTTGAATTGACCAAGAGCTCAAAAGATCATCAAATCCCTGACCTCAAGAAGGATTGGGCGATCGAAGTGCGTGCTAACCTGCCATACGAGGTCATCAAAGCGATGAAGTGGTCATCAAGCAATGACAGGGAGAATGACCAGTGGTCAGCGCGTGTCTGCTAGGGTAGGTCAGCGCGCGCTTCAAACCGGCTCGGCCAGCAATTAGAGGGATTACTGGCGTGCACAGGCAATAAATTGTCGGATTATGCAAATGTATAGGCACCGCCTTCCTCTTTTTAAATATCCATCAACGGCAGAACGTGACTTGGCTCGTGTTGGGGAGAACTCAATGAACTGACAATGTGTCACTGTCCACAACAAACCGCTGTGGAAATCTAACAGTCAACATGCTAGTAGGGACATTTTTCAACATCGTTAGCTGGCTATCTTCTCAGAGCAGATCACTTTAATGGACATAAAAGCCTACTACAAAATAAATAAATGTAAAATGTTTTCGGCTACTTCGAGCAAGCACTGCGTTCTTTTGTATCACTCAACAGTGTGTTTCCCCGTTTTGGTACTCTTGTTTATTCTACACACCAGAAATGAAAACCTCCTGTGTCTGTGTGTGGGTGTGTGGGTGCCTTTTAAAAACAAAGGCAAAGCTGCTCTTAATGGATTAACAGCACAAATTCAAACATTATATTCCTACAATTCTAATTTACACTTTTCATTATTACTTTATAAACGTTATTTAACAAAACCTACATTTCGTATCCAAATCAACATAAGTTGTAGAACAAGTCTGAGTTTATCAAATTTTGCTACACCACTCAAATTAAATTAAATAATTTAACTTAATAACCCATTACTACGTTCTTTGGGGAAATTAAACTACAGCTTATTCTCAAAATGAGAACTAGCGTGTGTTATAAATACACCAGGTTTCATAAGAAATGTTTCAGCCATTCTTGGACGATAAACAAAACACATGGCCCATTTTACATGTTAACATATACTGTGTATTACAGTTCTAAAACTAACGAGCATTTTAATTACACTTTGTATAAGAATAGATCAGGTACAGATTCTATCTGTAATGACAGAAAACTATTAGACGAGAGGTAAACCTTTAATGAAAATATATAAGGTGTGTCACAATTTTATGTAGTATTAATCACTCCCCAAATTTTTGCTGTTGTGTTATCATTTATCTGCGCCATCTACTATAAAGTACTCAAAAATATGTACTTATTCCTCTCCCTTCAGCTAAGGACAAATAAAGATAAGACTTGCTACGTAAGAAAACAGTTGTCTGGTCTACATCTTCATATGTGTGACAGAGCATTGCTTAAATACGAGTAGGCAGTTCTATAGAAAAGTGAACAAGTTGAAGCACGAAATATAATTTTAATGTATTTGCTACAAAAGTCATGTAAACTACATCTTAAAAGGATCAGGACGTAATATGCACCACAATACTTTCTCCTTCGTAAGAAATTACAAATATTCTCTCGAACTCCAATGTTTAATGTCTGGATAAGTACACTTTTGTGCGTTTAGTTTTTTAGATACATAGCTCGAGGTACACAACCCTAAGGTAGCCCTAAAAGATGTCATAATATCGTGAATAGTCGAATTATTTTGCCATTTGTTAGAGAAAGTTAAGAAAGAATGCAAGGCATTTGGTTAAACTTACTGTTTCCTTTTGCATTTGACAATAAATAAGAACACTGTAATGATGAAGTTTCGACTGTACTCTATGAGCCGAGTGTACTTGAAGTTCACAAACATGTAAGACTGTTCAACTATATATTAATAACAGATCTCTCAACAGATGACTAACAAATAAAAATGAAACTTATCGAAATAAACCATTTGGAATCTCAACAATACTGAACTGACCTGGGGGTGAAATGTGTGTAATCCAGTCCCACTTCCCAATTCAACTTCTGGAGCACTACTGAACTCAGAGAATTATTCAGTAACGATAAAAAAGAAAGACACAGTTTCAAACTATGAATGTCACTTCCTCTGACGCTGTTCACTGAATGAAAGGGAAGAAAGCTGAGGTCTAGGGGAGGGCGGGGCAGGCCAAAGTGCATCCAAACACTCACAAAAACAATTCAGACCCTTCAGGTTACCTGCGTTTCTGCAGTAAACCTCCTACTTACCTGTAATAAAATCAAACCTTTTCCTGCTTGTTAGTGCAGTTGAACTTGCTTCTAAATCGATTAGAAAACTCTGCAAGAACTTTCGAACTATTAAATACTACATGAATTACTGACACCATATAAAGGTATTTCACTAATGAAAGAAAAAAAAAATACCCAAACAAAACTTGCTTCAGGAGGATGTTAAAATTAAAAGTTATGTGTTTCCATTAAAAATTAATAAGTAACTACTTCACCGATAGACACGAAATTGGCATACAAATGTGAGAAATATTGCGTTATTATATCACTTTCTCTCAAATGCAATTAGTATGTAAAGAAGCTTTCCATTCCGCCCAAAAATGCGATATATGTTTTCAGATCCTTGATAAAAATGTATATTATTCACATGACCTTTTCCATTCGCTCTTGTGCAAACTATAGTTTGAAACATTTATCCATGCTTCTAATTCATGTTAATAGAAATAAACGTTTATAAAAAAAACTTTTTACAAATGGGAATAGTGGAATACAGTAACCTTAAGCGATAGTCAGACCTTTTAAGAGCTGGTTGCTTTGAAATTCTATTCTCTGTGCATGGCAAGGACATAAACAGAATATCTATTTTCTGTTTGAGAAAAAGAAAACATAACAGCGAATGGTCAGACCACGTAACTCTCTCCAAGGCAGTCCGGGTTCGATCCCAGGTGATCGCAAAGTGAGATTTATGGTGGACAACACAGCGTGGGAAGTTTACTCCGGGATCTCCGATTCCCCCCCCCCCCCCATCATTCCACCAATCGCTTCAATATCATCTTTCCTTTCATTCATTTCACCCTCTTTCTGTCATCTACTTCTCTCACTGTCATACCAGGCATTGGGCTGATCCCCCATCCTAGGTTGTCTACCTGATCCGGAGTTTCTGTTCCTTAAACCAAGCTTAAGGTATAGAGGAAAAAAGAATACCTAATAGTGGTAAAGTAGGGAAGTTGAAATGTGTAAATGTGTAGGATGTAGTGCTTAACGCCCGCTTTTACTACATACGGCACAGCAGGTGGTGACACTGATGACACACGAGATGATGGAGAACTGGTGGAATGAGATGGTGTAGAAACCGGAGATCCCGGAGAAAATCCACTACAAATCTCACTTTGCGATCGGCTGGAATCGAATCCGGGCCGCCTTGGTGAGAGCCAAGCGGGGAAGTTGAAAGATGAAGAAAAAGAAGAATATAACTATTGCGAAGTTCAAAACTGTAACAAAAAATATAACAAAAGGATTATTTCCTTTAAAAAAAAATTAGATAAATGTCCTCTTTACAAAATCTACTTTTCTGTAGTACAAGTAAGATTTTCTTTATCTATAACTGGAAGTTATTTCCGCGTTGTTATGCCGTGGTTTGCTGGAGTTAGAATTTCCAGGCGTTTCGTTCACAACTGCGGCGGACATCTTCAGTGGCGCGGTCGTGGTCTCCTCGGAGAAGTTCGCGTAGTTACGCTCTCTCATTTTGTCTATCCTCTCTAGTTATCCAGATTGAATAGGATTTCAGAAGCTATTCTCAGAAAGTTCGAGATATAGATTTAATTTTTCTTAAAAATATCATGGTATTTGAAACAAAATCGCTTGACCTACTTTGGATTTTTTTCCCTTCAAATTTCCTATATAAAGAAGATACGCGTGTGGGAATTTCCTTTGTGTCACATTCTTGAACATAAATGCTAAGTTTGTTTTTTAACTTTCTTATCGTTTTTTCAGATGTGCTGATCAGACGCAGACGTTTGTAGTTCTAGACGACGGCACACCTCGGTAGCGTAGATGGCAGTGTGTCTGTCTCACATTCAAGAGGTCCCGAGTTCGAATCTCCGTTAGGGCGAGTTACCTGGATGAGTTTTTTTTTCTGGAGTTTTCCCTTATCCTGAAAGACAAATGTCGGGTAGCTCTAAGCTCCATTGATCCCGGACTCATTTGAGAATCATTTCACCCATTTCATTCATCGTCCGATATTACTTAACGTTGGAGGAAATAAATTATAAGTAAAAAAGTTATAGACTATGCACAAGTCTAAACAGACTATTTTGTGTGGTTCAGGGAGCCTAACACGTATGTTGACGGTGAAATCCAAACGTCGAAATTTTTGGTGGAGTATAACACCTCCCATATACATAGTAGAGAAAGTAAACAGCTTTAGAAAAAGCCCGCCTGCGGGCTTATTTTAACAGCATAATAAAAATCGAAAATCCAGTTAGGTAAGTTCAGCGTCTTCCAAAAGCGTCACATGAAGGGTTTCAAGAAACCCCTACTCTCATTATCTTGAAGTTCTCATAAATGGTTTCAAACAATTTTTATTAAAACATTTAATGCATGAAATATTTCCAAAGTAAATAAATTGAACGTCTTGGATTTTCTGCGAATGTTTCATGAAGGCCTCTGTACACGTACAAACTCTGCTACTTCACATGTTGCTAGTTGGCTGATCCCTACCTATGTGAAAATTGCACTTAAATTGTGTACTGTGACAGAAGGCTCTTATAAATACGGAAAAAATTAAAGGAGAGATCCAGTATTAATTGCAATTCTACAAAAATCCTTTTTAAACTTTTTCCAAATCATCATCGACGTACGTCATAGGGTATAAGTGTATATTCATTTGCAAAATAGGGTTGAATTTATGATTTTATACAAAATTACGTCGCAGTTTAATACCAAAACTTAAGGACTCGTGACTTTTGCCAAAACCTATCTTACACGTTTTGGCAGAAAACTGCTCGTAGTATTTGAGTACATAGGGTTAAGGAAAATCCAATAGCAGTAAAGTTTGGGAGGGGTGCAGGAAACTCATTAGGAAGACAAACATTTCCTAAAATATTTTAGAAGAAAGAAGGTAAACTGGTATTTCTGAGAAACTAATTAAATCTCAGGAAAACTTAGCATCCATTCATTCACCACCAAAAGTGCTAATGTAAGATAAAGGCACATACCTCAGTAAAGAGGGTACTTAAAGCTGGATACTAACAATCTCATTTCGCAATATACGTATTTGATCAGATGGTAAGAAAAACTCTAAACTAAAATTAACATCACTAAAATCTAACAGTTCAGACAAAGCTCCTAATACGACCACATAAGCTAAAGAGAGTTTTAAAAACGGAACATTAAGTCATGAGGTTTGCTTTGTTCATCAACGTGTGTGAAATAATTAACCGATCGCTGCATGTAAAAATTTATTATTTTTATACAAATGTTTAAGAGAATGTAACATTTCAGAGTCATTTAAAACCATGATTAAATTAGGGACAGTATTCTTGGAGAAAAGATCCTAAAAGTTTACAACTTCAGGAATTGCTGCAAGTGCAGAGTCCAATGCTGCAGTTACATTATTATTCATTATTTATAAGCGGTGAAGTCCCATTTAACAACCAAATCTGCTAAGTCGAAAAAAAGGGGTAGAATAATTCTCAAATGAGTCCGTAGTCCACCTAGCTGAGACCTAGCTGAGTCCACCTAGACGCGACGTCTGAAAAAAAATTACTCCAGACAAACTCCAGTTTTGAAATTGGATCCTGCGACTTAGTACACATTTTTAGCATTTAAATGCATATATCTTTAAATAACATTTCCCTGGCTTTTAAAATTGACCGTAATTCATGCAAAATTTAGAATAGCTTCTAGAACGAACCGTTGCAATGTACTGCTGCGCATTTATTTACCTAAGTCTAGTAAAGCCATAACCAAAGTTGTCTCTGTTAATGTTCAATGTCATTTAGTCATTGCATAATGGGCCATTTTGAAGATAAAAAGTCCAGTCTTAGACACTTTATTTCTATAAAATATTATTACCTTTCATGCAATAATTTTCAAACAGATTTTCATATTTAAGAAAATACTTTCTGTAACTGTTTTGATACTCCATTCTTAGCTACAAAACGTATAAAGCTTTGCTTCACGTAGTAATTTTTATGACTGTATCTTATTTGTGATTCTAATCATAATTTGAGGTTAACGCATCATGTGCCAACATAACTTCAACGACCTATGTAAACATAGGTTCGACATTGTCAAAAAAAAAATCATTAATAAAGAAATTCAAAATCTTAGCCAAGGACTGCTCTTAAATTTGCAATTTTACAGATCATGTCCCAAATAATCATACTTCCATTATGAAGTATTCCAGTTGAAAGCTCTATGATTCCTAGGCTCATTTGAGAATAATTTTCATTTTACTCATTTCATACATTCATCGCACGATATGACTTACAAGGCCTAAACGACGCTTAAATAAATAAATCCTCATTTGGAATCCCTGGAACTATTAGGGACTCCGACCTCTCTGCCTACAGACTCCTGTGTTGCGTCATTCCATCAACCTGCAGGTAGCCATAATAGATATATGAAGGTCATTGTGCTAGGAAAAGTTACTCGTACCAAGTTTAGTTGTATGGAATAGGTAGAATTTTGTTTAAATGTAGATTAAGCTATGTTAATGTGTTTAAATATTAGGAGATTATTATTTTTCAGTTTCTAGATTAAAGGTAGCGATTGTGTAATAAAGAAACATAGTCATTCATTATTGTTCTAATCCTCCTCCGTTGTATAACTAGCATGATTAGTTCAATTTGCTGTTATTTATGTTGATAAATAGGGCCCGGATTTTGATGAAAAGTCATCTTTTTTCTGAGTAGTCACAGACGATGCTTATTGGAAATTAAGTGCATTCTGGAACAAATACGTTACATATATACGGTTTTTATAGGTCATCAAAATGCATTTTTTTACACATTTTTATAATAAAGTCATTTTTTTAACATTTAGATGCATTTCCGGTCATTTTATTTCTTTTTTGCGAATTTATTGGGCATTTTCATCTGTAGCCCGCATTCGGGAGGCCCGAGCTCGATTCCCGTGGCCGACCTGAGCCTGACCCATGGGCTTTTATATATAAAACATGCAACTGCATATATCTACCACGCCCGCCTCGGTAGCGTAGGTGGTAGCTAGCGTATCTGCCTCACGTTCAAAAGGTCCCGAGTTCGTCAGGGTGAGTTACCCGGATAAGGTTTTCCCGGGGTTTTCCCTTATCCTGAAAGACGAATGCCAGGTAACCCTAAGCTCTAAGGACCCCTCATTTGAGCATCATTTCTCCCATTTCATTCATCGTCAGATATGACTTAACGTTGGAGGATGTAAAATTACCACAAAAAAAGCGTATATACCACTGTGACAAATTTCAAATAGTGAGAGAAGTGTTGAATAGCTTTGACATGGTAGATTTTAAGGCAGTTGAGAGGGCACAGAATCTGTTTTCTAACACTCAAATCCAAGGCACATTAACCTTCATTAAATCAAATTTTGCATTTTTACGGATACCATAACCTGCCTTTAAGAAAGTGGCATGACATTGGATAAGTTGCTTGAGTTAGTGAAGATTGCGGAAGAGAGAATAAAAAATATAAAAGGTGAGATTGGGGACAAAATTAGACAGAAACTAAAATTTGTGTTGGGCAAAAATAAATGCTACCAAACAGTCCGATTGCCGATATCTTGCCATGAGAAAACTTCGGAACTGATATTTTTGAATAGGATATAACAGGCAGTGACATAGTGTTTTTCAAATATGCACCTATAATATCTGTGGAAGTGGAGAGAAGTTTCTCAAAGTATAAAACAGTTTTAGCTGACAACCGCCGTTCCTTCACTTTTGATAACTTGAAGATGACTCTGGTGGTATACTGCAACGCTAAGTAAGGTATGTTTTGGCCAATGAATACAGTAACTTTCATATTTTATAAAATTGAAAATGACCTGATGAATTTTGAATCTATTGATTATTTAGTAGCAATAATTGCATTATTTACTAAGAAAGTTAATTTTAAAATGTGGTTGTTCCACCATATATTCATTATTTATCTGTGACAGTTATTAATTTATTTATGAAAGACATTGTTAATTTTTGTGGGGCCATTTTTTTTACATTTTATGTGCATTTTTTATATTTTAAGGGCACTTTATAGCTCATTTTTAGAGAATATTTAGGTCAACATGTTCCGGGCCATATTGAAAATAAAAGTGATCGGGAAGACCAAGAGGTTCATCAAGTACTGCAACATTAATCTTGAAGTATGTTAACAATGTGAATATTTAGGGATGAACTTTGTTTCCTTATGTGCTACTGTTTGGTGCTATGTCTCATGAGGAAAAATATCATAACAAAATTTCCCAGCCACCCTGGGAGGAATCCTTGAAAAGGCGATAATGGCTTTGCTATTATCGTTTCTTCCCCATTGGCTGTTTCGTGTTCGTTTTCCTATTGTGTGTTTTGGTACAAAGATAATGTATTGAAATGTTAAAACCAGAGAAGATGTTATCTGTCTCACAGCTACGCATGAATGAATGTCTCGGGAAACACGCATTGCAACATGCACAGTGAAGAACTTGTACCGTTGCTTTTAAAAAAATCACGATAACTTAAAAGCCATGTCAAACAATGTCAAGAGACATTATTTTTGTCTATAACGGCAACAAACAAAAATCTGACAAGAAAAGTACCGTTCCCAAGTAATTGCAAATAACGGTTCAACAAAATGTTTTAGTAATCAAACGTTTTGTTTTATTTGCCTCTTGTTATACTATCCTACCATAAATGTACATTATGTATATTAGTAAAAATATAAATACACCCCTACTAGTTATATTTACAGCATTATACCTTTGGTAGGCACACCTATATTGCAACTTACCTGTTTCGGTAATCAAAAAATTAAACAAACTGAAAAGTGGTTAATCTTTGTAAGATTTTGATGCAGAATGTGACATCAATCTTCTTTAGTAAACCTTGCGATTCCAAGAGGAACTGCCACATTAAATCCATCATCTCTCAAGGATTGTAGAATAAGTCTTGGATAGCTAGATGATGTTGTTTGCCCGCCTCTGTAGCGTAGGTAGTAGCGTGTCTGCCTCACGTTCAATAGGTCTCAAGTTCGAATCTCGGTCAGAGTAAGTTATCTGGATAACGTTTTCCCGGTGGTTTCCTTTATCTTGAAAGGTAAATGTCGGGTAACCCTAAGCTATAAGGGCTCTAGGCTCGTTTGAGCATCATTTCACCCATTTCAATCATCGTCCGATAGACTTAACATTGGGGACGTAAATTAAAATATGTGGAATTGTGTTCCACGTGTGCGTTTATTTGGAGTAATTTTGATCTCACATGACTTCCACACATATTAACTGTTGTTTCTACAACACCGTTCTACATTAAATGCAAATACGACACAATACTTAGTGCTGAAAAGTGATTTAATCAAAGACTTGAATACCCAGCGCGACGGCTGAAGCGATTTCGTCTATGACCTGCATTCGGAAGGTCCGGGTTCGATTTCCGTGGCCAATGTACCTGACCAATGGGCTTTTACGGGTGTTTCTCGGGTCACCAGGTGAATGCTGGGAAGGTTAATTACATCCCGAATTTCCTGTCTCTCCTGTCTGATCCTATAATCAAACTTAATAACATCAACATTAAAAGAGCAAATGTTTATTAGTGATAGTGGGAATATGGCCATTGGATTTGTTGATTAAACAAAGGACAGCCTACTTTTGGATGAAGCGGAGAGAATTCACTAAGAAAGAAAATTTATTGGGAACTATATGCAGGACAAGGAGAGAAATTAGGAACGTATTAATTAAAGAATGCAAAATGAATGAGATCTAATTCATATAGGAAGAAGGACACACGAAATCTTTCCTTTTATAAATGAAAGGTTAAAATTAAAGGAGATCCAACCAAGACGAAATGGAATACATTTCAGGACATGGACCGTACAAGGCATACTTTAAAAAAATAAGAAAGGCAGATGACACCATGTGCACAACCTGCATGGAAGAACATACTCCGGAACATGCTTTATTTGAATGTACAAAGTATACACAACAGCTAGAAGAAGAGAGGAAAGAATTAGCAGGAAAATGTACATGGAACATCATTAAGAACAGGGAAGATTTTAAAATACTAGAATTGGCAGCAGAGAAGGTCTCAACAACAGTAATGGATGAATACAATCAACAAAGACAGCAGCAACGACGATATCAACATAGATATCGTGAACCACCTTCCACACCGAGAAGATCTGAAGAACTCCGAGGACACAATATGTGTACCTAGCTACAACAACCAAAGGAAGAAGTGGAATATCATCAAGTCGAAGGATTAATAGAAGAGGACAATCTTAGATTCAACAGAAGGATTTGAAGCGACAGAAGAAGAAGACAACATTAACACAAGAACAAAAGGATACGTGGATGTATTAGGGATAGGAAGGTAGAAGTAGTTTAGATTGTGAAAATTGTAAGCTACAATTGTAGCAATTAGATTAGTTAGGTTAGATTAGATAGATTAGTGTAGGTTACTTTTTCTGCAAAATGTTTGTAAATATCAATATAATGACTATGTTTGAGTAAATATTAAATTGTAATACTGTGTCTTGGTATAGCATCTAGAGGCCAAGACATAAGAAATGCAGAATTTCTTTTTCTTTTGTCTCTCCTGTCTTCCCGTACGGGAGGGCATTTGTCCCCTTCAGCTGCCGTGGTACTGATGCTGCGGACTCCTAGCACTCGTGGTACCTCTGATGTTACCAGAGGAACTTCGGGCCTAACATTCGAGTCCCTCCCAGTTGGGAGTTGTTCGGATTGGGTTGGACTCGAGGGGGCAGTGTGTTTCCCATACCCATAGGAGACTGGGTACCTCTGGCCAGGCTTCGGCCGCCCGGAGGGGCAGAGGGTTGCCTAAAAAGTCTCGGGCACTGACCTGCAGAGCTAGTAGAAGGTGTGCTAGATCACCAGGTGGCCCCACCGAGGTTATTCGGTAGTCTTCCCTGTGCGGTTGACGCGTGTAAGTGGCATATCCACTTCCACCAGTCTTGTTGATGATGGGGGGGGGGGGGCTTTTAGTCTTCAGATATTGCCCTAATGGAAAGCACCACAGAGTTTCCATCGCTCTCGGGAGATAGAGGCTGAAGTCTTCGTACTTTCGGGTAGACCTAGCCGTGAACTGTCTCTCCTGTCTCTTTCAGGGTAAACATTTCGGTGGAAGTCTAGGCGCTGCATGGCAGTGTGATATGTTCCTATTAAACTCTTCTTCCTTCGATAGAATGGTCTCCAGGCCGGCCTGGTGGGTCATTTAAGTACCCCGGTGGATGAGATGCCACATGTACTGCCTGCCGGTGAGTTTACCTGTCCTTTGCACTGTCGTGACTCCTTAGGAGGGCCACCCTCTGTCTCGTCTCGCCTCATCCTTTCTCCCGGGGATGCCCCAGTTAGGGCATATTTACAACAGACCAAGATTGGAACTCCGTGCAAGTTCCCTCCGTAGTATGATCCAATCCAAGGGCTTGAGGACACACGTTTATGAAAGGATCCGTGAATGGGGCTCTAGGGCTCAAAGCTTGCTAAATTTGCCTTGCCTGACTGGCAAGCGCAAGGAAATTTGGATTGGGTACATTTCCCTCACTAAGTTCCTTTGTCCGTTTCATTCATTTATGTAGACATTATCTTAAACATACATATGTGACACAAATGGCTCAATTTCTAACTTGTTTTTACTCAAAAATATTTCCATTTATTATCTCATTTAATATCTTTTTATTCTTCCAAAGTGTATGTAAGTGCAAGCGCAGCATTAAAATTTTTGGTGGCAATAATCCTTCCTCTAGAACCTTAGAGAAGAGATAGGGATATAACACCAGAGTCAATGCACCTAACGGTTACTAAACACAGGTGGAATGGCTCATCATTGATATAATAAAATGAGACAGACATACAATGCAACTTGCGCATTTCCAGCCATCCCCTAAAGCGTCTGTTTACAGGGGTGCGGTGGGAGGATCGACTCAGTGGGGCGGCAGTTTTCAACCCCATTTATTCTTTTTTCACTTCCTGCTCCCCTTTCATGAAGCACCGTTGGTATTGCATGCCAGTGTAAGGCTATATGCATTTAAACGTTTTTTTTTTTTTTCATCCTTACCGGAAAACAGATCTGTTTTATAGGCACTTACCTAAGGTGAACTGTTGTTGTGGCATAGAGGTCAGTGTTCTTGTCAACCATATAAAGATTGGAGGATATTGATGGAGAATTTTTTCACTCAAGGAGAAAACTTTTACCGTGAACTTAAGACTATAAAGTTTACTTCATTCCGGTACTGCAGAAGCCAGGACAGGTTTGGAGTTTACCTATTGTGGCGTTTTCCCATGTGTTTTATTTTTTAATAGTTTCATAGTTTTCAAAGTTTCATCAAACAAGTTAAACTGCGATAAATGTGTGTGGCTTACATTCAGGAGTTTCTGGGTTTGATTCTCAACCAGGGATTTTTCGTGGATTCCCCTGGTCAGTAACCCATTCTGGAAAGGTTCTACTACCACTACCCTGACCTTCAGTACATGTAACGATTATTTCCTTGTCGATATGGGTAGCTGGCTTATTGAACTCACACCTGACTAGGTTTAAAAATGCCAGCCCTATGTCTGTCGATTTACTGCAATGTGAAAAAAGTCCAGGCGAGACGGCATTTTCCCACATTGGTGGTGCTTTTTATTTTCCTTTTTTAAATTTAGTTCTACAAGTTAAGTCATATCGGATGATGAATGAAATGGCTCTATAGAGCTTAGAATTACAGGACATTCATCTTTCAGGATAAGGAAACCACTTGAAATTACAAAGACAACTCACACTGACCGAGATTTGAAATCCGGACCTCTTGAACGTGAGGCAGGTAACTACCAACTACGGTACAGAGGCGGGCACCGGTAGCACTGATATGATGCATATCATATGCATATCATTGTTGTCATAATTTCTTTCATCATCCAAAGTTGAAGGACTAGCCGACGGTGTTCGAAGTATTACAGCTGGGCGTGTAGTGTGATTTGTGAGGGTTTCTCCCTTACAGGGCCCCTTCGGGTTACTAGGCATGATGAACGGTACCATATGCATTCTCTCTGAATTCGTTAGGGACACACTTACCCTCGTTGCATCTCGGATCTGGTCGCCCTTTGGATCTTGACCTCATCCCTCCATCTCAGGGGTCGTTTATGAAACATAGAGTCATAGTGACTCACGTGCTGTGCTTCTCTGGGATACCTGTTTAGAAATAAATAAATAAGTAAGTAAATTAATAAAAATCTGCAATACCCTGCACCTAATTTGGGTAGGTATAAATATTCAAAATATTTATATTTATTAACTTTTATATAATTTGTTCAAAATTTTTCTACAGATATTAAAACGACTCCTACTAAAATAAATAAAAATATCAAAATAAAATGTAAATACACTACAATAAGTGTCATTTTTAAAGACACGAAACATATTTAAACTTTCTTTCTTCTTTTTTCACCCCTTTCCCCATTTATATATATATATATATATATATATATATATATATATATATATATATATATATATATATACTAAAATAAAATTAACAATAAACAAAAATATTAATACTACGTAATTTATTACTGGTATCCAGTAAAAATAACTGGTATCCAGCTGAAATATTTGAAATATTTCTCAAATTTTCTCAAATTTATATTTATAAACTGACGTTATGTGCACTCATATTTAGAAAGATACACTTTTCTACGCCACCCTACCATTACAACAAGGTTTTGTTGCATAATTTCCTCATTTTACCAATAATAGCTATAAAGTGTTAATAGTGCTCCAAGTTCCTGTGGCTTGTAGAAATAAAGTGAAAGGGTTCAGAGATATTTACTTTGAGCAAAGAAGATACAAACATATCTGTACATTGTTATTTATATAATAAGTAAAGTCTGAATTTCTAATTATTTACCATCCTGAAACACCTGATCACCCCTTTCCAAGAAACTGAACGCCTGCAATTGTAAATACACCCGGTAATAAAAATGAAATGTTCAAAGAGAAGCTAATTCTCATTGCAAGTGTAAACGCTCCCTCTTATATCCCTAAAATTATCTCAGATTTATTCCCTACAGCTAAGATTCTATTAAATGTTGTGTCCCAATTAGTGAATTGCTTTAGCATGAAAAATTCACTCGTGCCATGATCATTAGCATGACAAATTATTATTACATCACCTCATATAGTTGCCGATATGGTTTATACTGATGAAGATATAAGGTCGTAAAAACTTGGTAATTGTTAACTTTGAGGAATTTTTCTTCCGCCACATCAGAACTATATTTTACTATGC
Source organism: Mantis religiosa (assembly GCA_030765055.1). Classification (NCBI taxonomy): domain Eukaryota; kingdom Metazoa; phylum Arthropoda; class Insecta; order Mantodea; family Mantidae; genus Mantis; species Mantis religiosa. The sequence continues at coordinate 134,533,516 of CM060949.1, read as the reverse complement.
TCTCACATTTTGTAGTAAACAATGTTTAATATGTTAACTGAAGTGGTCAGAAGCACAAGTTGCTAAGTCATTTTTTCAAAATTTTGCAGGAGAGCTGCTCAAAGTTTTCAAAAGCAATTTTAAATACCAAAATAGTAATACAAATGAAAAATTTTATGTAATGAGTCCGTTTGGAGGTACAAAGTACTGTGCTGAAGTGTTTCTCATGGTTTGACAGGGTAATTTGTTATTAGGCTTTAACAACTTTTTCCTAAAATGGATGAAAAGCTATTAAGTAACTTGACTTAACAGCTTCTGGTTCTTAATATTAGAGATTTTCCATTATACAATATTATAATATGTAGCTATGGATAAAGTATTAGTTTATTTTCACCAATACATTTCTACTCTGGATTAATCCAGCATGCACTTCATGGATTGACATACAACATTGTCATCAAAACATCACTCCATCTCTACTGCATCATCTGCTAGCTCACTTCCATATGTCATTGTGTCATAAAATGTGGTACCTCCTGGCATGGTGACATGTTTCAATAGTGAACGAACATCGTAATAATTTGCCTTCTTAATCTTCTGAAGCTTATCTGGTGTATTTTTCGCACGTTCACATGCCTTGTGTAAGGCTTGCAACCTCACTCCTCTTCTCAGAAGAGACTGGGGACGATAAGGTGAGGAAGACACATCTGGTACACATCCTCTTTGGAGTTACACACCCCGAATTAAAGTGAATTCAGGAATACTTCTTACAAGGACATGGTCGAGGGTATCTTTGAAGTCAAAACTTTAACAACTGGAGTGCCATCATATTCCCCGTTATCGGTCAGTGAACGTTTGACATGGGCTTCTTCTGTAGTGAATCTTTGGTCAGTTTCACTCATGTGAAAGGTACTAAGACTTTATCCATTGATCGTTTCTTCTTCTCAATATTGCCAAAAATTCTGTCAATAAGCATGAAAGAGTGCCCTGGTACTGGGAAGTACAGATAAACTTTCTGAAAGTGCACTTGAGGAATGTCTAAAAATGTCTAATGCCCAATTGTCTAATCTAAAATGTATCAATAGCTAATATGAAAGAGCTTGGGTGGCACAGTGTAGTTGCACCACCAAACGAATAATGCAGTAACTACTTAACTTAACAACATCTAATTCGAAAAGGCTGACATAACAATTTTTGTTGTTGTAATTTACGTCCTCCAACGTTAAGTCATATCGGACGATGAATGGAATGGGTGAAATTATGCTCAAATGAGCCCGGAGTCCATAGAGCTTAGAGTTACCCCACATTCGTCTTTCAGGATAAGGGAAAACCCCGGATAAAACTTATCCAGGTAACTCACCCTGACCGAGATTCGAACTCGGGACCTGTTGAACGTGAGGCAACTTTTATTTCTGAGATTGATTCCCAGGGTCATAATATGTTTGACCTAACATCTCCTGATCCACAAATCGTTTAGCACTATTACTGAACTGGTATTCAGAGTGCTTATCGTGTGTTTAATAGGATTTCTCGAAAACATTGACTTAACAAATTCTGAATCTGAGTGCTTCAATTGGTTGTCCCATAAGTTCTGGGGCTTTTTTGACTAAACATTTTGTGAGCAAAATAAATGTTTTGGCAATAGCTTTTATGTTATTCGAAAGAGATTTATATGCTCTACAAAAATGTGTATTTAGTTTTTGTATGATTGTACGTTGTTTATTCCTTTCAAAGCAATAAATTGGAGTGTCAAGTTTACAACGAAGTACATTTTCCACACCTCCTGCTAAAGCAGATTTTGTCACTTTGGCACCTCGACTAAATATAAGAAGCAAAAGTTATCGAAGTGCTATGTGTCAGTTAGCTGTCACTTGGGAAGTCTGAAGTTTAAAACACGGAGTATTTTGAAAACCGTCTAAGCTACGACAAAAAAAGGACCCTTTGATACAATTTGTGTATTTTAATAAGACTGCATTCTTGTCTAAATTTTAACGCTTTGTAGTTACATAAAATTGTTCAGAATTCATTCAAATAATCAAGACTACATGTGCCATTTCCAGACAATTCAAGATATACATTTTATTAGTCACGTAAATACAGTGCGATCCATATAAACCTGAACCATTTCAATAGGCTATAACTTTTGAACCAATAATAGGACACACGTGCAACTTTAGGAGAATATAATACACAATTGGTAGATTACATTACACTATTTACATCTCAGAGAAAACATTGGAAGTGTCCTTCAACTGCATCTATACATGTTTGCGCTCGCCTCATCATATTCTCTGAAGTTTTATGGAGATTATCCTCAACAATGTTACTTATTTCGGTTCGAATGGATTCCTTGAGAACATCAATTGTCCGTGGCCTATTGTTGTACACTCTATTTTTAGATACCCCCACAAGAAAAAATCCGGTGAGGTTAGGTCAGGGGATTTGGGGGCCACAGACACTTTGAGATTATTCAATTATCAAAAAAAACTGGTTACAAGTTTCATGATGTCATTAGATGTATGACATGTTGCTCCATCTTGCTGGAAATAACCTTCTCTCAATTCGATATCATCTCCGTAAAACTTCAGAGAATATGGTGAGACGAGTGCAAACATGTATAAATTGAGATGTAAATAGTGTAATGTAATCTCCTAAATGTGTATTAAATCCTTAGAACCATTTTTGAGAAAATAAAAAAACCAAAGCATTTGCATATGTAGGACAGTTTGAAAAGGGGGAGAATTTGTTGAAAGAATTCGTGTCGTATGTTGGAAAGTGTGAATTCAAGTATATGATCTGTATTCTTCCAATGTTCTATTTTTGAATTAAGCTATTCACTTGCGCGCTCAACACACTTAGACAGAGAGAGTGTGAGCTAGAGAGAGAGAGAGAGAGAGAGAGAGAGAGAGAGAGAGAGAGAGAGAGAGAGAGAGAGAGAGAGAGACAGACAGACAGACAGACAGACAGACAGACAGAAAGGGCTTTTTAAAACTAAATTTGTTTTGAGATTTGAATATATCATAACATGCGTTTCCTGCAAAATCAAGCTCAATTGAATAGTTTATAATTTTCTTATTGTAACCGATTTCTGGGACAAAATAGGTATACTAATTTAATGGGAAAAAACTGGAGTTTTAGATGCTATTGAACGCAATTAAAGAACTACAAAAATATAGGTAAAAGTAAGAAATTAGGTATATCGTGTTCCATTTAAGATATAAAAGTTTTAGGGAAAAGAAAGGTAAACACTAATGGAATAAATGAAGGAAATGTGTTCAGTATTATTATTCTGTAAACTTCCCACTTTCTAGTCTGGGTTGAATCCAGTGATAATGTCGCAAACGAAGGGAAAGCTTTTCTAAATCAGCAACTTACTTTCGCAACAAAACAATTTTATGATGGTTCAGACAACCTTCAAAGTATGAGCTTGAATTTATAGAGGCTTATTTTGAAACGGCTGTATTGACAGCAGAAGGCTTAACAACAATAACAACAACCTTCCAGAGTTGTATTTTTTGTAACCTTGAAAGCATTTTACGGCCCTTGTCCCGGGCGGCTAGCTGTTACAAACGATTTGGATCTTGCTTGTAGTAAAGCAAACAACAAAAAGTCGTCCTACTGATGAAAAGGGGAGTAGCTGTAAAGCATTTCCCGGTCATATTTCTGTCTTGATGGAACACGTCCAATAAGGGAATAAGCCGCCGACACATAACACATAACTTTCACCCCCTTAGGCGTTTAGGACTTTGTTGCAAATAGCATTATGCACGTGCAGTTCTTAACTAACAGCAATAGGACCCTGATAACACATTTTGGCAAACAGAGCAATACCCATTAGTAAACAAATTCAGTAGAAGCTGTCATTATAACTGGAACTCAGGTTTATAAAAACCTGGAACTATGTGTTTGATATTTATGGAAAAATGCTCAATGAAAGATAAAGGCTGTTTCTGAAATTACATTATTGGAATGTCTACCAAACTTTATGAAACGACAATCTTGTAACCACAACGTATTCATTATGAAAAATGTGGTGAAGTTGAGTTACAGATTCACGTAGTGTTAATAAATTATGAGAAAGCTTTTGATAAAATCAAAATTAATATATTAGAAATAACAGGATTTTAAGTATGACAGCGAGTCAAATGAAAACAAGTATTTTTTAAAAATATTATTTATTGTGCAGAAGTGGTACAAAGCTGTATCACTTTTCATTATGATCTCCCCCACGCTCAATGCAAGTCCTCCAGCACTTACAAAGTGCATAAATGCCTTTAGAAAAAAATTCTTTTAGTAGTCAGCGCAACCACTCATGCACCACGTGGTGTACCTCTTCATCGGAACGGAACTTCTTTCCGCCCATTGCGCCTTTGAGTGGTCCAAACATATGGAAATCACTTGGGGCAAGGTCTGGTAAGTATGGTGGATGAGGAAGACACTCAAAATGCAGGTCTGTGATCGTTGCAATACGGGCAGTGTGGGGCCCTGCGTTGTCATGTTGCAAAAGGACACTTGTTGACTCCAATCCTCGTCGCTTTGATTTGATTGCAGGCCAGAGATGATTTTTTAGGAGATCTGTGTATGATGCACTGGTGACAGTGGTCCCTCTAGGCATGTATTGCTCCAAAATGATGCCTTTTTCGTCCCAAAAGAGAGTAAGCATAACCTTCCCTGCTGATGGTTCTGTTCGAAACTTCTTTGGTTTTCGTGATGAGGGATGACGACATTCCTTGCTTGCTCTCTTCGTTTCCGGTTGAACCCAGGTTTCGTCTCCAGTAACAATTCTTGGAAGGAAGTCATCACCTTCCCGTTCAAAGTGCCAAAGAAGTTCTTCACACATCGTTCTCTCCTTTCAGGAGTCAGCTGCCGTGGCACCCAACTTGCAGACACTTTGTGAAACTAGAGCACATCATGCACAATGTGGTGTGCTGACCCATGACTAATCTGTCTCTGAGTGTCGTTCAGTATCACTCGGCGGTTTTCCTTCACTATGGCTTCAACTGCTGCAATGTTATGTGGAGTCACAACTCGTTGTGCCTGACCTGGACGTGGAGCAGCTTCCACTGAAGTCACACCATTTGTGAACTTCCTACTCCATTCGTAGACTTGCGGCTGTGACCAACATGGATCGCCGTACTGGACCTTCATTCGTCGATGAATTTCAATAGATTTCACACCCTCACTACGCAAAAACCGAGAACGCCGTTCTTCCCTGGTGAGGTCGCAAGTGGGGCGGCCTCTTTATACTCATATACTGCGATGGTATGTGTGCATCTGCACTACGCTACCACCTACAGGCCATTCTGCACGCTGTTTTTAGTACACTTACCAACTTACAGGATAACGACGCGAAATTTTGATTTGTTATTACAAATTTAAGGTTTTCATTTGACTCACCCTCATATTTTATTAATACTATATATATGTAAATACCAAGAAATACCTGTATAGATTTCAAAATGTCAGATGAAGTGCTAACAAAACGCATGTTCGACAGTACATTCCAAGAAATTTGCGGTAATATTAGATTAGGGGGGTAGTTAAAAACAAACAAAATGAGTTTTAGAATATGAGGGGTATCTCTACCCTTATACACGGTTCTGAATCATGGACAATAAAATTATTTTGTTTCTGTTAATAAAAGCTAAAACGTAAGTGAAAGGTTTAATACTATACAAAACCTGTATATCTACCTCGTATCCTGCTACATTGTTTCTTGTGGCAATGGGTTTAACAGCAGTAATGCAGAACTGCTATAATTTCTTTAGTGTTCTTTCCCATATCCCTAGTACATCATTTATCGTGATGTTAGAGGATTGTTGTTCCTGTATCCCTTAAGGCGGGCCTGAGGAACTGAAGCTTTGTATCTGACAGGGAACCAGGATAGGTATCAGCCTGATGTCTGGTATGAGGGTGGGAGATGTGGATGATAGTATGAGGGCGAAATGAGTAATAGGAAAGATGATGGAGCAATTGGTGAAATGATGGCAGAGGAAATCCTCCCCAGGGTCGTCTGAAATATCTCTTTGTGGCCCCTGGAATCAAACCACGGCCGCCTTGGTGAGATTCGACCAGGGTGCTTCTTCAACGTTTTAACAAAAAAATGTTACATAAGAAAACTGTTAGAAACAAACTGCTTTTAAGCTTTTATTGAGCGAGTTTAAAAAAAAAAAAAAAAAAAAAAAAAAAAAAAAAAAAAAAGACGTCTATTACCCAAGCGAGATATTTCAATTTTTTGTTTCATTTTGCGCTCTATCTAAAGTCTTTTTGCAGTAATTAATTAAGATGCTATATATATATATATATGTGTGTTTCTAAAAACATGTTGTATACTCCGATATAAAAAAAAACATTAATTATTGCAATTCAACCTTGAAGCTTTTCTGGTAGCAGTATGAATAGATATCCTCTTGTTCAACTTTGGAGAGCTCATCGTTCTTCAAGAGGAGGAGTACACAGGAAGGAATTCAGCCCCACAAGTGAAGCATAGTGGCTCTTTTTGCTTTTAACGGGCTTCCTAGAAGGGAGGGAAGAGTGAGCAGATCCGATATACGCTAGCAGCAAGGATGGGGCCCTTAACGATTCCAAATGGGTGTCTCTGTAGCCCTAAACGGTGGACTCGAGCGGATCAACCAAATGTCCTTTCCAAAGCTCACAAATCACCGTCTTGCCGCAACCACAAGAGGAACCATCCCAGCCTTCTTTTACGGCCCCAGGAATCACGCAAAAGCCCATGATGGAACAGCGGGAATTGAACCCGGGACTCTCGAATACAGTTACTACGGTGTCATCATTCAGGGAATGAAGCTTGAATCTTTAAAAGTTCACCTAGCTGATGACCCGAGAAGGAGTATGTTTTAGTTTACCCCCCCCCCCCCTCCCAAAAGGCATGTTTATATAAAGGAGTTAGTGAGCGTGTATGCCTGTCTGTTATGACAGCCTGTCTGAACAGCTTGAATGTCTAAATACTAAACTTGATTATTTAACTACAATATTTTCAAGAATACGTGATACGACGATTGAAAAGATTCTCATTATTTTTTTATTTCTGCTAAGTGTGTCTAACGATTTAAATCAAAATGCCGTAAGTTTTAAGATGTGCGTAAGACAAATAACATAAACATCTTGAATTTTGTAAGAATAACTTGTGAAGACAACATCAAACAGAAAGCATTTTGTAAAATTTTCATAACTGTTAAACTAAAATATGCAACTTATTAATTACAGTTTCTGGAATTACATTTAATTACAACACCAACTATCCGTGAGGTGTTTATGAAGTCGCTCGAACTTTCGACCATGCTCTATGGCCTTCTTCAGGCTATAACAGTTTTCTAGATATTTGTTTATATTAGTTTAAATTTTAAAATACTGTATATTTTTTGTGCTACCGTCGCTTTTGTGGTCAAGGAGAGACATTTCAATTCCAGCACACAGCAACCGCGTTTTAAAGATTTGAGTATGGTTTCCTGTGTCTACTTTGTAGCTACAATGGCAGTATAACATTTCTAAAAATTTGAAAACTGAGGATTAGGGAATTCTGTTAGACATACAATTTTAATTCCATTTAACTGAAAATGCATATCAAAGGCTACTTTGACACATCATTACAAATATGGAAAATTTATAAACATTTTTGAGACCTAAGGAGTAAAGCTTAGCATATTTGAAAATTAGGATATTTGAGGATATTTCACTGAAGTTTCATTAAGTAATACTTTGATTGTGTTTATGACAAAACCGGGTACTCATGGATAACAGAAATTGACAAAAATGTTAAGCGATCCTTAAAATCACTATCCTTAAAATCAGTCCCTGTTTCAATCCCTAAAATATAAATCACATTGTTTCTCCCATTTAGATGAAACTTTGTGTGCTTATACCATAGGACCCAAAGAAAATCATAAGATATTTGAAAGTTCAAAAATATTTTACGTAGAAATCTGCACTGTTTACACAATATAGTCAAAATACTGCAGATGTAAATCACATGCTCCTAAACTCTATAGAACTGGGCTTATTTGAACATTATTTCGCCTACTTCATTCGTCGTTCGATATGACGTTTTCGATTAGAAGACGTTAAAACTAAAAGAATATATATTCAGAAATTCAAAATTGTATATTAGGAGTTAACAGAAACCATAGGTTGCGTTACAAGTTAATAAAGCCTCTCAACCCTGCTTTTTAATTATACATTACTGAAATATTTTAAAACCAACTCTTATTTTACTTTCAACCCCTTGAACTAAGAGGTGGCGCCTCTTACCAAGTTCGATGCCAGTGAGATTGTAGTGGACGACCCGGCATCTAAGCGGGTTTCTCCGGTTTCCCCAGTCATTTGTTCCACTAATTGCTACATCACACCTTTCCTTCCATCGTTTTCACCCTCGTTTTATACCATCTTCTTCCGCACTGTCATACAAGGGTGCAGGTCACACTCGCAGTCCTGTTCACCACTCCATTCACATGTTGCAAAGACCACATTCTCCGGCCGGGAGGGATTCAAGGAACTTAGTCCCACCCTCCGTTTCTGCTCCCACAATCCTGAAGCCCTTTGTAGGCCGAGATCGATATTTTGACTGTATGGCTTGGTCCTTCATGTGCTGTTATGCCATGGAGTTTAATTCTATACTAAAACTATACTGCTTAGTCAGTAAGGACCCAAACGTGTGCACTTGGGCTATAAGACTTGGTGAAACTGCTACTCATATTCATATTTCTGTAGCTCTTAAGTACAAATTATTACTATTTAACCAATCTGGACAAAGCTTTAAACACTTGTGCATTATAATTATTATTATTATTTTAAAAATAACCCTATCATTATTGTGTACCTATATATTGAGTGTACCAATATATTGCCGGGTAAGTCAGCTTGTAATAGATGTTAATCAGTTGGCCAATAACTTCTGGCATATTTTTGTTGAAAGTTTTGCCTGGAAAGTAAAATGCCTTGGCAATGTGTTTTACTAATAATTGGGAGAATTGTGTGCTCTAAAAATAGTGTTTAATTTTTGTATGCTTACTATATTTTGTTCTTTTCTAATCAGTAAAATTAAGTGTCAGATCTATAACAAATAGAATTTTTGCTGCCAATTTAATTTTGCATTTAATCGAGGTGCCAACGCCACAGAAACTGCTCGCGATCGTGTCCTTTATTGGCTGGAGTAGAGTACGTTACTACCCCGTTTTCATCCAATAGGAATCGATTCATATATAACTTCAGTCAATCTGAGACATCAGAATGTGCTCCCCCTTTATTGCTGTGAACACCTTGGTTGCGATGTAACTCTAATAATAAGTTCTATTGTATCTTAAGGTTATGTAGTACTTCCAAAACTTGGAAGACTGTTGGGCGAGATTAAGGTAGTCAGTTAGATGACCCGCCTATGTTTCACATTCTTGGAAGTGAATATCAGAGAATTTTCTTTTGTTACGAAATCAAATTGTGGTTTTAAAGGGAAGGGGAAAGATCCAAAATAAAAATCTTCCAGATAATTATACAATAATTTCGTTTAGAACCCGGAGGGGCAAAGCAGATGACACGTGTTCATTTTTAAAATTTACCTATGCAATTTTGGGCAGCCACTTAGAGTGTAATAAAACCATTTCTGTAGACATTTATCTGGATGAAAAACAAGCTTTTAAAAGAATAATTATAAAAATAAACAAGAGTGGATAGAGTAAAACGTGTGCACATTAGTAATTTTACTTTGGGGAACATAAATAAAGACATGATTTAGATGTGAATAGAAGTTTTGTTAGGAGAAAAATTAAAATATGTGAATCTTCAGGAAAGATAGCTCTTATATTCAACATACATGATTAATTTACTCCTGTTTAATTCAGATATTAGTGCTGCAAGAAAATGAAATTTTTAGTACATTGTATGTGCTGAAAGGAAACATTAATTAAAATATCAGCATTCATGAACCCAGTACTGTAGCAAATTTATAGAGCGTTTAGATTAGAGTTTACTATATTTAATTTTGGTCATAGATATATTTCATAATAATTACACCCTCAGCGCTTCAAATGTGAAATAAATTAATTATCCATGAGTTAAAGCTTCAATTCAAGATTTTCATCATGCTTAATAAATATTTACTTAGCAAATTAACTAAATACTCATAGAACCAAATATATATGAAAAACGACTGTTAGATAATTATTTTCTCTAGTTTCATGCAGATCAATTAATAATACTCCATACAATGTATGGTTGTTAACAAGCCGATATGCCAAAAGGTGGTCCATGAGATGCTGGACTGAGGCCATGCCAAGCAAGGAAGCAAGCAAGGAAGGAAGGGTGGGTAGCTGTACGCATTGTATTGATCTGACCCTACCCCACAACCCTTACATCTCACCAGCAGCTCCTGCCACCCCCAACTGGACCACCGGCGTCACGTCTTACATACCTTGTTCTCGCTGGACGGGGCGACAGCGCACCCGAACCCCAGATATGCAGATAACATTGGCTGGCTGCACAATGTTCCAAGTGCATAAATAATATCGCCTTGTCAACCAAATAATATCACGAATATACCCACCAACAATACAAATAGAATTCAAAAAAGACAATTCTTCAATCCATATTATTGTTCGCCTACATGGAATTTCAAACTAAGCTATGCACAGCACGAAGAAATAACATTACATTATTTATGAATAACACGCAGTATTGAACTTCGGTGTAGTTAAAGCTAATGAAAAAAGCTATACACCTAAAATTTCCTTAGATGACGCACTTTCGTTTAGAAAAAAAAAATGCAAACAAAAATTATGGATATTTTTTTTTCAGAAATGCAAAGGCTAGAAAAATCGTATTTGGTATAATTATAAAATTTAGTAACCTTTACATTTTCTTACACCACTAATAGTTTCTCAGTTGTAAAAGTTATACACGAGTAATTCAAACAGAAGGTGCCAAATGTATATTTTAATTTTAAAATAAGACGGCTTTTGAGAGCATAAAAAGTTATAAATATGTTTTCCATTCAAAGATTAAGCCAGTTGTATAACATATTCCAAGCTGCATCACTGAAATGTGAGGACTTGAGTATAAAGTCATATTATTCACAAACAAGCAAGCCTTCCAATTTTCTTTGGGTACTTAAAACATGTATTTCCCTTCAAGTTTAGGCATTGAATCTTTAACTGGAATACGCTATTTACTCTAGCTACCACAGGTAGGCAGTAGAGAAAGTGAAATGGCTTTAACTTTCTGAAGGAAAGAAGAAAGAAAGAAGAAAGAAGAAGAAAGAGAGAAATGAAGAGAAAGAAAGAAAGAAAGAAAGAAAGAAAGAAAGAAGAAAGAAAGAAAGAAAGAAAGAAAGAAAGAAAGAAAGAAAGAAAGAAAGAAGAAGAAAGAAAGAAAGAAGAAGAAAGAAAGAAGAAGAAAAAGAAGAAAGAAAGAAGAAAGAAGAAAGAAAGAAAGAAGAAAGAAAGAGGAAAGAAGAAGAAAGAAAGAAAGAAGAAAGAGAAGAAGAAAGAAAGAAGAAGGAAAGGAAGGAAAGAAAGAAGGAAGAAAGAAGGAAGAGAAAAAGAAGAAGGAAAGAAGAAGAAAGAAAGAAGAAAGAAAGAAGGAAGAAGAAGAAGGAAAGGAAGAAGAAGAAAAGAAGAAGAAGAAGGAAGAAGAAAGGAAGGAAAGAAGAAGAAGAAGAAGGAAAGAAGGAAAGAAAGAAGAAAGAAGAGAAAGAAGAAAGAAGGAAAGAAAGGAAAGAAGAAAGAAGAAGAAGAGAAGAAAGAGAAGAAAGAAAGAAAGAAAGAAAGAAGAAAGAGAAAGAAAGAAAGAAAGGAAGAGGAAAGAAGAAAGGAAAGAGAAAGAAAAAGGAAGAGAAGAAAGAAAGAAGAAAGAAAGAAGAAAGAAAGAAGAGAAAGAAGAAAGAAAGAAAGAAAGAAGAAAGAAAGAAGAAAGAAAGAAAGAAGAAAGAAAGAAAGAAAGAAAGAAAGAAAAGAAAGAAAGAAGGAAGAAAGAAGAAGAAAGAAAGATAGAAAGAAAGAAAGAAAGAAAGAAAGAAAGAAGAAAGAAAGAGAAAGAAGAAAGAAAGAAGAAAGAAAGAAAGAAAGAAAGAAAGAAAGAAAGAAAGAAAGAAAGAAAGAAAGAAAGAAAGAAAAGAAGAAAGAAAGAAAGAATGAAAGAAAGAAAGAAAGAAAAGAAAGAAAGAAAGAAAGAAAGAAGAGAAAGAAAGAAAGAAAGAAAGAAAGAAAGGAAAGAAAGAAAGAAAGAAAGAGAGAAAGAAAGAAAGAAAGAAAGAAAGAAAGAAAGAAAGGAAAGAAAGAAGAAAGAAAGAAAGAAAGAAAGAAAGAAAGAAAGAAAGAAAGAAGAAAGAAAGAAAGAAAGAAAGAAAGAAAGAAAGAAAGAAAGAAGAAAGAAGAAAGAAAGAAAGAAAGAAAGAAAGAAAGAAAGAAGAAGAAAGAAAGAAAGAAAGAAAGAAAGAAGAAAGAAAGAAGAAGAAAGAAAGAAAGAAGAAAGAAGAAAGAAAGAAAGAAGAAAGAAAGAAAGAAAGAAAGAAAGAAAGAAAGAAAGAAAGAAAGAAAGAAAGAAAGAAAGAAAGAAAGATAAGAAAGAAGAAAGAAAGAAAGAAGGAAAGAAAGAAAGAAGAAAGAAAGAAAGAAAGAAAGAAAGAAAGAAAGAAAGAAAGAAAGAAAGATAAGAAAGAAAGAAAGAAAGAAAGAATAAGAAAGAAAGAAAGAAGAAAGAAGAAGAAAGAAGAAAAAAGAACGCAAAGAAAGAAAGAAAGAGAAAGAAGAAAGAAGAAGAAAGAAAGAAGAAAGAAAGAAAAGAAGGAAAGAAAGAAAGAAGGAAAGAAAGAAAGAAGTAAAGAAAGAAAGAAAGAAAGAAAAGAAAGAGAAAGAAAGCAAAGAAAGAAAGAAAGAGAACAGCAAGAGAAGAAGAAGAAAGAAGAAGAAAGAAAGAAGAAGAAGAAGAAGGAAGGAGAAACTATAAAAAATAAGAATAGGTACATACTCTATTTGGAGAAAATATGCAAGTGCAGTCTAGAAACAATTTATTTAAGTCGTTTTCGCGATACATGTTTACCACATATTCAAAGAAACTTGCATGTTGTACGATTCTTTACTAGTGAAACCTGCAGCTCCTCTCGCATTATTGCGCTACATGTTAAGGATTCTATTCTGCTTCACTGAGTTTTTATTGTATCTCCCTCCGTCTTTCTTTCAATATCCATATATCTCAGTTTCTCTACTAACCTCTTTTACCCACGTTATTCCTTTCTCTTCTCTCCCAGTTTGGATTCTCATTCTCTCCCAACAATCTTCACCCCTAAGTAGCCTTACATATGTCATATAATGTTTTTGAAAAATCGGCAATAAAGCTCTTTCGTTTAACTAAGATTTAAGAAACATTAGAGAGTAACTAAACACAAACAATTGCGGATCACACCGTATCTTGTAACTGTGTATATTCATATTTACCTTATTCTTAGTAGTGCCACTTGTCGCGGTGTTAGGGGATTCTTGTTCCTCTATTCCTTAAGGGCGGATCTGAGGAACCAAAGCTTTGCATCTGACAGAGGACCAGGATGGGTGATAAGCCCGATGGGGTGATGTGAGGGTGAGAGAAGTGGATGATAGTATGGGGGCGAGATGAATTATAGGATAGGTGATGATGGAGCAATTGGTGGATTAATGATGGAGGAAACCGGAGATCCCGGAGAAAATTCGCCCCATCGCCGTGTTGTTCACTACAATCGCCTGGGATCGAACTCGGGCTCCCTAGACCACGGCGTGGTCCCAGTGTGTATATACTAGTTAATTATCTTAACAGCAATAAAAAGTTCTTATAGCTTAAATTTTGCTGAAATTTTGTAAATAAAAAATCTCTTCGAACTGCTATGTTTTACAAATATCTCATATAGCATTTTTAAAAAATTGAATAATAGGTGAAATATTTCGATTTTTTTTTTTTTTATTTTGCACCACTTTGAAACCTGTTCCCTCATCTTAGACATCCATTTAAATTAGATTTGCTTTCACATAATCTTAGAAGAAAAATAATAATTACTTGTTGCATTCACCCGATCTTTTCTGTTTATTCTTTACAGACCATTATTTCAAAAGTAGATTATTCTAGCTACCTCTTGTTTATCTACATAAAATTAAATTGACATTTACACATTTCATTCTAAGATGCACTAGATAAACCCTACTAAGGAGATATTTATACAGTGCATCATCATTTATTTCTCGTTATTATCCAATTCTAAGATTCCTATTTTATCTAGAGGTATAGGTATTAGGAATACAGTTTACAAATTATAAAATGAATATAATATAATTACAAGATATATCAAAATACAATATCATCAAACAGTACAATACAATATCAGTAAACATTTCTGAACAACTTTGAATATGGATGAATAGCATTCTATGGAGCGTGAAAAAATTACGAACCAACATCCTACTTTGTAAAGGAGTACTGATGATATTCTGTTGTACAATCTTCAAGAAGCTAGAGACGATAGTGACTGGATGAGAAGTTTGTTTAACTTGTTGTATTCAAGTTGCAGATGTGAAATATGTTGTGGCAAAGCTCGGCCGTTTCTAATGTTACTGATATTTGCCTTAAATTTAGCAGTAAGAAACACAGGTTCAATGTCTGAAACAATAAGTACTGCAGGAGTGGAGATAGTACGGTGTCCTCGGACGATTCTTAAATGATTCCGTATCTGCAACTATTTAGTCTCTGCCCACCTCTTCTGAAAAATACTTTGTAAGGCACCTGCAAAGTAGAGAACCATAGGTTCAACTGTCCCTTATTAACTTCAATAAAGAAAAGTTTAAGCCCCACGTTGGTCTCGTTAAAGCACCCAGAGCAGCAAGAAGTTTACTAGCTTACCAGTGCATCGTAATGCGAAAGCTTTGAAATTCCTGCATTTTTCGCGATCACCAGAAGAAAAAAAAAGAAAGTTGACTTTCATTTGAGAAAGATATATTTAAACATTCACGCCAATTGCAAGGAACAGGAAATGAAGAGAAAATAATAAATTTAAGATGAATTTCATACTTTATCCGGGATCTACATTTGTGTGTACTGAGCTTTTATTTATCAGCGCCGCGATAGCGCAGTGGTTCCGTTCGCGGCTACCATGCAAAGGATCCCGAGTTCGATTCCCGGCTCTGGGGCTGGCGATTTTAATTCGGCCCTATCCATGCCTTCACCTCTGTCTAGCACATGTGAAGTGTTCCGTAAGCGCAGCATGGTTCGGAGTCCACAGTATAAGCTGTAGCTCCTCTCGCCTCACCGTCATCTTCAGTATCACCCTATCATTGGAGGTGATGGACACCGCCCTCTGGGTGCCCCAACCTGAGAAATCAGTCAAGTGGTGAGGCGAGTTTACCTCGAAGGCCAAGGCTGCTATGTGGGGCGTGTTAGTAATCAACCAACCAAAATTTTATTTATCTCTTACTGTTTTGCAATTGTACAAAAGCAATCCAGAAGAAGATTACTGTATAGGCTATTCCCATAAACTTCCATATATACATTACATTAATTGTTATGAAGATATCGTTAACCTGAGATAATACATTTAGGGCCATGTTTTCAAAAAATTAAAATTTCATAAATGTGTTCAATATAAAATAGTTTGGGGTGAGCTTCCTGTAGCATTCTTAGAAAACACAAAGTAAAATATCGACTGGCCCCGTAGCTCAGTCAGCAGAGCACCTGCCTACCGTGCTAGGGGTCCCGGATTATATTCCCGGCGGTGGGGGTGGGGATTTTTCTCTGACCACGATAATTCCTTATCTTCCCCAGAATCTGGAAGTATGAATGAGAGTGCGAATGTGTGCGTGATCTAATTATTAAAACCCAACGAATACGTGTTAACACCATCGATATGTTCCAAAGGAGAACGGCTGCCGAAATGACCATTGAGTTAAAGGCAAAAAGTTAAAGAAAAAACAAGTTAAATATCATTATTTTTAATTACGCTTCACAGACGCGTACACGCTAAGATTTTCTCTGAAAAACAACATTTTCTTTCTTTATTTCCTTCCCCCCTCTCTCTCTCTCTCTTAATCAGGAAGTGTCAAAATGTGTTTACAACGAAATCTTTGTATCGAATTTTTGAAAGGGGTGCATTACTGCCTCTGTTTACTATAAGTAACAGCAAGTGATCGGAATCGGTACAAACAAATCCTCGGAATCTTGTACATTATACATTACGACAGGTACAGTAAATATGTATAATTGTCTATCTAAGGGCAGCTTCTTCATGCATGATTGGCTCTTCCATTTTACATGTAAACCATTTATCTCAATATTACCTTTAACTACATTTTCTTCTGTCACTACATTTTTCGATTTACTATTGACAAAAATGCACCTAATCACAACCCATTCTCATTGCCCAAGTCAATTTCTAGTCCTTTTCTATTCAGTGTGGATGATATTGCTCCTTTGCTCACTCTTTTTAGGAGTGAAACAGGATCCTTGGTAATTTAATCTGTGCATTTCATCTCTGTATTAATTAATGCATTTCAGTGTTTTTTTTTTTTCCTCTCTTCATGCAACGTTCGAGTTCTCATACCATACAATGTCGTCTCCGCATAAAGTGCTTCACTGATAGTGGTAGTGGATTATTCGGAGGCACGTCGACCAGCCTAGATCCCCAAGCAGGACGTCCCCGGGAGGGAGGATGAGGTGAGAGGAGACAGACAGTGGGCGACATCAAGGATTCACTGCAGTACAGAGGGCGAGGTCCTACGCTTTACCAGATAGAAACTCCCCGGCTTGGGCTTAGGACAATCGTCATGCCACCTGCCGTGGCCCCGAAACAGTAACGAAGTCGGTTCGGAGACAGGGCAGGAATTCCAGGCAGTTTTGCACAACCGGCATCCCACTTGCCCACTAAGCAGGCTCGGAGACCGAAGTCCAACCAGCCGGAGGGGAAAGCGTTTATCTCAGAGCATATCATCCCGCCATGCACCACCGAGACTCCCGCCGACACTCCTACCAGATGAGAGATGACATGAAACGATAATGGAGAAGAAATTGAAGATGAAATTCTGGAAATGTAATTAACCTACCCAGCATTCGCCTAACCACCCGGGAAAACCCTGAAAAACACATAGGTCAGGTAGGTTGGCCATGGGAACCGAACCCGGGCCTCCCGAATGCGGGCCACAGACGAAACCGCCTGAGCCATCCCACTTCGGTGAGTACTTCACTAATCTCTTCCTTGGTACTTGTTCCAAGAGTTGAGTTTACAGAAATATTTACTCCTATATCATAATCTTTCTTCTACAGTTATAAATTATTTTTTGGCTCGTTGATGTTCCGACATCTTATCTTAAACTCATAAATGTATTGTACTGTCCACCAACGCAAAGTAAGACCCTGAAAGGAATGCGCCCCCTTACACAGTGGACAAGGACAGCGAATGTATGTGACAGAGAAAGCATACTACACAAGGAGTAGAACCGTTAAAAGATACATGCGCCCTATTCATTCTGTACACTAAAACCGAGAAGATTTATTTACAAAAGTAGAAGCCGTCAGTATGTTTTTGAATGGCATGTAACTGAAGTGATATGGGGTGTCTTAAACTACCGAGGGAGAGTGTAGGATCCTTGTGCAACCCCCCTACGTCTCATCCTCCGGAGACTTTCTTTCCTGTGGTGTACTATAACGCATATGCTACCTGTGGGATGTCAAATCATGAATCTTAACTACGATTACGGTAGCTCTAGGCTCGCGAAGAGAAACTAAAAGCTAAGGAGCATACTTCTGGATCCACTGTTTAGCTCATACCCTCCATGACAACCAACTTGTCCCACGTATAACAATATTTGAGAACTTTATTATTATTATTATTATTATTATTATTATTATTATTATTATTATTATTATTATTATTATTATTATTATTATTATTATTATTATTATTATTATTATTATTATTATTATTATTATTATTATTATTATTATTATTATTATTATTATTATTATTATTATTATTATTATTATTATTATTATTATTATTATTATTATTACTTGACAATAACTCCTTTGTCTTTCTTTTTTTATATTTTTCTAATTTACGTCCTCCAACGTTAAGTCATATCGGACGATGAATGGAATGGGTGAAATGATGCTCAAATGCGTCCGGGGTCCATGGAGCTTAGAGTTACCCGATATTCGTCTTACAGGATAAGGGAAAACTCCGGAGAAAACCTTATCCAGGTAACTCACCCTGACCGAGATTCGAACTCGGGACGTCTTGAACGTGAGGCAGACATGCTACCACCACGCTACCAAGGCGAGCTTGTCTTTCTTCGATGATCATTAATTTGGTTGATCTCCACAACATTTCCCAATTATATAGGGTGCCAAAATAATTTAATTTTGTTTTTATTTAGGGTTTCTCTTTAACGGCTGTGGTTTTCAGTGTCCAATTGTAACTGGCCGCGAAATCCTGCTTAATTTTCCTCAGAGACCTCTTTATCAGGCTTGAGGTTGTTTTACGTGGCCTAAATCTACCACATGGAAGCATCGGCTTTACTTCTCTTCCGAAGGAAGCCATGCTAAGGATTTTTACGCCTAAAAAAATCCATGTCCTCCACCGGGATTTGAACCCAGAATCAAGATTTCGGAAACTAGCATGTTACCTCTAAGATCATGGAGGACAGCTTGGCGAATCGATATCATAATTATTTTAAAAATAAAATTAATTTAAATTTATAATTAACAACAACGCTCATGAAGCCAAAAAAGCGGTTTCGCTAATAGCTGTCCGGTCGATTACTTCTTCTAGATGTTGCCACAGAAATATGGAGATACATTTGACGTAATAGCTCTGCACTATAACGTCAGCGGCAGGCCACAAAATAAAAAACAAACAAAAATTGAATGGACAATTTGAAATATAAATCCAATTGAAACACGACCCCAGTCTTTGTAAATATTCGCTTTAATGGATTGTTTATGAGAATTAGTTAGTGTACCTCTTTTGACTCGCCTCTGTTAATTCCGAAGACGACTGCCAGACTGGAGCTGTGTGTGGGAACAATGCATTTCCTCCAAGGAAGAAATAATTTGTCATTAATTCCCTAATAAGTTCATTGACAATAATCACGATGAAATTATCATTAAAACACCTAAAATATCCTAGACGATTTCTTTAGTCTAAAGGCGGTTCGTAGTATATGCTGAACATTACGTGGGTCAAAGGCCACCTCGTTTATGGATATATGATTACTATACACCAGCGAGTATTTATCAGGTTGCTACTAATGTATTCTTTAGTAGATTATAAACCTTTGCTGGTCATTGCCATTTCAAATTTCTTAACCATCATATAAAATGTAAAATTTATTTCATATTTATGGAACATCAGACTGTGTTGCATAGAGACTTGGAAAGATTTACACTCACTATCAAGTACCTATCTATGATCTTTTCTGTTATTCCTTACACTAGGAAATGTTCTATTTTCCGTGCTATTTTTCATTTTGTGAGCACAGAAATTGAATGGTCCCTATGGAGCCGTTATAACGACCGCTGATCTATATTTATGTAGTAAATGCAGCATTACTGGGCAGAGATTGTAAAGCTCTCAGCTTGCCCGTACATAACAAATGCTATCGCTGCCATACATCTGTTTATAAACTGGTATCGCACGCTTGCAGCCCTATTAACGCAAGGTCGCCAACTTTGCTTTTCAAACAAGCCTGCCAACCACAAACATCATCTGAATTCTCTTTACAGTGAGGATATGTTTAACAAATTCCTTGGTGAACAATTTTCTAAAACAGTCTTTCAATGACAAATGCATTCTTAAAACAGAGGAAGCTGATGATGATGATGATGATGATGATGATGATGATGATGATGATGATGATGATGATGATGATGATGATGATGATGATGATGATGATGATGATGATGATGATGATGATGATGATGATGATGATGATGATGATGATGATGATGATGATGATGATGATGATGATGATGATGATGATGATGATGATGATGATGATGATGATGATGATGATGATGATGATGATGATGATGATGATGATGATGATGATGATGATGATGATGATGATGATGATGATGATGATGATGATGATGATGATGATGATGATGATGATGATGATGATGATGATGATGATGATGATGATGATGATGATGATAATAATAATAATAATAATAATAATAATAATAATAATAATAATAATAATAATAATAATAATAATAATAATAATAATAATAATAATAATAATAATAATAATAAATTAATTAAATATAACGCACGCACTGTCCTCGATTACAGTTGCACGATGCCGAAAGCAGACATAGCAAAAGTGTCATTTTTCTCTTTTTCTTTTCAGGGTAGAAACTAAACATCACACGCCAAAATATTTGTGTTTTTAGATAGTTTATTCAAAGTAAAGACAGATAGTAAAATTACCATAAATTCATCGTTTTCCGCCCAGTTAATATTAAAAAGACATAAAAAAGTTTGATCTTCTTGGAGAACGAAATTCAACAATTGGATGACAGACAGATCGATCAATGGCAATACTGAAAGGCTATGTCCTAGAAAGTACCTCTTAATGTCTCTATGTAGAGTATTTTATCTTGTTAAATTATAGTAATTAAATGATTAAATAAATATTTTTAAACATACCAAGGATTAGGACTAAGATTTCACTGCGTAGGGCATTCGGTACGTAGGCCACCATGCTGGGCTCATTGTTCCTATGCCCCCAAGTGGGGGCACAGCCGGGAGCAAGGATGAGGCAAGGGAGAGAGAGGGCGGCCGACCCAAGGAGCCACGACAGATTACTTGGATAGAGACTTCCCCGACAGGCCAGGACAACGGACACGCTCCTCTACCGCGGGACGGAAACGAGCCTAACAGCCGGGCGCTAATGGTCCCAGGCAGGCGATCCCAAAATGGTCCTAGCAGAAGAGCGGACACCAGCAACCGACCTACCGGAGGAGGAAATAGTATTCCTCAAAGCATATCATCCTGCCATGCACCGCCGAGACACCCGCCGACACTTCTACCCTGAAAGAGACGACCAGATGAGAGATTATGTGAAATGATAATGGAGATGAAACGGAGGGACAGGAAATTCGGGGGATGTAATTAACCTACCTAACATTCGCCTAGCAACCCGGGAAAACCCCCGAAAAAACCATTGGTCAGGTAGGTCGGCCACGGGAATCGAACCCGCGCCTTCCGAATGCGGGCCACAGACCTGAAAAACGTACCAAGGGTATTGATTGATAATTTCGTTACCATAAACATTCCGAAGTCTGTGTAAAGTGTGACGGAAAATCCTACTTTTGTAAGCCAGTGAGAGGGAAGGAATACACTTTATTTGAACAATAGAAAATTGAGAGAGAATTAAACTGTACCTTCTTTTTTTTTAATTTTCTTGGGAAACAGAGCCTCCTTTTTGAAAGGGAATCTGTCGGACCCACCAAAAGTTGCTTCACCGAGTAGAACACTTTTTCGATGTCCCTGTAACTGATAGTTGGTACTTACTAAGCTATAAAACTGTACAAACTTAATTTGACAACAAGATGGGCCTGAACCTCATAACAGTTTACCAATAAGGAATGTTTCCACAGAAACTTGCATGAGTAGTTTGGAAGGCTTGTTCAACTGATTGTCCTGCAAGATGAACCAAAATCATCAAATTTTTTAAAGTGTAGGGAGTTTTGAATAATTATGCTATTTTTTCTTTTTATTTATTTTTTTCACAAACACCTTCAAATTTAGAATATTTGACAGCAATCGTCGAATAAAAATGTGAAGCGCTAAATATATCCATTTCATAAATAATACAAAAATGTTATAAAATGTATTGCGTAAATGGAAGAATTTTGAGCAACTAGTGCGTAATAGGTTCTCAAAACTTTAAATAATAGTAAATATAAAAGCTAAGCTTGTCTGTTAAATTTCTGGAATAGTTATAAAATAAGCGCTAGTGGTAGAGAAAGTCATGTATTTGTAATAATTCGGGGTTTTCAACATCTTCTAGTTATTTGAGATGGATCTGACTCAGAAGATGTCAATTTTTGGCATTTTATAATGTAAAAAATATTCAAAATGTTATACTATAAGGTAAACTGTGGTTAAATAAATTATTTCTTTACGAAAACAGTGGCTGTAAATACATAAAAAAATTACAGTGCTTAAGCAGAACCCCTTATAAATAAATGGCGTTGCTTGCACCAAGTTATCCAGTCAACTTGAGCTTCTTTGCAAACCACTGCCGTTTCACCAACTCGTTTTTATTTTACATATCATTAATTAATGATTAATTAATCATAATTAATAATGACATTAATGACAATTAATGGCAATAATGGTATCTATAGATTTCGAAAAGGCCTTTGACGAGGTAAATAGAAGTAAATTATGGAGTATTAAAAAAACAAAAAGGTGTACACCAACATTAGTTAACAGCAATAAGAAGTTTATATGTAGAAAATAAGATAATGACAGAAACTAGAATGAAGACAGATCTAATGGCAACAATAAACAAAGGAGTAAGACAAGGGTGTCCACTTTCACCGTCACTTTTTGATATTTATATTGACGATGCCATATCTGATTGACAGACAATTGACATTTTATAATTAGAAATCGATATTTAGATACTTTATTATTTGCAGACGATCAACTTCTCATATCTAGCTCAGAAAATGGCCTACAAATAACACTGTCAATATAGTTTAACAATAGCTATAAACAAAACTAAAGTTATAGCCTTCAAGGGATCTAATACCATAAGAGTTAAAATACTATTAAAAGGAAAACCTGTTGAACAAGTCAACTGCTTTAATTATCTTGGTTGCAATATTTCTTACTTAAAAATAGTTACATTTTATATAAAATCAACAAATTCAAATTCAATGGTTTATGTGGCACTATAAAGAGAACCTTAAAAAATACTAGAAGAGAGACTAAATTAAAGCTTTATAAAGTAATGGCAGTTCCTATATTATTATATAGTAGTGAATTTTGGGCTTTAGTAAACAAAAAAGGAAAGAATAACAAATGATTGAAACAGCGGAAATAAAGTTTCTAAGGAATGTAGCGGAGTATAATCTCCTAATAAATAAATAAATAAGTGAGGAGATTCGAAAAGAATTGAATATTTTTAAGCTAACAGATAGAATAAAACAATATAGAAATAACTGGAATATGTCGACAGAATGAATGATAGCTGCATTTCAAAATTAGTTTTAGATTTCAAACCATTAGATATAAGAAATATTGGCAGACAAGAAAAAGATGGATGCAACACTTTTAATTTAAAATTTATGAGACCGGAACGAGGCTTGATGATGATTAATTAATTATTGCTGTACATCAAATGCTACGAGCTTTCGGTATCGTCTTATAGCACACCTATATGTTGCTGCCTGATCAATAGTATATTCTCAAAATGGTCTTGATCTGATAGACAGGCCCTATTTTTGCTGGTTAAGTGTGCTTGTAGAAAGGTACTACCTCATAACCTACAAGGAAAGAATATTGACCACATCCTTCTTTGTATATAACAGCCTGCGTATCTTCCACCAAAATCCGGTGGCTGACAATTGTGCATAACTAATACAAATGCAGGTATCTCTTATAATACCAGAAATAGCCATAGAAATAACCATATCACTTCTGGTAATATTTTTTAATTTTTACTTTTCCTACTAAATATAGTAAAGAAAGTATTCCATTGCATTTGCAAATTCGACCTCCGGAACTGAAAAAGCATTTTTGTAAGAAGGCATTTGCGGCACGTTTGGTAGAGAGAAAGAGAAATGGAGGACAACATAACTAAAAAAAAAAAAATAATAATCCGTTACATACTAAACCAAGTAGTTGTATTCAAAGTCTTTCAAAAATACGACACTAAAATTTTCCCTCTCCCCAAACTACCTTTTATATAGAAAGGTTTTGTAAAATTTTGATTTTATCCAACAAGGCTCGAACTGTTTTAAGATACCATTTCAGCATATGTACACATCTATGTGTCTTAATGT
Organism: Mantis religiosa; assembly: GCA_030765055.1. Taxonomy (NCBI): domain Eukaryota; kingdom Metazoa; phylum Arthropoda; class Insecta; order Mantodea; family Mantidae; genus Mantis; species Mantis religiosa. The sequence continues at coordinate 134,509,501 of CM060949.1, read as the reverse complement.
ATGCAAGTATCAACAATATAACTCAAATGTGAAACGCCTGATAAAAACCAAAGTTCATACTATCTGACATCTGTGAAATAATATTCGTTATTTAATATTTTCTCAAATACCAAACCTATAATTTTGATTAATATATAACATATTTTAGTTACTGTGACATATTAAATGAAGAGACTTCAAATGCTATTCGTGGAAAATTCAAGATATGCCTTTACTTAACCATATAAATATTTTAAACTAATACTATTTTAATCAATATAGTTGAGCAATTTTTTCAGAGATTAAAAAAAATGTTCCACAAAAAAGCTAGTTTTTGGCAGGAGTTATTCTGATGTAGTGTGACATCTTTAACCACTCTGGAATTAAATACGAAGTCTTGTTTATATTCAATCTTTAATGTTTGAATTATACTTTCTCGTCGATCTGGGTGGCTCAGTCAGTTAGACGCTGGCTTACTGATACCAAAGTCGTGTGCTTAAAAGCTACAGCCCTAGGTCAGTAGCTTTACTGGCTAGTAAAACAACCCCTGCATGATGAAATTCCGGCACAATGGTGGTTCTGATATAATATGAGTAATTGACAGAATCGTTAACATATAAAAGATTTTATTTTTCTTCCCTACACTCATTTTTCTAAAAGTGTCACTCGCTTTAACTCAGGCGACCTCAAAACAAACATTTTCGGCATTCGGCGTTGTCGAACCTTTAGGTAGAATACAATTTTTCCTTCTTATGAAAAGTAATAAGAAGTAAAAGTAAAAATGTGACGACAATGAGAAAAATATTAATGTATGAAACATTTCAAAAGTAGCGTGATAATATAACGTGATAAAAAAGAAGGAGTTTCTAATATAATCAAAGCTGGGAAAACTATAGTTTGAAGGATATTTTTACCAATTACTATCTTCTTCTTCACTCCATGGTTTGGGCGTATCGCCCGTTCCGGCTTCATATATCTCTCCAGCGTTTCCTGGGTCGTCTTCTGTCTCTTCTTCCTTTTGGATTATAGTTTAATACTGCATTTGGACATCTTCCATCCTCCATTCTTAATATATGTTCATGCCATTGTTGCCTTCGTTCTCATATTTTATCATGGATTGGTTCGATTTCTAATTACTTTCTAATATCCTCATTTCTTATTTTGTCAAATATTGTACAACCTTTAATACTTCTTAAAAATTTCATTTCTGCAGTCTGTATCTCATGTAAATCCTTTTGTGTTGGCACCCAGGTTTCGCTTCCATGTAGTAAAGTTGGAATAGCCATTACCTTATACATTTTCATTTTTGTATCCTTTCTCACTCTGTTTTTAAAAGTTCTTTGGATTGTCCCACGATTACTATCTTAAAAACTTAAATTTGAATACAAATATATTGAAAATAATATTTTGCTTACCGCATTTGTACAAATTTTAATACCAGCTAAAAGTTTGACATACGAGAGAAACCTTACTACTAAAGTATGCAAATATCATCATAAAATTCAATTAGACGGCACGTATTCTTTGGATTTTCCAAAATTTACAGATATTTTAACGGTTTCTCTTTCATCTGTTTACTCACTGTGATATCGTGTACAGAGACTGAATCATTTCTTGGAGTCACAATCTCCAAGAAGCAATAACTTCAAAGCATGCAGCCATAATTCTCCTGAATACGAATTTACTCATAGCACGAGAATCCCAGCATCAAGATAATCATACGTTTGTCTCTTTCTTCGAAAAAAAGAAGGGGAAAAAAAAGCTCGGTGACGTATAAAACTGTGCGAATGTGTCTATAAATCGTGGGAGAGCACTCTCGCGGCGACCATTCCATAAGAGCAACAGGTGTACCACCACAACAAAACCGAACACCGTAAATTGGTGCGGAGCGTGTATTAAGCACTGCGCAGACAAAAGCAAAAAAACAAAGTAGTGAATGAAACCTGCAATAGTGAGGTGGTACCGCTAAAACCACAAAACAAGCCCAAATATTAACACCGCAAGCCTTTCTTCCTCCAAACGACCTCGACAATTAGTGATCAAGGCAACAGAATGATTAATAAGTAGGTATTAAAACTTTGCAAACCTACCATACTTGCTGCTTGTGGTCTAGGGGTAACACGCTAGCCTCCCTTTCCCGAGGTCACGGGTTCGAACCTGGAGCAAGTTGTATGGAAATGAAAATCCAAAACATGGCTTCCTTCGGAACGGAAGTACAGCCAGTAGTTTCGTGTCGTAGATTTGCGGCACACAAAAGTATCTCAAACCTGATAAAAAGACCCCTTAGAAAATTAAACACCGACACCTCAGAACTCCATAAATAGAACTCAATTTCAGTTTCATGTACATCCACCTGAACTTAAAAATAAAAATGGAGCGTGCCGGAGAATTTATTTTCGTACGTACCAGTAATTCTATTTAATAATTCTATTTACTTTATACATGAGCTTGACGTTGAGCCTGGTTTGAAACTGCGCTCTTGAGATCAGTAGACCAAAGGTCAACCATTGAGTCACCCAGACTGACCCAGTCACAAGCATCGTGGATAGAATCTTTATATAGATCAATTAATAGTAATTAATACAGTCACTTAACGATATACCAACACTGTATTCCATTTTATTTAAGATGAGAGGACTGTTACCTATCTATCGATATGACGCGCGGTAATGTATTGGTTCGTTTCTCACGTATGACCTTCCTTAACCATGTGTTTTTTCGGAGATTTCCAGGGTCTCTGGGCAAATGCTGGAAAGGCTAAATAAATCCTCCGAATTTATTGCCCCTTTAATTTACCTCACTTCTCACTTCCCTTCTTGAGCTTCATTTACATTGTGTTGACAAGAGTCTGGACATTCCATGGCAAGAAATGTGCTCTCTGTAAACCTTCGAAAGCTGTCTCCGCGACCTCCACAGTGGGGTGTGTAAATCTGGAAGAGGAGGAAGGGTGCTGCTACCAATTCATAGGGACATTGCCCTCTTCTGTCATGTCTCCAGAGTCAGGTACCTCCGTCTCCTCTCATTTCAGCCCTCCCTCCTGACGGGAGGTGCCACGTTAGGAACATAGGTACAAAACGTCTTCCATAGTTCAAGGTGCTAATTCTCCTCTGCGAACTTTATCGATTTATCGGAATAAATTGGGATAATATATCTATATTGACGATTTAGTGAAGAAGTACAAAGAACTGATGAATCCTGGCTTTAAAATAACACAAGACAGATACTTGAATGTGATTATATTTGCTGATGGCTTAGCCAAGGTTCAAGTTAAAAATTGTACACATGTTTTTAAACTAAATAAGATATATGAACAATACGATATGACAATATTCACTACAAAAACAAAGGTGATCGTATTTCTGGGCAAACAATTAGAACAAACATGCTTAATGACAAAATTACCGAACAAGCAAACCATTTTAATTATTCGGAACATGAGATTAGATGTAATAAGAGTTATGATACATACTTAAAATTAGCCAAATTCCAGAGATATTTTATTCTCTACCATTCGTTCTTCCTATAATGTACTGTCATGTTTTCAAATATGCCGTTTTTATTCAGAGGAACTACAGACATGCAGTGAGACGACGTCCTCATAAAATAAAAAAGGGGAGGACACATGAGTTAATGTCTGGACAACAGAGAAAAGATACTCCTATAAAACTGTTTAGAGGTTCTTAGTAGCAAGATAAAGCAATTTTGGCCCCATTCACAATAATGCCTTAAGTGAAACGCATGTACTTTTGACAACGGCATCTATATCCCCAAATTCCATTCGGAATTCTTGCGGGTCTACCGCAACCTTCAAACTGTTTTTTAAGTCATATATGACGATGGATGGAATGGGTGAAATGATGCTCAAATGGGTCCAGGGTCCATGGAGCCTAGAGTTACCCGACATTCCTTTTAGGATAAGGGAAAACCCCGGAAAAAACCGTATCCAGGTAATTCGCCCTGACCGAGATTCGAACTCGGGACCTCTTGAAGCAGACATGCTCCCATCTACGCTACCGAGGCGGGCAACTTTCAAACTGAATAACATAACCAATAATATATCATATCAAATTAAGTCAGTCTTTATATGATATCAAACGATACGATGTGACGTGATTTATTGAGCACTAAACAGGAACTAACTGAACTAGGCCCTGGCCCATTTGCCATTGGCATATACTACAAAACATGATACATATCAGATTGTACCTGAATGGGTTAGTATGTCGAATGTCGAGTAACTATAAGCTCTATGGACCCTGGGCTCATTTGAGCTCCATTTCATTCATCGTCCGATATGATTTAATGTCGGAGAACGTAAAAACTATGTAAATAAATAAAATACGATGCAAGTATTAAAGTTAATACCTGTCTGCATTGATCCGATCTAACAAATATAACAAGTTGCAATCTAAATCAAATAATCAAACTTGTAATTATTGGACTCACGTATAATTTGTTTAGCCCTCAGAAATTTTGCTATTATACGTTTCAAATGGGAAGGGTTCTGGAGTCCAGCTAATCAGATGCCGTATCAAACTCAGCGTTGCCAACCTGTTACCCCACTCCTTTTGTACTTCCATCTCTCTCGTACACTCATACAACATGCAGGTCTGTTTGGCACAGACGTAAAGGTAAATAAATTATATTTTACAAAATTTTACAATGATGCAGTTGCCAAAATCAAAATTGGAAAAAGCATGTTCCAAATTATGTGTATTTTAAAATACTATAACTATAATTATTGTTTATGAATTACTGTTTTTCTAATCCAATGGAACTGCCAGTGGCTCATCCATATCGCTGTCAATGTCACTTCCGTTAAGAGAATTCGTCATTGTCACCGTCTTCATCGTCTGAGTCTGGCACATTTATGATATAGGTTCCAAAACCTCGTCATGTGTTATTTCTTTCTTAAAATCGTCTTCTTGAAGGTTCTCTGCATGCCTCACGCAGTTTCCCAGTCCTGTTGTGCTACCTTGTCAATTTCTTCGTAAACAAGTCGTTTAACGTCCGTCAGTTTAAAAGTTTTATTTATTTGTGCAATCCACCTTTTTATTTGAGCCCACACCAGCTCAAATGGATTTTACTGGCTGAGGTAAGGTGCGAAAATAAATGAAATGTGTAGTGTTTAACACCCGCTTTTACTACATATGGCACCGCAGGCGGTGACAATGATGATACATGAAATGAAGATGGAGCACCGGTGGAATGAGATGGCGGGGGAAACCGGAGGTCCCGGAGAAAACCCGCTACAGCGCCGTGTTTTCCACCACAAATCTCACTTTGCGGTCGCCTGGGATCGAACCCGGGCCACCTTGGTGAGAGCCAAGCAGTCTAACCACTGAGCCACGGCGCGGCCTGGTAAGCTGGGAGGCGTATACTGGCTTTTTGACTCGCCACTAAAATCACCGCAAGAAGCCATTCCACTATTTAGCTCTTACTCTACTGTTGTGTAAAGAACAACTGAATGATACTGATCTGAACTCTCCATAGTAAATAAACACTTCTTATCCAACATTCATTCATACAGCATACAGCATTCCACGGGCTAACAGGAAATGAAGTTTTTGCTCTTTCTCGAATTTAACACCTTGACTTATTCACAGTAATTGTTTCATCCGTCATGTCACTAGTTTAAATTTCAGTTCTGAGTAATTAAAAGTATATGTAAATACACACCAACCACTTTGAACTCTCTAGAGTAAGTAGAGATTACGAACCATTCATAAACAGCGATATAATGTGACCAGACACGTTCTGTCAGGGCAGCAGGAAATTTATTGTTTCCTCTCGCTGAAATTGGCTTATTCAAAGTAATTCTTTTATCACGTCATATCAAACATTTACGTTTCGGTTCTGAGTAACGTAAATTAGTAACGTTTTAGATTTGACACAAATATACGTTTACACATACATGCCAACCAATAATGGTATTCATACAGTGCTTACGTCGCGCTTTATTGTTATAATAAAGGTAATAGTGGTTTCTTTATTTGTATTTGAAAAACTATTTGGGCTAAAAGTATGGGGTTTTCATGGTTATGTTAGATACATTACTCTCTACCTTCCACGTGGATCAGTTTCAGCAAAATCTGAATTTTTGTCTTAGCGCGAATAGTATTTCATACAAATTGATTAGGTTGGTGCTCGTCACACACCACATAGCGGGAATGCAATAAGACAACACCGCAGGACTCCGATTGGTTGCGCACCTAGTAGCCCTGAAGGAAAAACACCTTCCAATTTGAAACACATAATAGTATTGTTGCATACCAGGGTTGTAAGGGGGGTTGAAAGGCTTACTAACCTAATCTACAACTGGGGGTATAGCTATAGGGATGGTAGAGCAAAAATAAAACATAAAATATCAATCAAAACCGACTAGCTCTATTTTAAGAAATCTAATAATCATACAGAGTACCCGCTGAGTCTAGAAGAGACCAGGGGTGCTTTGGTAATACTTGGTGACATAATTATTTAATATAATCTTACCGTTGGTGATGTGTCAGGTGTATAGCTGGGCTTGTCCGGAGATGTATAATCTGCTGAGTCCGGCGGGGGTTATGGTATTCGTAGACACACTGTCAGATAAATACTTCTGTTACCTCTCACAGGGACCGACGCAGAGTCTCCTCTGACATCCCTGCGACGTTTCACACTGAGGGTTAACTCTACCAGGCTTAAATAGCGGTTCTACAAAAAGTCAATTCAGCGATTCCTACTAACTATTAATTTTGCATCATACCGCTTGCATCATTGCGAGAATGTTTAAGCCTGTATTGACCTATTATTTCTTCTGATCAGCAGAATCAGTCTGGGTCACATGTGGATAATTGCCTTATGCCAACAGACTGCCAGTCAGCGGAATTTACGTTTGACATACATTTCTGTTAGAATCAATACATGTTACAGAATACCGAAATTTCCAAATCTAGCTCAGCTTATACACGTAACACATCCCCCTCGTCTAGATTTTGCTGCCCTCAGCAAATCCAAACGACTGGTAACAAGATTTTTAAATACATAAAATAATAATTTACACTTACATAGGCAATAGAGCATACAAACATTTACATGTACATATTTTTTTTTTTTGAAAAGTCATAATTGTAACACCTGAAAAAGAAAATCAGAGGACAGGAAAATGGGAATGAGTTGATGCGGGTTGGTTTCGAAGTATCCCACGCTGAATGAAGTCCATAGTTCCATAGAAACACACTGTTCCACCACTATGAGTTTATAGTTTTGGGAGACACTTCACAACACTTGATCACTGAAGGGTTGTAATTACTTCTTTAAGTTTGTCTAACAAGGCCCTAGCTGTCACAAGTAATGTAAACTTCAAAGAGAAAACAGTTTAATGTGCTTCCTGCTCCAGTTTGATAGTCTGTACTTAGTCTTTTAAAACAGGGAAGCTGATGAAGAACCTCGGTTGTGGCTTGCTGTTTATATGATATCGTGTTCAAGCGTACGGTGCTCTTTGGTATTGCTTGGAAAAGTCTGTACTAAAGAGCCGATGAAAAGTTCGAAAGTGGAGTTTACTTTTTTTTTTAAGAATAGTGCACTTAGCTTACACTCGCCTACCTCAGCTGGGTCTGAGTTCTTGCAGGTGAGCACGCGAGAGAGTGACTTATAAGTTATTGTACTTGAGCCACTGTAAAAGTTTGCTGGGTAGAGTTGCTTTGGCTTTTACCCAGGGTTTCACAGCGAAAGCCATGAGTCCATGAAGTTGAGGAGGTCCTCTGGAAAGATTAAGTGCCTTTCCAGACGCGAGTAGTCTTGGGTGCCACTCCTGATGTGATACTTGGTCATCTGGGGTGCTTTGGTTCTCCCAGGAAAGAGTAACTGCTAGGGACCCAGGTGTCTCCTCTGCTTTCTCCTTATGGTGGTGGTGTTTCCTGATGCTTCGACGTGTTTGTTCATCCATGCCGCAACAGAAAACAAATGATCCAGAGTTAGGATTGATGCACAAGAATATTTCTATGGGGTGAGGATGGGTTAAAGTTCACGGGAATGTAATTAAATGAAAGGGCTTTTCAGGTATCACATTACCAAATGAATATTTCTTATATCTATTTACAAATTATGGTTATATATAATTAACATAAATGGAACATGTATGGAATTTATGTGGAACCATTTTTAGAGGTAGAAGGGAAAAAAAATTTTGGTTAAAGTTTATAGAGTCCAAAAAAATGAAATTTTATGTTTGCCTTATGGCTGAATAACATAAGCAAATAACCTATAAAAACTGCATAGATGTTCCACTTAAGTATGGTTGTTCAAACATTAGTGATAAACTTGGAATAAATTACAAGTACTCTTCATGAGGCCATTATACAATTGAATTATACATAATTAGTAGTAATATTGATAACAATTTAGCTAAAGAAAAATGGAGTTCATTTAAAGAATAGTACTTGTTATAAATTATAGGGCATTATTTACAAAAATCATGTCTAATGACTTGCCATAATAGCATCTATATACTGAATTAGACCTACGCCTAACAAATGTCTACTGTTGTCATGAAATTAGTCAAATATCAGAGTTAACCATGTCTTTCTATTTTGTTACAATAAATCTTGATGACACTGAAGTGATTGTTTCTAGAGTTACTTAACATACTTTCATAATAAATGGTAATTGAGGCCACATTGATACAATCATCTTACAATCTATAAGGATATCCTATGACTTTATCTTTTTACATAAATATAGCAAAAGTAACTCTGACATTTGCTGGTTTAGCACTGATTGTTTAAACAAGAGATATAATGTTTATTTTCTTCTTTTCGCAAAAAAAAGTGTGATCAAAGATATCGATAAATAATATCGATCTTATTATCTGGAGATATGATGTACTTTACTGTCACTGGATGTTAAAAACAAGTGTTAAATTATAGTGCATTGGGTTGTCTTATAAATGAAATGTTAATTGATAATAATTAAATCTTCTCTTGTTTATTAATCCCTAACAAATTTAGGCATGCTTTTATAGCATGGTAATTATGAGTGATAGCAAAAGAAAGGGGAGGGGGTTTATAGGTTGTGGATCTCATCGTGCTGTGACCTGTAAACAGAACTTAATATAACGATTAGTTTAATCTTGCTCATTGGTCATGTCTCAGATTCATAATGAATATTGTCAAAGGATGTATTTGAGTTATGTGCTGGCCACTGAATCAAAAGTTCAATAAATGATAGAGAAACTGACTGGTGTAAGAGGGAGTACCTTTAGAATAGCATACCCCGATAATTACATCAAGTTGATCAGTCTGCTTTGATAAACAATAAATATAAGTCATGGATTTCTTCATCAATACTTAAAGGTGAATTGGGGAAACATGGCTTAATTCTATGATTTAGAACCTTAGGTAACACCTTAGTAAAAAAAAAATCTGTGCTTTTCTTATCACATGATTTGAGTCGTTTATTGAGTTTGCTCTTCAATCATCATAGCTAATACAATTTCTTATGTGGTCTTAGGATTTGTGGTTATCTCTATTCAGTTACACTATCACAATCATACTTTATTATAAGCTAATGAAGGGGGGCCCTTTCCTCCATAGCACAAAACTTCACATTCACGCTGCGCAGCTCTCATTCATACTTAAACATTAATGCTATTTTGTCTTCACAACTTCTTTATTTACACTGATCAGTAATTATATAGGGAAAACGCTTGCACGACAAATCCCATTTTATATTATAACAGCTTTATCTATATCAAATCAACATGAGAGGCATACACAACCTAAGGGTCTCGCGAACACCAAAGGATGTAACCTCTATCGCTCATACAAAAAAAAAAAAAAAACTCTTATAGCTTGAAAGCTTGAAACTTGAAGATACCATGGTACATGCATACATATTCACTAAAACTGTTTCCGAAAATCTTGCGATGGATTCGGAACAGAACACATTACTAATAGAATCTATAAACACTTAGAAATAGCCTCTAAGAACGCCTCGCGGTTGTTCTTAAGGTCAAAGGGTACTACATGCACACATTATCTTCACAAATCCTAAGCATTTGGTTGCAATGATCATAACTTATAACTTTTAAGCACAGAGAATATGAGGTCCAATTGAACTGATTTGTAATAAAAAAACACGGTGTACCGCTGGTGTAGTTGTTGTTATTATTATTTTTTTTTTTATTTCTCGGAAGGGAGGGAGTAAGAAAAGGGCTGGATGTGTGCCTTGTCATACTGGTGAATGTTCCAGAGGAGGATTGGCAGGATTACTAAGGGCTGGGGAATCCATTTGCCGAGACATTGCTAAAAGTTTATATTAACGGGAAGTAATGAGTATAACCAAATAATCATTCATAAGAGTGATGATTTAGAAAGGAATTAGTTGTCTATAATAACGGATGAATGAAGGGGCTTTTTGCTGAAAATAATATTAGTACGTGTTAGAAATAATACATTTTCAGAAACTATGATTATAACGTTGTATTGCTTGAAAATATAAATAATGTGTCAGGTATGAATCACGGGACTTATCCACGATGGAAGTTTGTTCTTTAGCGTGAACACGTCTGTCTTTCCTGTCGATCAACGTTTAGCTTGCAAAGTTGCATATTTCATAGTGTAATCGCAACGTCAGTATTTTAGTTTTTGCTGGCCTATGAAGTCGGCAGCGTGCAATTTTCATGAGTACCGCATACTAGCGTGTACAGATGTTAATTATTAGATTTGTGGGTCAGTTCTACGTATTTATAACTTTGGAAGAGAAAAAAATGCAGTTAAGTAACAGTGTGTTAAATCGTTTTCCATCGTTTAATGGGTGAATGTCATCTTAATACGTCGCGTGCTATTTTATTGAACTTAATGTGTATTATTGTGTATGTATAGAATGAAATAACGTGCTAGCTGGTCCAAATCAGGTCAGTGAAATACCAACCATTGTAATTATAGATTTAGAAAGATAGTTTATAATCAAGAGACAGAAAAATTTTTTGAATGAGATTAAGCACACCGAGTGTTGTAAATGGAGTTACATGTGAGGGTAAAGGAACATTTTTCTCTGTATTTGAGTGTGGGGGTTCGTTAGTTATAAAATGTAGAAGGTGTAATGCGTTCCCAAGGTTTGGAATTGCTTAACATGAGTGGGTGATGTAAACATTCATATGTGTAACTACGAAAAGAATTGATTCCTGTTTCGCAAGAATTTAAATTTCATGTAAAGCCATTCATTAAGTGAGAATTATAGGTACTAAATATTAATTCAGGGCACATTTTTAATAATTTTATGTATTCTTTGTCTTTTGTTTTATTTTTTTCTGAAGTATTATGGGTTTTTCCGGAAAATTAGATTGGTCATAGAATCAGCTCATAGTTATTAATTCTATAGAGCTTTTCTTTTTTTCTTTCGCTTTTTATGAAAACAACGTACCACTGTGTTGATTTCACGGCCCTTGGCCATTAGGGATAAGGCAAAACAAAATTTGACATCTAAGAGGAGGGAAGATAGAGACCGACAGTTTTTGAAATTTGATTGTTTTTTTGTGTGGATTGTTATGAATTCTAGGAATTTGGATTAATCGTAGAATCATCTTATTGAGTGAGAATTTAAACAAATTATTGTAAAAGTAATTGAAAACTATATTGGATTTGTTGTGGTTTTATTTCTTATATGTGTAGGCATAAACAATTTACAGTAAAGTGATGCAATTAGAATAACGAGGTTTCACATAAATATTAAGCATGGACAAAGCTTAGAGAGGGGAAATTAAATTAATGTGATCATTAACAAACGGTATGACTTACTTTAATATATCTAATATCAGGAAAACTACTCTGACCAACTTACTGTACAGTAGACACACATTTACACATACACACGCACACACTCTAGTCAACAAAAAGAAGCACATTCTCGTGCTAAAATCTCACGATGCATCGGTAATACGTCTTCAGCATTATAATATTTCATCATTAATATCTCAACATATCTCTTAATCAACATAACTGATATGCCAACGTCCATAATCAGGGCTTCGCAGCTAATCTGACTTATGGAAGGCAAAGTTAATCGCTATACTAGGGGGAATCTCGCGATTTTTAACCCTTATCCTAGTATCGCTTTACTAACATCAGGCTTTACTGCCTGGCAAACTAAAGGTAGGAACTTCATCCTACATTATATACGAAGAAAATATATCATAAGCGCGCAATATCTAAGTGCTAGATACGCTCTTAAGATGTCTCGCGACTGAATCTAAGAGTTGGTATCAGCAAAAATATAAGTATATATTAGTCGTCAGTTCACATTCTCTCCTAAATCACACAAACACACATGGTTCCTGATAGTCCTTGCCTCCACAAACATTACAGCAAAAAAATGACATTTAAACACACATGACTCACACTTAGTGGCATAGGAAGTAGTCATACAGTCGAAAATGATCACTATATGGCAGTAATGCCTTAAGGGGGTGCAAATGGAAACAAGGTGACCAAAAATATCATCTTGAAACAAAATTTATAAAAATAAGTTTCAGTGAAACCACAAGCAATACTTCATTATCAATGAAATTCATAATTTATATCTATGTTGCGAAAAAAAAATCAAACATTATTCAAAGTGGCTCTATCAATTGTACTGATTTGGATTTATCTCAATCGTTATTCAAATTGAATATCACCTTTAAAATACTGTCAATAGACAACAGATAGCTTACACATTGCACTAAACCTTAAAGTTCGGAAACATTAAAAAAACTTGTAAAAAACCACATGAAATCACATATATTAATGCTGCCAAAAAGATTTTTAAGTAACTGAGGGAACACGACAACACCTGTGGAGTTAACATTAGAATACTTGGTTCAAACAGAAATAAGCTACATTTTCAAAAAGTTCAAAATTAGCAAGTGTGTGGGTGAGTTACACAGAATAATGATGGGGAAGACGCGGCTAAAATGAAACATAATCAGATTTTAGAGAATTAAGCATACTCAAAGTCGTACAAGTAAGCAAAAGTGTCCTGTCCTAATCGACCTTCAAAGATTCCTGGGTCAATAGCTGGACGTGTGAACGACATTTCTAAAGACAATGGAAATTTATTGTTTACGTTCTTCCGAGTTGAAGAACTCTTCTGGGGAACTGTAGGATTCATTATTTCGTGATTTAGTGCCGACTTGGAAGCTAAATTTGAGAGGATTGGTGGAGTTTGTATATCAAAGGAACATGCAGTTAAATCTCCTATACTTAAACTTCTTCGTTTGTCAGGAATGCGTGGAACAGTAGAGTAATTAGCCCATAACTTAGGAGTGCTTACAAAAGTCAATGAACTCGCAGTCAGCCCACAGCACAAAACATCCAATACACACAAAACATATGCCAATATAAAACATACAATCATTGTATTAGGACAAGAAAATGCAAAAGTAATAAACCTGAAAAACTATGTATTAATAATCTGTATTCATAACACAAAAAGATTGCATCATTATCACAATTTCAACCTGAAATCAATGAACAAACAGAACTAAATTTCTAATCTTTGAGTTTGCAAAAAAAAAAAAAAAAAAAAAAAAAAAAAAAAAAAAAAATCAAGTTAGAAAGCATAAAAATAGTGTTTGACATTTATTATATCTGCTATTGGAAATTCTATGTGTGACAAAATTATAATAACAAGAATTATTTGTGAATTACAATAAAACTGATTTCACACTTTTAAAATAATCTAAACTCTGTTAGGGTGGGTTGGGAGGGTAGTCAAGATACTATTATGATTAAACTTGAAAATAATATATTTAATAAAAGTAGCTATAAAGTTTAAGCAAACTTAAGAGAATTTGAGGTATGAAAATCGTTATTTAACTGTTGCAAAATGGAACACCCTGGTACTCTGCCATACTATTACATGAAGATAGGGGGGTTTGGAGGTACAAGGATCGAAACCATATTTCTGACCATAAGGGTGGTAGAAACCGGCAGCCTCCGCCACAAGCTGTGTGAAGTTAGGGGTGTTGATAGGAATTACGAGAGGTACCAAGGTATAGGATTCGAAACCCGGCGCCTCCACCACATGTTGCATACCAGGGTTGTAAGGGGGGTTGAAAGGCTTACTAACCTAATCTACAACTGGGGGTATAGCTATAGGGATGGTAGAGCAAAAATAAAACATAAAATATCAATCAAAACCGACTAGCTCTATTTTAAGAAATCTAATAATCATACAGAGTACCCGCTGAGTCTAGAAGAGACCAGGGGTGCTTTGGTAATACTTGGTGACATAATTATTTAATATAATCTTACCGTTGGTGATGTGTCAGGTGTATAGCTGGGCTTGTCCGGAGATGTATAATCTGCTGAGTCCGGCGGGGGTTATGGTATTCGTAGACACACTGTCAGATAAATACTTCTGTTACCTCTCACAGGGACCGACGCAGAGTCTCCTCTGACATCCCTGCGACGTTTCACACTGAGGGTTAACTCTACCAGGCTTAAATAGCGGTTCTACAAAAAGTCAATTCAGCGATTCCTACTAACTATTAATTTTGCATCATACCGCTTGCATCATTGCGAGAATGTTTAAGCCTGTATTGACCTATTATTTCTTCTGATCAGCAGAATCAGTCTGGGTCACATGTGGATAATTTCCTTATGCCAACAGACTGCCAGTCAGCGGAATTTACGTTTGACATACATTTCTGTTAGAATCAATACATGTTACAGAATACCGAAATTTCCAAATCTAGCTCAGCTTATACACGTAACAGTATTTCAATTGAAATTTCCAGGAAGAATTTTTAATAGGAGTCTCTTTGTATTGCGAATTACTACTACTACTACTACTACTACTACTACTACTACTACTACTACTACTACTACTACTACTACTACTACTACTACTACTACTACTACTACTACTACTACTACTACTACTACTACTACTACTACTACCACCACCACCATTATTATTATTATTATTATTATTATTATTATTATTATTATTATTATTATTATTATTATTATTATTATTATTATTATTATTATTATTATTATTATTATTATTATTATTATTATTATTATTATTATTATTATTATTATTATTATTATTATTATTATTATTATTATTATTATTATTATTATTATTATTATTATTATTATTATTATTATTATTATTATTATTATTATTATTATTATTATTATTATTATTATTATTATTATTATTATTATTATTATTATTATTATTATTATTATTATTATTATTATTATTATTATTATTATTATTATTATTATTATTATTATTATTATTATTATTATTATTATTATTATTATTATTATTATTATTATTATTATTATTATTATTATTATTATTATTATTATTATTATTATTATTATTATTATTATTATTATTATTATTATTATTATTATTATTATTATTATTATTATTATTATTATTATTATTATTATTATTATTATTATTATTATTATTATTATTATTATTATTATTATTATTATTATTATTATTATTATTATTATTATTATTATTATTATTATTATTATTATTACTATTGTTGTTGTTTTAGATTTGACAAAAATATAATTCTTCCTTGGATACCATTTATATGTAATTCAGAAGTTTCCGTTTGTGAGCAACCATAAGGGTTGGTTCCCGCATTCAAAATAAAATAGTGATAAAAGTAGATATTATGGCTAACACAAAAAGGAACATAAATTCCGAGCTTATCCGTATTTTATTCATTTCTCTACTACGCACCTACTAGTTAAAGAATGTCTTGTATTCCATCCAAAAATCCAGTATCGAGGTTTCACCGAAATACATACATACATTGTGGTCCACTGAATAAAAAAATTATAAAAAGTTCCACTTCTGCACATGTGCATATGCATATTTGTGTATGTATCTGGGTTTGTGCATACATGTGTAGCTATATACGAGGGTTGTTCAATAAAGAATGATCATAACTTTTTTACGGTCATAATTTTTCGCACTAAAATTCAATCTTATTACATTCTGTTAGCTTAATGTGAAACAAACACGCCGTAGTAGAGTCACTGTTTGTACTCCTTGTTCCCGCCTGTGAGAACCAGGTAACTCCAAACATGTTCAGTATCACCTACCGCTGCAATGGAGGTAACATGCAGTTAAAGTTGATGTTACAGGAAGATCCGGAGTTCCTTTCAAACGTAATCACTGCTGATAAATCTTGGCTACATCATTTTGATACCGAGAGCAAGCAGCAGAGCTCAGTGTGGAAATCTCCTTCATCACCAGCCCCCAAAAAGCAAAAGTGGTTGCTTCTGCTGGGAAATTTATCGTCATCTCATTCTCTGATATTCATGGAATGGTTTATCAGCATGTTGTACCTGCACACACATCAGTAACTGGACAATAAATACAGGGATGTCCTGAAAACATTGAAGTCCATATCAGTCGCAAAAGACCACATTTCCGTGAAGCAGGCTACATGCTGCATCTAAATAATGAGCGGTTGCCAATGTTTTTGCTGAATATCTTGCAAAAATCAACGTGAAGTGCATCCCTCACCCTCCCTATAGTCCGTATTTAGCCCCATGTAACTCTTTTATATTCGCTAACTTGAAGAAATGCCTTTGTGGGAGGTATTATCCATCATCAGAAGCAGTGGTGAAGGCTGCGGAGGCAATTTTGAAGGATGTCTCATAAATGGTTACCAGCATGTCTTTGAAAACTGGCAGAAACGCTGGGACAAGTGCATAGCATTCAGGGGAGGCTATTTTGAGAAGAACCATCAAAATTATGAGGATGAGTAAAGGTACGTTGTCAAAAAGGAAACTGTGATCATTCTTTATTGAACAGCCTTCGAACATATATGCATGTGTGAATGTATAACTGAAAAACGGAATGCCGGATTTAACCAATTTTTTTTATTGCAGCATCTTCTAAAGACGTGATGTAAAATGTTTCATACATCTCCGCCCTGCATTAGCTTTTATAAGAAACATTGTTCAATTAAAATAAAATAGATTTACTGAATTTTCTGTGAATGGAATTTGAAGTTTTTTTATTCTGAATGAACTTTGCATGAATTTCCATAATTGGTAATACTTAAAATTGTATTTTTATAACACAATTATTTCATTGATTTATAGCCTCATAATTTCTCAGATATTCGTTTGTATTAATTTGACTTTTACAGTCTTCCACCATTTCTGAAGTGCTGTTATGTTCATTTGTTTCTTAGTACCGGCTTTTAAACATTTGTCTTTCGATCTAGTTTCCGCTACCCATCTCTGTTTATGTGGAATTAATCCAAACTCTGCAAACGTTTATTTCGAATAACGTAGAGGGGCGTTAGAGAAAGTCATGTGAGTTTAACACATCAAATGTTGCAGCTTTTATCCCTATTTTCCGGTTTAATTAACTACACGCCCTTATCTCGTTTTAACATCACAGAGGTGAATGATACACCGGAAGCGCTGCGCAATTGGCAGTCTTTTACGAAAAGGTGAAGGTGAATTGGGGTAACTTCCCCTGCTTATTCAGGTAGGGTTAGGGCTGTTTTGATATATGACTGCTATTTTAGGGAGGGATTTTTAAAGAATAACATGCTGTAATAAGATCCCTCTACACTATAATGCAATAAGCAGCTAAAAATGCCTTAAGCATGAAATGAAGAAAGATCCAACAGATAGCAGCTAGACAACAAAATAACGGTAAGAAAAACGTAATCCGGGTCCTACGATTAATCAACTGTCCACTGCGTGGAAGAAAAATTCTATTGTTGGCACTTCATTCATCTCTAATCTTAACACTTATCTACATTAAATAGAGAAAGACGTAGCACTCTACCAAAAATTCCATATCGATATTATAACCCGAAATACATGTTTTGATGCTCTCTTAAACTCAAAAATAAAATCTTTAAAAGAAGGCCCTGTTGTCTCAGTGTGCCCCTTTGCGAACTGCATAGCTCAAAAACATAACACTGGATAATAACCGGTCTTCGTATTTAAGTTCAGCATTTTCCGAAGATGGACCTCGCCAGGACCTAGCGGTTACACCGCTTGACTGTCACTAAGGCGACGCGGGTTCGATCCCAGGCGACCGTAAAGTGAGATTTGTGGTGGAAACATGGCGATGTGGCGGGTTTTCTTCGGGTCCCCTGGTTTCTCTCGCCAGTATTCCACAGATTGCTCCATCACCTCTTTTCTATCACTTCATCTCTCTACTTTCCCTTCCGGTGTTGGGCTGATCACTCATCCCGGAATGATCTCTAATCAACAAACCGCTGATCCTCAACACTACGGGCCTCGAGGTTTCGTGGTTCAGAACGCTCTATGTTTCACTTAAAGGAAACACAGGAATTCATTCATTTATTTCCTTTTAGTTTAAATGTTCATATATATTTTTACTTGGAGAGGCACTATAATTTTATTCCCGTTATGTCATGCAAAGAGTGGCATTTAGAATACTTACAGTGACTTATTTTAAGCAAATAACTATGACTTCTGCCTCTTTATCCCACTTGTACCTACAACATGTGTAAGGGAACTATTTCTGAATACGTTTATCTCCATTAATAGGAAGCATATAGCAAAATAACTGAGCGGATGTATCAAGCGGTTTCATCTGTGGGTCGCATTCGCTAGGTCAGGGTGAGCTTCGTAGCCGGCCTAACGGACCCCTGGGTTTCTTCGGCGTTTCCCCGGGTCGTGAGGCGAATACTAATTAGATTCACTACATCCCCCAAATTTACTGTCCCTCCATTTCACTTCCATTTACATTTCGCAACATCTCAAATATGGTGATCTTTTTCAGGGTGGAAGGGTCGGCGGAAGTCCTAGTGTTGCATGGCAGGATGAAATGCTCTTGGTAAACACCTTCATCCGCCGGCATTGCGGTCTCCGCTCTCCGAGCCGACCTGTTGGTCAGTTTCAGGACCACGGCAGGTGAATTTTCGTTGTATTAGACTGCAGGAGAGGTGTTATTATATTTTTACTATTTTTAATGTTTCACAATACATGCTCTTTAGAACAGTACAGTGTAAATACTTTTTACATTAACTTATTACTAGGGCCCGGAAGTTGACCTAAAAATTCTGTGAAAACGAGCTATAAAATGCCCTTAAAATATAACAAAATGCACACAAATTGCAAAAAAAAATGGCCTAACAAAAATTAACAATGTCTTTCATAATACTAAATTAATAACTGTCACAGACAAATAATGAATATATGGTTGGAATAACCAAATTTTAAAATTAACTTTCTTAGTAAATAATGCAATTATTGCTACTAAATAATAAATAAATTTTATAAAATATGAAACAATAAGTTACTGTACCCATTAACCAAAACATACCTTACTTAGCGTTGCAGTACACCACCATGGTCATCTTCAAGTTATCAAAAGTAAAGGAACGGCGGTTGTCAGCCAAAACTATTTTATACTTTGAGAAACTTCTCTCTACTCCCACATACGTTATAGGTGCATATTTGAAAAACACTATGTCACTGCCTGTTGAATCCTATTCAAAAATATCAGTTCTGAAATATTCTCCTGACAAGTTATCGGCAATCGGAAAAACTGTTTCGTATCGTTTACTTTTGTCCAACACAAATTTTAGTTTCGGTCTAATTTTGTTCCCAATCTCACCTTTTACATTTTGTATTCTCTCTTCCTCAATCCTCACTAACTCAGTTGACTTATCCAATGTCATGCCACTCTCTTCAAGGCGGGTTAATGTATCCGTAAAAAATGCAAAATTTGATTTAATGAAGGTTAATTTACCTTGGATTTGAGTATCAGAAAACAGATCCTGTGCGCTCTCAATTGCCTTACAATCTACCCTATCAAAGTTATTCACCACTTCTCTCACTATTTGAAAATTGTCACAGTGGTATATATATGCAGTTGCATGTTATATATATATAAAGCCCATAGGTCAGGGTCAGGTTGGCTACGGGAATCGAACCCGGGCTTCCCGAATGCGGGCTATAGATGAAAAGGCCCAATAAATTCGTGAAAACCAAAGAAAATGACCGGAAAATGCATCTAAATGTTAAAATATGAATTTATTATAAAAATGTGTAAAAATGCATTTTGGTGACCTATAAAAACCTAACGTACTTGTTCCAGAATTCACTTAATTTCCAATAAGCATCGTCTGTGACTACTGAGAAAAAAGATGACTTTTCATCAAAATCCGGGCTCTATTTATTACCTTATGTGGCGTCCATTACAGCATGATACATTACCAACATAGGTAAATTTACATGCTACCAACGGGTCGTTGATTGGGATTCTGCCCTCTGCTCTGTCGTGGCTCCTTGGAGTCGGCCGCCCTTTGTGTCCTGTCACCTCCTTCCTGCCGTAGGTGCCCCACTGAGGATATAGGTACAAAAGATAGCCTGGTTGACGTGGCGAATCCTCTCGGAAAATTCTATCCTATCGTATTCCATCCTATGTAGTAAAATAATAGTTTGAACAGACTGTAGAAGAATGAGTAGAGAAAATAAAGTGATTATGACACATTATCTGCTCCTTCTCAGTAAAACTTCTATTAGCGTGCTTAACATTTAAAAATATTTCACTAATCTGAGACATGGTAGGATTTGTGGAGGGAAAGAAAACATAGAACTGTTTATACCAAGTCATTAACTAACCATGTGAAAAAATATCTGATGTATTTCTGACTTTTCTACTCATTCTTGCACAAGCTTTTTTTGCAAACGCTTGTATTTTTATATACTTTATGTTAATTGACAATAATATTACCGAAATCGTCTTATTGCAATTACTTTGTAGGTACAGTAAGGTTATTTGTATAGGAGAATATAGTAAACTTTAAACGATTGTCGAATTTGTTTAGAGTAGGCCGTTGTGCAGTGGCTTAGAAATTCTATTCTCTTTGCATAGCCGAAAGACTTCCTATTTGAGAAAGGTATAAACAATTGAAAATTCAAATCAGTAAAAAGAAACATCTCAAAATAGGTAACTCCGCAGAAAAAGCTGACATAAGTTGCGTTTCAAAGAGACGTATGTTTTAGGCGGTTAAATTTTGCCTGTCTATACATTCTTTCCCAGCTATTACAGAGGTCATTAGAATGAAGAAAACTTCAGAAACTATTTTCACATAGCTTAAGATAAATATTTCGTTAGTCCTTAAAATATGTACCTTAAACATACGAGGATGTTTTATAAAAATTTGGAGCAATTTCTGACAAAGTTGATGTGTTCTCGGTCAGTTTAGGGTGGGGGATTTTCTTGAAAATTTTCTTGTCGCCTTTTATGAAGATGCGGAACTTAAACGCCAAATTTTATTTTAGCCCAATAATCCGTTTTAAGTTATACTTTTCTATTTCTCACACAGACCTTTTTCTTAAAATCTTTTTATGGGCTTGGGAGCTCTCAAAATATATATATCTGCAATGGAATCTCATCATCAAATTTTTTGGTGGAATGCAATGCTTTCCCTATTTGATATGTTCAGTAAAAAAAGCAGAAAGGGAAGGAGTCAAATTATAAATAATGTTTATTGTTATTTTTATTAATTTTACTTGAAAGCATAAATGCATCATAACGTTCATTACGTTCATAATTTAAGAACATTTTCGTTAAATTCCTCTTTTAGAGTATATATGACAACTCGTAAAAGAAATTTATAAATATTTTAAATTTAATGTTATTTATGTTAACTTTGTAAGAATCAAAGCTTGTAAAGGAAATACACAGATACATGAAGTCAAAGTGCTTAAAAAACAAAACCATATTGACTGCAGAAAAATTTTCGCTTTCACTTTAAAAATTTCTAACAGCTAAAGAGTAGACGGTGTTCAGTATGTCTCTTTTGTGCGCATCACAATCACTTTCTGCAGTCATTTTTTAAATTGTACATCGCTATAGCCAATATCTGAGCCATCAAAACAAACCAGAAGTGGAAAAATTCAGGGAAGTAATAAATGTAGCCAAGCAATTAAAAGCCCGCCTTGGTAGCGTAGATGGTAGCATGTCTGCCTCACATTCAAGAGGTCCCGAGTTCGAATCTCGGTCAGGGTGAGTTTACCTGGATAAGGTTTTTCCAGGGTTTTTCCTTATCCATAAAGACGAATGTCGGGTAACTCTAAGCTCCATGGACCCTGGACACATTTGAGCACCATTTCACCCATTTCATTTACCATCCGATATGACTTAACCATTTCACCAACAAGTGTTAGCTTAACACTCGTGTTAAACCTCTTGTTAAACTAAAAAGTCAAATTTCTGATGTTAAGTGCTAACAATTGTAAATAGTCAAGATGGCGGGCGTAGGTGCAGCTGTAGTTGTCGATTTGCTATGTTTAAGACTGTCTAAAGAACATTCGTAATTGAGTACGGCCTATGAGGAGAAATAATTTTGAGAAACTATCAGAAGAAAATTTTCTACAGACTGTCCAGACAAGTTGCTATGAAGGTTACTGCGGAAGTACAAGAGAGCTTAGAACATCCATCGAAAAGCAATATGCCGATCTTGCCTTTGATTCAAATATTAATAATTTTGCGATTTTATAATTCACTGAATTATGTGGATAACACACTGCCCACCTCCCGTGTTGAAACGTTCAAGTCACTCGTCACTTGTCCTTCGCTCCTCGTTTTAAATTTACGTAATACTGAATTAGAACATGCATCGAAAGCAATATGCCGATCTCGCCTTTGCATCAAGTATTAATAACTTTGCGATTTTATAATTCCCCTAAATGTGTGGATAATACACTATCCACCTTCCGTCTTGAAACGTTCAAGTCACTCGTCACTTGTACTTCTTTGCACCTCGTTTTAAATTTACGCAATACGTTTCATGTTTCTAGATAGTAATGACACATGCATTTGAATTAAATTTGTTTCCAATTTTTTCCCACTTGACATCTTTCTCCTTTACATTCACCGCATACGTCCTATTTTCCACGATATCCTTACACTTCGTCACAAATTCAATTAACAATTCCTTCTCCATCGATGAGAAATTTGTTTCACAGCTTTTGTTTACGATTTTGTTTATCCGCTATTTTTTAGCTGTGTGCAGACTGGTGCAGACTGCGGTGCAGACGAAAATGAAAACAAAAGCGCATTGCAGTACGTCCAACAAATAATACGACTCATCCATAGCCTTCTATAGCTGTAACGTTTACAAGTTTCTTCGCATTAACATATGCTTGTTAACATTTTCAGAAAACAGGTTGGTGAAATGCAAGAAATTTAACAGCTTTGTTAGCGCTATTACAATTGTTACGTTACATTTGTTAAGATCGATTTTAACATCTGTTTGTGAAATCTGGCATAAGTTTGGAATATAGATGATATATGCTATAATTTACTGAAAGTACGGAATGCATATTATAATCGAGTCTCAAAATGCTGTATAGTCCCGAAAGATTTCATAAATATGGCCAGTTTTAACAGCAAAGATATAGGTCTTGCTTCTTTTCGCTTGGTCTCTCATTTATCTGTAATAATTTGAACACATTGTGCTTTCCATCCAAAAATAGATGTGCTTTCACCGTAATTGCATATCTCAGGTACACTGAACGAAAAAAAAACAACAACAAAGGAAAACACTCCAGAAAAATGTTCAAGTATGAGTATGTACATTCATACTAAAATACAAAAATTCCTATAAAACTTGTAGCTCATTTCTTGTTCTGAAGCTTGGAATATAAAAACCAACCATCACCATTATCGTTCTTGTTAAGTGAAGGATAATTGCACCTTCAGTTTAACAACATTTAACAGTATTGGTCACGTTAAGTAGTTATTTAAAGGAAACTTTCCCTTTCAAGCCAGAAATTAAACCAGAGACTTCTAGACTGAGAAGTCAGAACGAGTTGACCGCAGAGGCAATGCCTGAATCTCATTTCTCACGAGTGTGTCTATTGATTTCCGAAAATTCTTACTCAATTATTAGTCTACACCATTGTGTTGCGTATAGCGGGCAATATTACGAAAGTATCTTGAAGAGTTGCATTATTAAATAGAAGGTTTACCAAGAAAATTGAGCGTGTTGATATGTAGAGATTCCAGTAACGGTGCATGCCCCTGGCATACAGTACTCCAGATAGCCAAAAGCTGGGCGCTTACTTGCTAATCGTTTCTCCGAACTTGAGGTTGAACGTAGTCTGTGTAGCTCCAAGGGACAGGGAGGGGGGGTGAAGAGAGAGGTTGCCAAATTGCCCTACATCAGAGGTGAGGTTCCTTTCCAGGAAGAGAACAAAGTTATTAAACCGAGGAACATCTGAAACAAAGAATATTCCCTCAGCAGATGTTGTATGTTACTTCATGTCAGATTTGTTGATGATACAGAACCTTCTTCCTGTCATTCTGCGTGCTGCCTGTTTCTGTGTTTACTCCATCTTAGCGGATGTCACTACAAACTACACTGTTTCAAAATCTAAAACAAGTTCCTTCAAATAATTACATTTACCGAGTTAGAACGTTTGACTCTTAAGGCAATGCACCTGTAAAAATCAGAAAACTAAGACTTTTACTAAGGGAAGTATTGCATTTCACCAAAAAATTCTATTCATTTGAGGCCGCCTGAACCAATAGAAAAAGGTCTCTTAATATATACATATGCCTCCTTATCAGTGAACACCATAACTCGAAAACAAAAAGTTTAAAAACCAAACTTGTGTGCAGTTCAGCATCTTCCAAACATTCTACACAAATATGTACAATAAAATCTCCCACTTTGCACTACAATTAAATGGAATATTTTTAAAATATTTCGAATTACTTAAAAGCTTCTAACGATTTTTATTAAACATTAGTAAATATTAAAATATTTAATAGATTTCTCTGATGAATTAAATGCATATCTTAAATTTTCTTGGAACAACCTCTAAATCATCTTTATTCTGGATGACTTACACAACCAGTAAACCGTAAGAGTTTTAAATTCGTAGTTAACAAACATTTTTGATGTGATAATATGAAATGCTCCTTGCAACTAATGATTTATGCTTAACATATAAATAAGGAAATTGCTACTTAAGCATTTTTTAAATTTTAATTCATTAAAATGTTATCAAGTTGTTTCCAGTTTTTCTAAGAAAATTATGGAAAATAATGAACTTTAACTAAATAAATTAATGTTTTATCTAGTGCACAGCAATTTTCAAATACACAATTTCTAAAGCGATTTCCTGAGAATTTAAAAATAAAAAATAATTATATATAAACTGTGATCCAAGAAGCAGATTAAATAATGAACGGGCCCAAACGATCTGGCTATCGATGGGCCTTTAAACTCCACACACTGAATTGTGAAAATGCTGAAAAAAATTGAGCTTAAAGTTCAATACTGTATTTTACCTAAATGGTACAGAACCAAATAGCCACCTGTTGTTTACCGAGCGGGATGGCTCAGGCGGTTTCGTCTGTGGCCCGCATTCGGGAGGCCCGGGTTCGATTCCCGTGGCCGACCTACCTGACATATGGGTTTTTGGGGGTTTTCCCGGGTCTCTAGGCGAATGTAGGGTAGGTTAATTACATCCCCCGAATTTCCTGTCCCTACATTTCATCTCCATTATCATTTCACATAATCTCTCATCTGGTGGTGTCTTTCAGGATAGAAGTGTCGGCGGGTGTCTCGGGGGTGCAAGGCAGGATGATATGCTCTGAGGAAAACTACTTCTCCTCCGGTAGGTCGGTTGACGGTCTCCGCTCCTCTGCTGGGACCATTTCGGAACCGCTCGGATCGCCTGCCTTGGGACCATTAGGGCTCGGCTGCTGGGCTCGTTGCCGTCCCGCTGCAGGAGAGCGAGTTCGTTGTTCTGACCTGTCGGGGGAAGTCTCTATCCAAGTAAACTGTATGAACCCTGCCCTCTGTACATTGTGTCTTCTTGGGTTGGCCGCCCCCTGTCTCCTTCGCCTCATCCTTCCTCCCGGGGGGTGTCGCCACTTGGGGGTATAGGAACAATAGGCCCAGCATGGTGGCCTACATACAGAATCCCCTCCATAATTAAATCCCAATCCCAGCTGTTACTTTATATTAAAAGCAAATATGTAGTATGAAAGTGCAAGTTTTGGGTATAATAAAAAATTTTGAAAATGGAAATATTTACACTTTTTACCAATTTCAACAATACACCGTTTGAGGTTGGGGCAAATTTTCTGAATAAGGCATTTTCTGGGGTATTTGTCATTCTGAGAGAACAAATGTTGGGTAGGTGGCTTTATGGATCCTATGATCATACTTTTAATAATCATTTGTCATTCGTTACGATCTGTTAAACCCAAGGAGACAAAAAAATAAAGAATTACTCTTGGATCTGCAAAGAAATATATAATGAAATGGTTTTGCTAAAGCCTATCTCGATTAACATGAAATACATAAAATAATGTATGAATATTTTGAAGAAGAGTGGCAGAGAAAACCATATTAATGTAACACATTTGATTTCAACTTAAAATATTATAATTTGATATTTGAAAGAAGACGATCGGTTCGAGAGTATCTGGACTTCGGAAGATGTCTCAGACTTTTATTCGGGAGGTAGTGTTGTGATGGCTGGCTAGGTAATGACTGCGTATTAAGTTGTTAATCTAGTTAACTCTGGTGTGACGCATGAGTACCGCAGTACAGTGTAGCGTCTTATCACAGTCTAATAATAATTTTCAAACATGGAAATGTTTTAAAAAAGTCACGTCGGATGGTTGTAAATTCACAAAGCAGAAGGATTATTCAAAATGTTGTCCAGTTCTGCACGGAGGAAAAGCAAAGCGGTTTATTGAAATTCTTCCTTTGGAAAGGTAGTGGCTAGAACGGCTACGGCAGTAGGAAACGCTGAAGTGGCAAAAACAATCGTTAAAGAATTTGAAAAAGCTAGTATTTCAGGTACTCGTGCAACTTCTTCAGGAAAACAACCTAATCAGACAAAGAAGTTTCAAATCATAATTTCGATAAGTGCGTCGTTCGCAGAATTTTTTAGAGTATTATGGAGTGCCTAAAGAAATTCTAACAGTGAAGAAGTTATTCTATACAGTAAATAAGACATAGAGTATTATGGAGTGCCTAAAGAAATTCTAACAGTGAAGAAGTTATTCTATACAGTAAATAAGACAGCTAATTTCGGTTGTGTACAGAAAACATTTTGACGAACATTAAAGCAAATGGGATTTACTTTCAAAGATGTAAAAATATGCGACGCATTTTATATATCCTAGGATATAGATTGTCGCCTTATGACTGCGACTTAATCCCCATTGAACTGATTTGTAATATCATGAAGCAAAAAGCAGAAATATGTGTGTTCTGTCACTAAACGCTCTTAAAGGAGTAATGAGACAATATTACAAAGAATTATTTCCGGCCTGTTTTGCCCTTATCTGCTGGCAAGAACGTCCATGGGTTTCGTCCACAACTGCGGTGGACATCTTCAGTGGCTCGGTCGAAGTTTCTTCAGAGAAAGAATCACTGCGTCTGAGGTTTTCGCTGTGAAGAAACTTCGACCGCACCACTGAAGATGTCCACCGCAGTTGTGGATGAAACGTATGGACATTCTTACGCCAGAATACCCAGAAATAATTCTTTGTAATATTGACTCCGATCGTGAAAGCTTACGCTCTCTCATAATCAAACTGTGTTTAAAGGACAACACTAAAGAAGATTGAAAAAATGAGTGCATCAAAATTATGTCAATAGAATAAGAATACCGACATCGAAACGCCTTGATGGAAGAAGCAATGGAAAGAATGGTAATCAATGTGGGTTTGGATATCAGTGACGAAGAGGAAGCAAATACCGTAGTCGGCTTTATGAATTCTGAAGATAACGGAAGTTCTACAGACATAACAGCTGATATCCATCTTCAGAGATAGAAGCTCTACAGATACAGCAAAAGAAACATATGCAGGAATCGGAATTTTATCGTCAGAATTAAATAAATCAGTTCATTTTCTGCTTCTTAGGGCAGCACATCTTGTGCCTTCAATAAAGTACATACTTTTGTGACATGCTGTCCACCTGTCCTCCCCTCTGATAAACAACCCTGCGGTGTAAACTGATAACAGCGCCTCCACTCGAGGTATCTTTCTAAATGTTCCGGGTAATATCAGCCTTGTCTTGTGTGTGTGTGTGTGTGTGTGTGTGTGTGTGTGTGTGTGTGTGTGTGTGTGTGTGTGTGTGTGTGTGTGTGTGTGTGTGTGTGTGTGTGTGTGTGTGTGTGTGTGTGTGTGTGTGTGTGTGTGTGTGTGTGTGTGTGTGTGTGTGTGTGTGTGTGTGTGTGTGTGTGTGTGTGTGTGTGTGTGTGTGTGTGTGTGTGTGTGTGTGTGTGTGTGTGTGTGTGTGTGTGTGTGTGTGTGTGTGTGTGTGTGTGTGTGTGTGTGTGTGTGTGTGTGTGTGTGTGTGTGTGTGTGTGTGTGTGTGTGTGTGTGTGTGTGTGTGTGTGTGTGTGTGTGTGTGTGTGTGTGTGTGTGTGTGTGTGTGTGTGTGTGTGTGTGTGTGTGTGTGTGTGTGTGTGTGTGTGTGTGTGTGTGTGTGTGTGTGTGTGTGTGTGTGTGTGTGTGTGTGTGTGTGTGTGTGTGTGTGTGTGTGTGTGTGTGTGTGTGTGTGTGTGTGTGTGTGTGTGTGTGTGTGTGTGTGTGTGTGTGTGTGTGTGTGTGTGTGTGTGTGTGTGTGTGTGTGTGTGTGTGTGTGTGTGTGTGTGTGTGTGTGTGTGTGTGTGTGTGTGTGTGTGTGTGTGTGTGTGTGTGTGTGTGTGTGTGTGTGTGTGTGTGTGTGTGTGTGTGTGTGTGTGTGTGTGTGTGTGTGTGTGTGTGTGTGTGTGTGTGTGTGTGTGTGTGTGTGTGTGTGTGTGTGTGTGTGTGTGTGTGTGTGTGTGTGTGTGTGTGTGTGTGTGTGTGTGTGTGTGTGTGTGTGTGTGTGTGTGTGTGTGTGTGTGTGTGTGTGTGTGTGTGTGTGTGTGTGTGTGTGTGTGTGTGTGTGTGTGTGTGTGTGTGTGTGTGTGTGTGTGTGTGTGTGTGTGTGTGTGTGTGTGTGTGTGTGTGTGTGTGTGTGTGTGTGTGTGTGTGTGTGTGTGTGTGTGTGTGTGTGTGTGTGTGTGTGTGTGTGTGTGTGTGTGTGTGTGTGTGTGTGTGTGTGTGTGTGTGTGTGTGTGTGTGTGTGTGTGTGTGTGTGTGTGTGTGTGTGTGTGTGTGTGTGTGTGTGTGTGTGTGTGTGTGTGTGTGTGTGTGTGTGTGTGTGTGTGTGTGTGTGTGTGTGTGTGTGTGTGTGTGTGTGTGTGTGTGTGTGTGTGTGTGTGTGTGTGTGTGTGTGTGTGTGTGTGTGTGTGTGTGTGTGTGTGTGTGTGTGTGTGTGTGTGTGTGTGTGTGTGTGTGTGTGTGTGTGTGTGTGTGTGTGTGTGTGTGTGTGTGTGTGTGTGTGTGTGTGTGTGTGTGTGTGTGTGTGTGTGTGTGTGTGTGTGTGTGTGTGTGTGTGTGTGTGTGTGTGTGTGTGTGTGTGTGTGTGTGTGTGTGTGTGTGTGTGTGTGTGTGTGTGTGTGTGTGTGTGTGTGTGTGTGTGTGTGTGTGTGTGTGTGTGTGTGTGTGTGTGTGTGTGTGTGTGTGTGTGTGTGTGTGTGTGTGTGTGTGTGTGTGTGTGTGTGTGTGTGTGTGTGTGTGTGTGTGTGTGTGTGTGTGTGTGTGTGTGTGTGTGTGTGTGTGTGTGTGTGTGTGTGTGTGTGTGTGTGTGTGTGTGTGTGTGTGTGTGTGTGTGTGTGTGTGTGTGTGTGTGTGTGTGTGTGTGTGTGTGTGTGTGTGTGTGTGTGTGTGTGTGTGTGTGTGTGTGTGTGTGTGTGTGTGTGTGTGTGTGTGTGTGTGTGTGTGTGTGTGTGTGTGTGTGTGTGTGTGTGTGTGTGTGTGTGTGTGTGTGTGTGTGTGTGTGTGTGTGTGTGTGTGTGTGTGTGTGTGTGTGTGTGTGTGTGTGTGTGTGTGTGTGTGTGTGTGTGTGTGTGTGTGTGTGTGTGTGTGTGTGTGTGTGTGTGTGTGTGTGTGTGTGTGTGTGTGTGTGTGTGTGTGTGTGTGTGTGTGTGTGTGTGTGTGTGTGTGTGTGTGTGTGTGTGTGTGTGTGTGTGTGTGTGTGTGTGTGTGTGTGTGTGTGTGTGTGTGTGTGTGTGTGTGTGTGTGTGTGTGTGTGTGTGTGTGTGTGTGTGTGTGTGTGTGTGTGTGTGTGTGTGTGTGTGTGTGTGTGTGTGTGTGTGTGTGTGTGTGTGTGTGTGTGTGTGTGTGTGTGTGTGTGTGTGTGTGTGTGTGTGTGTGTGTGTGTGTGTGTGTGTGTGTGTGTGTGTGTGTGTGTGTGTGTGTGTGTGTGTGTGTGTGTGTGTGTGTGTGTGTGTGTGTGTGTGTGTGTGTGTGTGTGTGTGTGTGTGTGTGTGTGTGTGTGTGTGTGTGTGTGTGTGTGTGTGTGTGTGTGTGTGTGTGTGTGTGTGTGTGTGTGTGTGTGTGTGTGTGTGTGTGTGTGTGTGTGTGTGTGTGTGTGTGTGTGTGTGTGTGTGTGTGTGTGTGTGTGTGTGTGTGTGTGTGTGTGTGTGTGTGTGTGTGTGTGTGTGTGTGTGTGTGTGTGTGTGTGTGTGTGTGTGTGTGTGTGTGTGTGTGTGTGTGTGTGTGTGTGTGTGTGTGTGTGTGTGTGTGTGTGTGTGTGTGTGTGTGTGTGTGTGTGTGTGTGTGTGTGTGTGTGTGTGTGTGTGTGTGTGTGTGTGTGTGTGTGTGTGTGTGTGTGTGTGTGTGTGTGTGTGTGTGTGTGTGTGTGTGTGTGTGTGTGTGTGTGTGTGTGTGTGTGTGTGTGTGTGTGTGTGTGTGTGTGTGTGTGTGTGTGTGTGTGTGTGTGTGTGTGTGTGTGTGTGTGTGTGTGTGTGTGTGTGTGTGTGTGTGTGTGTGTGTGTGTGTGTGTGTGTGTGTGTGTGTGTGTGTGTGTGTGTGTGTGTGTGTGTGTGTGTGTGTGTGTGTGTGTGTGTGTGTGTGTGTGTGTGTGTGTGTGTGTGTGTGTGTGTGTGTGTGTGTGTGTGTGTGTGTGTGTGTGTGTGTGTGTGTGTGTGTGTGTGTGTGTGTGTGTGTGTGTGTGTGTGTGTGTGTGTGTGTGTGTGTGTGTGTGTGTGTGTGTGTGTGTGTGTGTGTGTGTGTGTGTGTGTGTGTGTGTGTGTGTGTGTGTGTGTGTGTGTGTGTGTGTGTGTGTGTGTGTGTGTGTGTGTGTGTGTGTGTGTGTGTGTGTGTGTGTGTGTGTGTGTGTGTGTGTGTGTGTGTGTGTGTGTGTGTGTGTGTGTGTGTGTGTGTGTGTGTGTGTGTGTGTGTGTGTGTGTGTGTGTGTGTGTGTGTGTGTGTGTGTGTGTGTGTGTGTGTGTGTGTGTGTGTGTGTGTGTGTGTGTGTGTGTGTGTGTGTGTGTGTGTGTGTGTGTGTGTGTGTGTGTGTGTGTGTGTGTGTGTGTGTGTGTGTGTGTGTGTGTGTGTGTGTGTGTGTGTGTGTGTGTGTGTGTGTGTGTGTGTGTGTGTGTGTGTGTGTGTGTGTGTGTGTGTGTGTGTGTGTGTGTGTGTGTGTGTGTGTGTGTGTGTGTGTGTGTGTGTGTGTGTGTGTGTGTGTGTGTGTGTGTGTGTGTGTGTGTGTGTGTGTGTGTGTGTGTGTGTGTGTGTGTGTGTGTGTGTGTGTGTGTGTGTGTGTGTGTGTGTGTGTGTGTGTGTGTGTGTGTGTGTGTGTGTGTGTGTGTGTGTGTGTGTGTGTGTGTGTGTGTGTGTGTGTGTGTGTGTGTGTGTGTGTGTGTGTGTGTGTGTGTGTGTGTGTGTGTGTGTGTGTGTGTGTGTGTGTGTGTGTGTGTGTGTGTGTGTGTGTGTGTGTGTGTGTGTGTGTGTGTGTGTGTGTGTGTGTGTGTGTGTGTGTGTGTGTGTGTGTGTGTGTGTGTGTGTGTGTGTGTGTGTGTGTGTGTGTGTGTGTGTGTGTGTGTGTGTGTGTGTGTGTGTGTGTGTGTGTGTGTGTGTGTGTGTGTGTGTGTGTGTGTGTGTGTGTGTGTGTGTGTGTGTGTGTGTGTGTGTGTGTGTGTGTGTGTGTGTGTGTGTGTGTGTGTGTGTGTGTGTGTGTGTGTGTGTGTGTGTGTGTGTGTGTGTGTGTGTGTGTGTGTGTGTGTGTGTGTGTGTGTGTGTGTGTGTGTGTGTGTGTGTGTGTGTGTGTGTGTGTGTGTGTGTGTGTGTGTGTGTGTGTGTGTGTGTGTGTGTGTGTGTGTGTGTGTGTGTGTGTGTGTGTGTGTGTGTGTGTGTGTGTGTGTGTGTGTGTGTGTGTGTGTGTGTGTGTGTGTGTGTGTGTGTGTGTGTGTGTGTGTGTGTGTGTGTGTGTGTGTGTGTGTGTGTGTGTGTGTGTGTGTGTGTGTGTGTGTGTGTGTGTGTGTGTGTGTGTGTGTGTGTGTGTGTGTGTGTGTGTGTGTGTGTGTGTGTGTGTGTGTGTGTGTGTGTGTGCGTTCATGTGTTTTCCCTCAGTTACGTACCAAATTGGTAGCGAAGGCAACTAAGCAACTCAAGTCGTCTACATGACATACAATGACTCAGTGAACCAACAAACCTGCAGAAACCGAAGCGATATGGCAAAGAATTTATATCGCCACTCACTCAAACACACACACACACACACACACACACACACACAAACACACACATACTGGGAGTAGGCAAAAAGAATCCCGGAATCGAACACAGGACCCCTCGCACAGCCGCAGTTCTTCTACCGAGTAATTTATGGATTCAGTCAAACTTTTGTTAAATTCTTTTGCAGTGAAGCTGCAGATTAAGCCATTAAAAGCAGATTTTCATACTGTACCCGTACGGACGTTAATCACTACCAAACAATATGCCCTACAGTGCATTTGTCCAAGCTTAGTTCAGTGCTAAAGAATGACACAAAATTAATAATAAAGTGCCTTGGGCTTTCAAACAAAGATAGTTACAGCAGAGTGTAAAGTGAGAAACACCGATACAAAGGAGAAAGATAAGACTGTCCCATGGAGTTAAAGGACGCTAGAAGCAAAAAGCCGGCCGCTTTAGACGGATGAAAGAAGAAAGGGTCGGCTTTAACCGCACACAGATATACCACACGTAATACTCGCAGCAGGATAAAAGCTCTGGACAAACTTCTCCGGCATTTGACGCTTTAGAAATGTGATGGAGTAAAAATAACTTCTTTTTGTAAAATTTGAAAATGAAATTTGAGAAATGTTTAAGTGCTTGGTTGTGTAACACGAACCAGTCAGTGTCGATAATAATTACCAATAAAAGTACATTTATGTCATTTGGTTTTGTTACGATTATGATGGGGTTTTATAGTGCTAATGGCTTAAAATTCAAAAGAATCTTAAATATATGCCCAGTGTTAAATTTAAGAAGTGTTCCTTTTGTGTCGAATTAGTGCGGTACTACTGGTATTACTACGTATTATTATGAATTTGAATCTCTCCATGAAATTGCAGTGATTTGTACGCTTAATACACATCGTCAAGTGTTCCTTTTAGTTTCTTAGTTACAGAAATTCGCCTAAAACCGTAAGTTTATAGCAGGGTTTGCCATACTTTAGGATAGACTCTTACCGAGAGGATTCGGCGTTGCAACCAGTGCCTATGCCCCAAGGGGGGCATCCCCGAGAGGAAGGATGAGGCGATAGGAGACACAGGACGGGCGACCCAAGACGTCACGACAGTGCAGAGCGCGGGGTTCCTAAATGTTGTATATTTGGAAACTCCCCGGCAGGTCAGTGCAGCCGGCATTCCACCTGCCTCGATCCTGGAAGGGCCAACTAGATCGGCCTGAGACTGTCCTACCAGGAACATATCATCCTGCCATGCAACGCCGAGACACCCGCCGACACTTCTATCCTGAAAGAGACCACCAGATGAGAGATGATGTGAAATGATAATGGAGATGAAACGGAGGGACAGGAAATTCCGTACTTGTAATTAACCTACCCAGCATTCACCTGGCGAGCTGAGGAACCCCCAAAATAGACATAGATCAGGTAGGCCAGCCATGGGAATCGAACCCGGACCTCTCGAATGTGGGCCACAGACGAAACCGCCTGTGGTTTGCCAAATATTTAATAACGGGGGCCACATTAGCCGTCAGAGAAGCCACATAGTTTGATATCCTGCGAAGAGAGTATATCTTTAACACGTCTTTACTGAATCTGCTGTCAACTGCTTCAGTGGTAAATTATTGAGAAGTGTTTTTTCTCAAGATTTGCGTGGGTGCGGTAGAATGGAGAGTACCAGTTATGTTGACTGATAATGTTATAGACGCTAATAATGTTTTTGAAAGGTGTTGTCACTGTTTGAGGTTTAAGAATTCATCTGTTTTTTACTTTCATCACTGGAAATTAAAATTAGTTAATTACATTTGTTAACTTTCTATCTATCCGGACTTAATGGTTTAAAAATAATGTTTCCGCAGTAAGTGATAATAAGCAAAGTGCATTGCCATGAATGGTACAAATGTTAATCTGAAGGTATTCTAGACCTAACACGGCATAACTCGAGCGCGGTCTTCAAGCACTACAGCTCCGATAATTATTCATATTATATATTGTATCTCCATAAGCCTTGGCCGCGCCGTGGCTCAGTGGCTAGACTGCTTGGCTCTCACCAAGGCGGCCCGGGTTCGATCCCAGGCGACCGCTTAGTGAGATTTGTAGTGGACAACACGGCGCTGTAGCGGGTTTTCTCCGGGATCTCCGGTTTCTCCCGCCATCTCATTCCACCGGTGCTCCATCTTCATCTCATGTATCATCAGTGTCATCGCCTGCCGTATGTAGTAAAAGCGGGCGTTAAACACTACACATTGCATTACATTCCATAAGCCTTCATATAACTTAAAGGTCCCCTACTTCAAAATATTTACTCTTTACACGGAAATATGTACTTTCATGTTTTTATAACTTTTCCTAAATGCCCTGATGATTATTTATAAAATATATGTTAATACATTAGTATAGGAAATAAAATAATAATCTTTAATTTTCTGTGAATTATCAGTGAAGTCTTTTACACTTTAAATTAATTATGTATAATGTTGCATGTTTGTAAAATATGACAGAGTGACAAAACCGAGATACGAGGGTTGTCTGAAAATTTTCTGACCTCATCAAGAATATGCCAGCACCGTAAATAAAAGCTAGTAAATTTCGTTGTTCATCTGTTGACAGTTACTCACCAAAGTTTCAGCCATTTTGGATGCTCAGTTGTTATGTAACAGTCATTTGTGTGAGTTGATTTGAGTGTTTTTATTAAAATGAACAAAATCGAGTATCGAGCTGTTCATTAAATATTTGTTTTTGAAAGGCAATACGCCTACGCAAATCAAAGATGACTTGGATTCTGTGTATGGGGACTCTTCACCATTATTTATCAGAGTGAAAGTTTGGGCAGCTGAATTTAAACGTGTCTGTAAGGGCTTGGAAGACCATGAACGTACGGGACCTCCAAAAACTGCAACTACTGACGAAAACATCGCCAAAGTTCACCAAATGATGCAAGACGACGCCGAATTAAAGTGAGAGAGATAGCAGAGGCTATGAACATGTCAAAAGAACATGTTTGTCACATATTAAATCAACATTTAGATGTAAATTAATTACTGTAGATGAAATTTGGATACACCATTATACGCCCAAAACAAAAATACAGTCCAAACAGTGGACTGCTAAGGAAGAACCGGCTCTTACAGTAGCAACAACTTGTTTTTTTCTGCTGGGAAAGTGATGGCGACTGTTTTTTGGGATAGTCATGGAGTTATTTTAATCGATTATTTTCAAAAAGAAGTAACCATTACAGGAGCATAGTACGCATCATTACTTGACAATTTGAAGGCAGAACTTAACGAAAAACGGCCACATTTGCAGAAAAAGAAAACCCTGTTTCACCAAGACAACACACCGTCTCACACCTCAGCGGTTAAAATGGCGAAAATCCACGAATTACGGTTTGAAATGCTTTACAATCCGCCTTACTCAACAGATCTAGCCCCAAGCGACCTTTTATTCCCTCATCTGAAAATTGCGATCGGAAGACAGAGATTTTGGTCAAATAAAAGGTAACAATCTTCCTGGATAATTATTTTGTAGAGAAAAACGCCGAGTACCATTTGGACGGGTTACAGAGATGGGAGCATCGCTGGGAGAAGTGTGTAGAATTACAAGGAAACTATGTTGAAAAATAAAATAAAAAATTCTGAAAAATTGTCTTGTATCTTTATTAGGCGGAAGCTTTACAGACCACCTTCGTATACAGTACTGTTAAAACCTTACAATTTAAGTTATATACTACCTTAATCATTGCCTTCCTTTTTTTTTCGAAATAGTCTTTTTTACATCGTTAGAGCCTCCCAATCTAAACTGTTATGCGGCACCACATCTCATATACGATTCTTCTTTTTTCACACATTATTAATTATTGACAAAAACATATTTATCAGCATGCAAATAGCTGTGTCTGGTGTCCGTATTGTGCATGCAATCAAGTAAATATTTTTTGATTTGGTATTAATTCCAATGAGTAGCATAAGAAGAATGAAATAATCATTTTCTAAATGAATGTATACTATAAAGGAATTTTACGGAATTGTAATGTGTAAACACATAAAAGTTTTACTACAAACATGACCACAGTTTTTATGAAGATGTAAGAATAAATTGCGTGTTTCAACAAAACTTTTCTAGATTTCTCCCACCTGAAGCCCCTATCCGACTAAATTTCTCTTCGAAAATGGCTTTAACTCTTAGGAGGAAAATACTAGCATGAGATTTAGGTTAAACGGATTAAGAATGTCTAAATTTGGTCATATAGACAAATAGCTAATTAAGTCAACTTGATTACTGTGGATTTTTTAAGCTCAGCTTCGTTAAAAACAGACAGAAATTAAATAAAAAGACCACACAAAACAACTTGAAGTTTCTTAAATGTGTGTCATTTAAATTTTTCCTAACACTATCAATAATTTATTTATTTATTTATTTATTTATTTATTTAAAACTCACTTGTATACTTATAAACTGTCCCTCATTTTTTGTTCGGCGCTTTATGAAACGTTAATGTTTTGTTTCGTAAGAGTTCAAAGCTTTATTTATTTTTAAATATCTCTTACTGTTTTCCTCTAGGTAACAGGGCTAACATGCAATCACATGGAAAACCTCTGAGAGTTATTTTGATAATTTTAAATTATCTTAATTAATATTTTGTGAATACTAATACAAATATTTAAGTAATTCGATTTTTTACAGTATTTTACATGTCCATCTTTTAAAATAATGATGACAGTTCATTCTCCTCAACACAAAATCATTAAATTAATACATGATTTCCGACTGTATTAACTGGTTATAACCTTAATAATTTTCAAAGCTGTCTTCCTATCACCCCCAAACGTCATACTAGAAATAAATGAAAGATGCCTATGGAAATGAAGTGGGAAGTCGGGCTGTTTAAATTGGCCGGCATTACATTGTACAAAGTGAAAGTCCCCCAGAAAACTCATCAGGTAACTTAGGCCCAACTCCGCCCACAACTCCTCAGGTAACGTAAAAATCCATTAAAGTAGGAATTTGTATTTTGATCATCCTTTGGCGCTACCATGCATTCAAGTCACTCCGTTCTGCAAAAACAGATGTTACGATTTTACCCAGTGTTTTGTTTATAAATGGTCACACAGGTTTATTTACCTTGTTTGTTTATTATAAAAAATGAAATATAGTTACTTTCTATACAAGGTACTTTATAAGTAGGAAAGGTATTGTATTCCACCCAAAACTCGGAGCCGAGATTTTGCTGGAAATATGTTTCAGCCCACCTTAATCAGTAAAAGAAAAGCATATTTGGAAAAAGTTCCTGCGTGTGTGTGTTTGTGCAAGCCCAACATAAATACTAACTACCAAATGTATTTAAGTTCAGCATCCTTCAAGGATGCTACAGAGGATGCTCAACAAAATTTCTGAGCATCAAATTAATCTTTAAATAGAAAGAATTTTCGAATATTTATATTTTTCATAAGTGTCTAACGATTTCTAATAAAACACCATATGTTAAAATATTTTCATGATAATTAAATTTACAACTTGAATTTTCTAGAAAAACCTCTAAGGAGCTCTCTCTCTCTCTCTCTCTCTCTCTCTCTTTCTCTCTCTCTTTCTCTCTCTCTTTCTCTCTCTCTCTCTCTCTCTCTCTCTCTCTCTCTCTCTCTCTCTCTCTCTCTCTCTCTCTCTCTCTCTCTCTCTCTCTCTCTCTCTCACTCTCTCTCAAATGAAAATTAATCATTCGTTTGTTTTTTTATCTCTTTACCATACAAAGAGATGCAATTTTAAAGCCATTACACAGCAACCGGTTCTAAAAGTTGACTGTCACTTAAAACTACTGCAAGGAAATATGCCTACAAGGAAATATGTAATAAAACTATGCAGAAGAATAGTTTTCAAGAGTGAGCATAAAACGTATTTTTTGTTTTATTAATGTTTTCTTTCACTATTTTTGATTGTTGCTCAGTGAAAATAAGCAAACAGTTAAATTATTGTAATTATTTTTTTCAGCTTTTAGATATGAAAGATAGTTTTGCTATTACAGGCAATCTATTAACGTTATTCGCTTCTTTTTTTTTTTTTTTTTTTTTCTAATTTTACGTCCTCCAACGTCAAGTCACATCGGACGGTGAATGAAATGGTTGAAATGATGCTCAAATGTGTCCAGGGTACATGGAGCTTAGAGCTACCCGACATTAGTTTTTAAAGATAGGGGGAAATCTCGGAAAAATACCTTATCCATGTAACTCACCCTGACCGAGATTCCAACTCGGGACCCCCTGAACGCGAGGCAGACACGCTATCTTCTACACTACTGAGGCGGGCTTTATCTCTTATGCAGAAGCATCCACAACATTTGTAAAAACTTAATATAGTACCCGTTTAACATTGATTTTTATTAACTACCTACGTGGATACATTGTTTCCACCAAACTGCCCGATTCTATGTATTTTTACAATTAGTTTGCTCAAAGTTTAATTTATTTCTTAAAAGAGCAGTTTTACATTTGTGATTTACTTAGGTAAAATGTGTAGTGTTTAACGCCCGCTTTTACTACATACGGAACCGCAGGCGATGGCACTGATGATACATGAAATGAAGATGGAGCACCAGTGGAATGGGATGGCGGGGGAAACCGGAGATCCCGGAGAAAACCCACCCCAGCGCCGTGTTGTCCACCACAAATCTCACTTTACGGTCGCCTGGAATCGAACCCGGGCCGCCTTGGTGAGAGCCAAGCGGTCTAACCACTGAGCCACGGCGCGGCCTTTACTTAGGTAAACAGAGCAAGTATTTACTGTATTCCACCCAAAACTATTGTTTCAAAATTCTTCATTTCACTAGAGGATACATATTTTGAGATTCCCTAAACACAAGAAAAGTATCTTAAAAGTAAACACTTTGTGGGATATATGTAACCTTTCAAAGAAGACAATACAAATATACGAACCCCCTATCCCTTTTATTTAAAACGTTTCGTGAACAATTTACTTTCATAAAATTAGTTCCAATGATTTTAATTAAAGGCCCGTATGTTTCAAATGTATTTGTAAAATGAACAAAATGCCCATTTTGAACTTCTGCGAAATCCTCTTCATTCCGATGGTATAATTATTTATAACAAGATAGTAAAAGATAGACAAAAAGCAAAAATGAAAAACTAGAACTCATTTAAACATTTTTTACGTTATTTTTAATAACTTGTAGCATTAGCAGTATATATCTTAGTGTGAAATATTTTAAGGGAGATGTGTGTAATGCGTGATGCAAAAGTAAACAGAAGAATAATTTTTTACTTATTAATTTTTTCTATAAATTGCCCTATATCTTTTTTTAAAAAAAGAGATAGCCTAGCTGTTTATTTAATTATGTTTCACCGAAGCTATATAAATGTTTTGACATAAATACATTAAAATTTGTGTTAGTAGCATAGTTGCAATATAGTAACACTTACTCAAAATGTATTTTAAACAAGATGGTAGCTAAACTGGTCAAAAGAGAGTGAAACAATATTTAAATATATAGTTCATGGATATATATTGACTCAGTGTTCACGTTGATAAGGGATAGTTACAACAGGAAGGATATCTGCTATATTTTTGTAAGGTAGAAGCCAATAAACTGGGGGACAGATCACCTCACCTGGGCTAGAGTTGGCAAGAAGGCAACAAGCAATGGCTTTCTTGGCGGGGTGCATCCATACGGCAGGTAGAATAACCTTCACCTATCCCCCCATCCCTCAGTAGGCTCCTCTTTCACATCATCCCTTACAAAACTTTCCCCTTCCACATCACCTTTCTACCTTCTTTTTTCTTTCTTCTCGAAACAAACAACCACCCGTTGCCACATTGCCAGATTTTCGCGTTCATCTCACCGTTTTCGAAATGCGGTGGAATGCGTTTCAATACCAATAGCATCCCTGATGTTAACCAACAGTTCTTTTGCACACAGGATCACTGAACCCCATGTTATACTATTAGATATCATAAGGGGTTGTTTACCGAAGTTTTAACATTACATAGGGTCATTTCAGAACAACCGATTTGGAGGAGATAAGAATGTATTATGATACAAGTGGTAAAATTGGCATCCTATTTTTCTTGTAGAGTTTTGACAAACGAAATAAAGGAGAAACAATCTAAAATAACTTTTAACATACATATTATTGTAGCCCACCCTTATTTATAACTTAAATTAGAAAAGTAAACTTCAGTAACGAGTGGATTAATGTAAGATACCAACTAAAGGAAGTGCTTTAAGACACAGGTGTTACTGAAGTTCATTTTGTACTTGTTCACTACAATATTTTATCTACTTTACTGCTTAAGGAATTTTATTTTCAAAATTTAAGAAATATATTTGTTTATTTTTATATTAATGCAGGTTAATATGATAAAAGGTTCATCACAGGCACTTAGGCAGTTATTTTCAACATATGCAACATGATTTCTACATACAATTTGTAATTGCTTTTATAGTTTACAAACGCATTAAAATTTACCAAGTAACTACGTATTTTCTCTTCACTTTTATCAACAATTGACCTGTTTTTACTATCCCTTCTGAAGCTTTTTTATATTTCATTTAACCACTTTTGATTTATTTGTTCCTTTTCTATTAGATCAGTGCCCTCACTCAAATATAAGTTCATTATATTCATTCATTTCAAAGAAGGACGGAATTGAGCTAAATTTATTATAAATTGCAATTCATTCTAACCGTTCAAATCTTCTTAATCATTTATATTTATATTTTTAGCAATATATTGACAATGACAAGATAAATAAACAAGTATTGTAGCTAATTTACATTTTAGAACTCGCTTACTGGCTTCAAAAAGCGAAAATAAGGGAAGGATATGAATATAAAAGTCCACCAACAGTAATCACAGAAATAATGAAAAATACAACTTTAGGTGTATCTCCTGAAAAAAACTGTAAGCTTTACGTTCATTTATTTGCTCAACGTGTTCAGGGAACAATAGATAATCCTGGAGTTCAGACCGGAGAGTGGGAATATTTCTTTAATTCCCTATCCTTTATATGGTCTAGAAGTGAGGATGTGAGAATGAACGAGCATATGAAAATAAATTAAAAAAAACGAAAATTTGCATTTACCTAACAAATAGTGAAAACACTATGTAATATTACAGCCAAAATCTCCGATAGATTATAGCAGTTATAGGGGGATACAGAAATAAGCTCCTCTCCTGAAACTAAAACTTTCATGTTCTTATAAAACACAAAACAAGATATAACGCAAACCCTTTTTTATAAAACAATAAAACATGCTTTGAAGACAAACAATATGATTATTATCTTTTGTTCCCTACACCAGATCAACTGTGTATTTCGTAACAGTAATAGTTAAAACAAATCACATCTGAGTTATAATTGTTCAGTTTATGGTACATTTCAGCATTATAAGAGTCATGCATTGTTGTCACTTTGTTTTCTTCAACCACAAAATGATTCATAAATCGCCGTGGTTTTGTGCGTAGCGCGGACAGTTTGCCAGAGTCTTATCCCTGTACGGCACCATCTTGCTCCATCACTTGTTCACAGAGATCTTAGTGCCAAATACCCTCTAATTCTTACTACACACACGACTGGACATTGAAGATCTGAATGTCAGACCTTCGGTCTCAAGCCAGATCAGGGCTAGACCCTCTACTGGCAGTGGAGTGTTTTGTAAGGAAGGATAACATACGGCAGAAGATGAGGTTGAAGTTATATATAAGCCATCTGATGTGTTATTTTATGTGCCTAGAAGCAGTCTAGGGCGTTTGTAGCGCTCTCCAGGATCGATGTCGTACTCACCTACACCGCGGATGAGGGAGTTGAAGTCTGATTCTTACTACCTAAGATGTCATTAGCTATCTAATTCCATTATCTGTGGGGAGATGGCAGTGCATTCCCTATTACAATTTGTTTTCATTGCTTTAGATATAAGATGGAGCTTTTAATAGTGGTATGAAATATCTAATCCGAAATTTGTCTTAGTGACTGACAGAAAAAAAATACATTGGTTGATCCACGGGATTTGAACCCAAAACCTCCCAAATGCGTCGCATAGACGCCACTTCCTGAGCCATTCCGCTCTATTGCCGACATTTATCACAGATAAAGAAGAAGAAACGTATCTAATATTTACAATTACCAAACTTATTTTGTGAAGTACCCGAAATTACTTTCTGGCATATTGGATGGAGTTAATAGAGTTCATATTGATTAAGAGACCACTTTTACTTCTTCAAGGAGAGAACTGTTCTTTTTAAAGACTTCGTGTTTCCC
Organism: Mantis religiosa; assembly: GCA_030765055.1. NCBI lineage: Eukaryota > Metazoa > Arthropoda > Insecta > Mantodea > Mantidae > Mantis > Mantis religiosa. Next base: position 134,466,720 of record CM060949.1, on the reverse strand, counting down.
AATTAGCTGGATGGATGTTCTTATTATTTACTCAGAGGACGACAGTGACTTTCTGTCATCAATGCGGGCAGTCCACTTACAGCTGTTTAGGCACTACTTCAAGTACAACGCTTTTTTACCCCTTCTGTCCAAACATATTCAACTTGATATAAACTTTGAAGGAAGTAGGGAGCTAAACCTAAATAAACATGCGACATAGCAAACGACGTCGAATAAATGTGTGAAACAGAATTAGTTTTCATTTAGTAGGAATAGTGCTATATTACATCTACATGTAAACTTTCGTAGGTCTGTGGAAAATGTGAAGCTAAACGTAACATAGAATCAATCGCTCCTCCTTCAAACACAGTTGTGAACTGTAAAACTATTCGAGAGAACTGAAAAGAATTTATGAAAATTTCACTACAATCAAAATTTAGTGTCAGTGATTCACTAAAATAATATAAATTTGCTATCACGATTAGTATCATAATATAATATTAGGTTGTCTCTAAGTAATGTCAGTTCATTCATTTTGGTGTTTTGGAAAATTTATTGGTTCCTTTGGATTGGCAATGCTATTTACAGGATGCCACGGCTAGTGTTGCATGTATCAGTCTTCAGTTGTTAATAAACAATCACAAAATGGAGATAATGAACTTAAGAGTCCTTATAAAACACTACTAGAAACAAGATTATAAGGCCGTTGCCGCAGCTCCAAGAATGTATGAAGTGGAAGGAGAAAGTGTCTTTAGTAGCGTGCGGCATAACGATGGTTCCAACGTTTCAACAATGGAGACTAAAACACTAAAGATTTACCACATTCTGGAAGACCTAAAGTATGGAATATTGAGGATTGGGATTTTATTGCCGAGGGGATTCGGTATGTAGCTCACCATGCTGGATCCATTGTTCCTATGCCCCCAAGTGTGGGCATCCCCGGGAGGAAGGATGAGGCGAAGGAGACAAAGGGCGGCCGATCCAAGGAGCTACGACAGTACAGCGGGCAGGGTCCCTGCAGTTTACTTGGATAGAGACTTCCTCCGACAGGACAGGACAACGGACTCACTCCCTCACAGTGGGATGGCAACGAGCCTAACAGCCGAGCGCTAATGGTCCCAAGGCAGGTGATCCGAGCCCCAACGGTCCCTGGCTGGCGGTGCCGAAATGGTCCCAGCAGAGGAGCGAAGACCGGCAACCGACCTACCAGAGGAGGAAGTAGTTTTCCTCAGAACATATCATGCCGCCATGCACCGCCGAGACACCCGCCGACACTTCTACCCTAAAAGAGACCACCAGATGAGAAATAATATGAAATGATAATGGAGATGAAATGGAGGGCCAGGAAATTTGGGGGATGTAATTAACCTACCCAGCATTCGCCTAGCGACCCGGTAAAACCACCGATAAAACCCACGGGTCAGGTAGATCGGCCACGGAATCGAACCCGTGCCTCGCGAAACCGTGTCACAGACGAAACCGTCTGAGCCATCCCGCTCGGTGATACTGAGGATGCACGCCAGGCTTTGCGAAAAAAATCCACAGAAAAAAACACATTTTTCCACACTTGGAAAATCATACAGAAGCTGTAGATCTGTACCTCATCATCTGACACCAAACAGGCTGAACGTGGAGTGGATATCTGTAGTCAGCTTATCCGTAATCCCATAGAGGATAGATCAATCAGGAGAATTGTCACTTGTGATGAAAAATGGTGTAATAACATACATATTTAATTTATACTGCATTTCATTTTGTTATGATACTTGACCAAACTGCAATTAGTGTTTATTTAAATTAGGGTTTAAAATATTTTCACGCTAACATTCTTATTGAATTTAGAAAAATGCTTGCGATTTACAAAAGTTTCAGAAGTACAGTTGCTGATAGTATACATTTGTTTTTTTATATCGATTTTCATATAGTTATTCAGAGGGTAGGAACACTTAACAATCCTTTGTATAGGTAGAGTCAAACTGAAAAATTCCATAACATAGCCGGAATTTGAACCATGGATCTCCCGAACTCTATCTACCCAAATCTTGTCCTTCACATGGCTGGTGTGAAAGAACAACTAATTTACATTCAACATTTATTATTATAATGTAATTTCTGTTAAACCTTATTGTTTTTCCAGCTCAATAATATCCAAGATGAATGATAGAAGTGTTACAAATACACTAACCAGTTTTAAGCACCTAAAATACTGATTCACGATTGCACTACCCCAAAATTATGGCCCTTCAATCAAAATTGCTAGTTTTTAAAGGAACATAGACTTATAATTACTATAAAAGTTGCAAAAAGCTGTGCACATAACGGGGTGTTTGAAATTAAAACAATATCCTGCTTGCAGTACTTACTGAACATAAAGTATAAAACTTGCTATTTTTCTAGTTTTTCTTGTTTTAAATATGCTGTTCACAGACAGAGGCACATAGACATACATACACACACCCACGCACTTGAACAGCTTATTCTTAAACGTATTTCGGTGTTGGGGAATTAAAATCCAATCTTCCTATGACATAATCTTTATGTCCTATTTCTACTGTAAGGAGAGTAATACATCAACATATTCTTGAAGAATGGAACCAACAATGGCTAACAACTCCAAATGGAAGTTTAACAAAAACATTATTTTTCTCTAGTGTATATGACAGAGGAAAATGTGAAACTCTTGTACCAAATTTTGTTTTGACACAATTTTTAAGTGGACATGGTAAATTTGGTGAATACTTATCACGCTTTCACTTAACATCCAACCCCGAGTGCATGTGTGGTGTAGAATTTCAAACTGTGGTTCATCTCCTTTTCTGTTGTCCCATTTTCTGGAGAGAAAGACAAGAATTAATATTCAAGCTAGACCCTCTAGAACTGAATTTTCTGCTCCGCAAACATCTTTGCTAATGAAGCCACAACAGAATAAGAACTTCATAATGTTTATAAATTCAGTGTTTAAACGTCTGAAATAGTTTAAATTAATTTGCATCAGATTAAAACATCATTTCTTCCTTCTAGTATTTAAAATATTTTTGTTAAAATTGTATATTTTTATGTATCAACTCTAACCCTAATATACCACTGTGTAAAATAGGGTTCAATAAATCTGGATAAAAAAATTAAAAACGTGTGCCTCCTTTGAAATTTGGGTCTCAAATTTGTACTTGTCTTATAATGTAAATAAAATGCAATAAATATCAAAATACACATTTGGGCGTATTTTTATTTATTGTTAAAATCATACATCATATCGGTACAGTTTTAATGAAAGATTTTAATCTCATGTCAAGGCGTAAAATAAAATGAATAGGGTTCGAAATATAAAAACAAGCACACTAAAATACTATCATAATAACTGTTATATTTGGGCAACATCAGCTCTTCAGAAGTACATAGAGGAAACCAGCGTAGTGATGTTTACTAGGAATAGTACCTGAAAATAAGAAAAGGCCTGAATTTCAAGCAAAAGTGTCTGGAAATTGAGCTTGTTTTTATTTATGCAGCTCTTTGATTCCTATGTTCTCAGTATCCATTCCATATTGGGCGTGAAAACCCGCTTAATTTTGCTGAGAGGCCTGTTTATCAGGTTTGGGGTACTTTTACGTGCCGTAAATGTACGATACTGGCTTTACTTTCCTCCGAAGAAGATCATCGCAAGGACTTTTACGCCCAAAAAGAATCCATTGTAGGTATCTCCCCCGGGTTTTTAAGCCGTGACCTCGAGATTAGAGCTAGCATGTTACCAGTAGGCCATGGAGGACAAGGTAAGATACAATTGATAGGTATATCTAACAGACGCAGAAATAGCAACGGTAAAGGCCCTTTAAATGAATGGTTTGTCTTACAGTCTCCCCTTATTAAGGGTCAACACAAAGACCCCAGCAAAATGTTTTTTATTCCTTAGTAATGAGTCCTCGCTGTTGGATACCATTGGGAGACAGGTAGCACCCCAAATTTTTAAAACAATAAACCATGTCAACTTAGATATCCCCTTATTACTTAACTCTTTATATATGCACTACTATTAATCTATATAAACAAATAATAGTTTCGGAATTGCGCTTTTAAATATGCCTTTTACTATTCAAAATTATGCAATAAATGGCAGAAAATATGAGCAACATTTCACTCGACCTCCAACTTCCCTGTTTTAAAAATTATTATTGTGTTACTTGTTTGTTGCCAATTGTATAGCAAACGTACTCTAAATAAGTATTTATACATTATGTAGTGTTTAACGCCCGCTTTTACTATATGCGCTACCGCAGTCGGTGACACTGATGATAGATGAGATAAAGCTGGACCACTGGTGGAATGAGATGGAGGGGGCAACCAGAGATTCCAGGGCAAACTCGCCCGAGTGCCGTGTTTCCACCATAAATCTCACTTCGCAGTCGCCTGGGAACGAACCTGGGGCGCCTTGGTGACAATCGAGCGGTCTAACCACTCAGTCACGGCGTGGCCTGACTGAATTCCTGACGTCAGCTGTCCTTGAATGCATGTTTATCTATCACAACAATTGCTTCCTTCTACGTCAATAGCTGTCCTTGAACGCGTTCCCGTAGGGGAGGGGATCTGTCCCCTTCAGCTACCGTGGTGCGAACGCTGCGGGCCTTTAGCACTTGTGGTACTTCTGACGTTACTAGAGGAACCTCGAGCCAAACATTCAAGCCCCTCCCTCTGGGAGTTGTTCGGATTAGGTTGGCTTCGAGGGAGCAGTGGTTCCCGATACCCGTGGGTGATCAGGTACGTCTCCAGACGGGTTTGAGGGAAGCCATTAATATTCCCGGGTACTAGCCAGCATAGCTAGTAGAAGGCGTGCTAAATCGCCAGGCGGCCCCACCGAGGTCATATCGGTAGCCTTCCCCTTTTGGTGTTGGCGCGCGTAAGTGGCGTATCCACTTCCATCCCGTCTTGTGTTCTTGGACCAGATGGGGGGGGGGCTTGTTAGTAAACCAGGTCTTGCCCTATGGAAAGCCCCACGGAGGACACCGGGCGCCCTTTGGGACAGCTCGGGTACTCCCTGGTTGAAAGAGGCCCGGGTCCTTGGTCCTACGGGTCCAGGACTAATGGGAGTAGAACCTCTGGACTCAACCTGACTCAACCTGTCCTTGAATGCGTGTTAATTTCTCACGGCAGACTTGCGCGACAGCCGTGACACTATGTATGTATGATGTGATACGTATGTGTATGCATATATATATACTTACGTGTATATACGTGTATTCGTATGTACATATATATGCACAACGGTATGTACTACCTATGTATGGATGGATGATGTATTGTGATTTTGTAGAGTTTTCATTGTCACTTCATTGAATTATCGCTGTTACCTAATACATGACAAAGAAAATTCCGGGACCGTCTATAACTCCAAGACGGGTGCGGCGCATCTCCTCCACTTTGGCGTCCATCGTACTCTCGCTTTCCTTAGCTCTCCTCTTTTGCTATAACCTCTGATATTATCTTGCTTTTCTTCTTCGACTGGGGTTTCTATTATCATCTTATTCTCCTTCGTTTGCTGTTCCAAGAGTTCTCCCCCCCTTTATTGATTTAGACGCTCTCCCAGACATTAATGTTTTTTTCACGCCATATTTAATTTTCAATAACTCCTTTTTAATTTGTTTTCACTGTTGCAATGATCTCAAATTTTACAGAATCAGTGTCATCTTCTCATTTCAATTTCTGCCATTCGTTGTTAATTTCTGTTCCCTTCGTATACATTCAGGCCTTCATTTCGTCTCTATCTTCTCCATTTTGTTCTTTATTTCTTCTTTTAAGCATTTATTTCTGCCTGCATTCCTCCATTGTGATGACGAAGAATATATCTGTGTCATCTTTGGGTTCAGGGTTCTGAAAGCACGTATCTCTGTTAAATCGCAATATTCAATTAATGGATGAAATGTAATATTCTTTTACTTACTTTTTCTCAAAAATGATTTTAAGGATTCATTAAAATAGGCACCACAACTGAAATACTTGCATGAGGAATATCATCCTTATTTTGAAATTTCTGTGAATAGTCTTGAATTGCTTTTCATCCTGATAGCATTTACACAGATATTAACTAAAATATACATAAAAATACTTATTCAAGAAATGGTCAAAGTATAACCTTGGTGTAAAATGTTTTCTCACATTAATCATTTTTGTGCGTATAGTTTCGTTAAATCGAAAGTAATAAAACACAAAATCTGTAACAATAAGTTTGTGCTATGTTCATGAACTACATACATAGTTTATAATGCAGTTATAGTCCCTCCAGAAGAAACAGCTCTCCAGTTAATGCACACCTTTTTCTCTTTCTTCCCCATAAAGTACAAAAGAAAGCAATGTCCTGCCATTCCAAACGAGAACATGCTTTGGACTCCTTATCAGAATACAAAAGCACTCTACAGGAGTTCGGCAGCTGTTTCTAGCAGTGCGGGTGCATCTGGTAGTAGCAGTGGACGACTTCGACAACCTTAAACTAGTGTCAACCCTGAACACAACTGGTGCAATTAATTAGTAGTACCAAACCATAAACCGAGATCTTGTATCTAATAGCATTTTAAAATTCTAAAGCACCTCATCAGAAAGTTTAAAAGTCTGATGTATAGGTACTGCTGTTTTGGTATCTCGATTAAACTCAAAAAGCAGGTGTCGAAAATGCTCTTTCTTGTCCACTTGACACTCATTTTACTGTGCTGAAAATAAATTATGTAAGCATACAACATTAAACACACTGTTTTGTAGAATATATAATTTCCTATCTAATAATAAAAGACATTGCTAAAATATTTTATTTTGCACATAAAAATTTAACTCAAAAACCGCTAGGCCATATGGGCCAACCCATTACTTCATATTATTGCAGATAAGCAGTTACGGAAACGTTTTAGCTGCACATTTTCCCTTAGGTACAAGGGTAATTGGGCAATATATTAGAATGTAAGCGATAGTCAAATCTTTTAAGAGAATGGCTGGTCGTCATGAGATGGCTTTGATCTTCCATTCCCTATCGAGATCAGGGTAAGGAAAAATCAATAACGCCTTCCCATTTTTGAAACGTATAAGTATTACATTAAAAATAATGATATAAATATATTAGCTTATCATATCGATATAGCGGTAAAGTTCCTAGAACCCAAATATATAAAAAAGTAAATACTTCTAACATTTTTAAATTCTCAAATATGCTTTGGTACTAACTGTGTTGCGCAGTTGAGTGCCCTTAAACAAAACAGTCATTAATTGAATGCTCTAATGAAATTTCATTTTTATGTAGTAAGATGTTTTCAATTTACTGAAAACTTTCTACACCAATACAAAGTATTTTTAGTTTAGATAACAAAGATGAAATTACTCAAAAGAATACTAAACGTGTATTGAGGTTGGAGTCCAGTGACTGTGCTCATTCAGGTACTTATTTAGAAGTCAATTTCCGGGGTGGTCCAAAAAGAATCTACGTTGAATTACTTGCTTTTAATAAATAATGAATCAGGGAAGTGTTTTTATCATGTTAGTAAAAAATAAAAACACATGTAATATATTATATTCTCATGACTTTCTCCACCCAAGCTTCTGCAAATTGTTCTTAGAAAAGTTTGTTTTTGTCTTGTTTCTTTGGATAAAGCCTGTAGAAAGGCCTTGCACATTGCACATTTTTTGTTCTTATACCTGAGATAAAGTGATATAAGCAGTAATCAGATATTTAAAAAGCGAACCACTGATTGATGCATTTGAAGTATTAGTTCTCCTTGAATGAAAAAGGGAACAGGAACCTAGAAGTTAAAAATTACATACCTACCTTTAAGTAAGTATCTGGGAATTCTAATAAACAAATTATAATATAATGGAATTGGTTAACTTTGCAATACATTACTGTAATTGACATTATTTGTGTATTTTGACGAGTTCTATAGCTGCTGTACAGTAACTTTTCGTTTATCTCTTAAATAACTTCATGCTTGCCTGACAGTGGATAGAGATATTAACATGAGAAGCTTGAATAAACTTTTTCGATTTGTTTTAAACTAAGTTTTATTTCAACTATTTATTAAAAGTTTGTAACGATAATTCATTTGGGGGAGTCCGGATCCCCTGGAACCCCCCTTAAATACGTCTCTGTCCTCATTTGAACTGTTTTGAGAACATTTCAAATTATTAGATATGTATGTCATTTTCGCTTCAGTCTTCTCCTTACTCATTCTTGTGGCATATGCTGAGGAATCTGTCTCAAAATTGCATTTTCATGTTCACAAAAGGAAGTGAAGAGGCGTGTGTAGCAGGACTGAAGGGTATCTTCTCTTGTTGGAGTAAGCAGATCTACTAGGATATTGTCTATTTCTTACGGTCTACTAGTTATTCAAAAGTGATTCAGGGTGAGAGAAATTTATAGGTTATTCAAGATATGCTTTTTATTTGTCTTAAGCATACAATATATTGAGAAAAGAAAAATATTCCATGAGGAAAAGTTGAAACAATTGGACTTATTATACAAATATGCTTGGTTCAAAAGACTTCAGGAATTCAGGATGTAGTTATTTATTTACTGCTTATATAAATATATTTATTTTCATTGATAACTTTATATTACTTTTTCCAAGAAATATGATATTTTTTTTTATTATTCAGTTCTTGTAAATTGTGACTGTTATAGCTTCTTTTTTACTTTAGATTGATATACATCTATATAATTTTAATTTCACCCTCTTTAAACTTACTCTTTTACAAAATCTCTAGAGATAAGCTACGATCTGAGTTTAATGTTGAGTAAAGTAACATATTACTTTTAGGGCGCCGGGGTAGCGCGGTGGTTTCGTTCGCGGCTCCCGTTCTAAGGGTCCCGAGTTCGATTCCCGGCTCTGGGGTTGGCGATTTTAAGTCGGCCCTATCCACGCCTTCACCTCTGTCTAGCACACGTGAAGTATCCCCTATGCCCAACGTGGTTCGGAGTCCACGGTAAAAACTGTAGGTCCTCTCACCTCACCGACATCTTCACTATCACCCTATCATCGGAGGTAATGGACACCGCCCTCTGGGTGCCTCCACCTGAGAAATGGGTCCGGTCATCACTTGGTGGGGTGAGGTTACCCCGAAGGCCAAGGTTGCCATGTGGGGAGTGTTAGTAACTAACTAACATATTACTTTTATTTTTTCCTTTTTTATTTCGTTTCTACTAATTGGTTTTATATTTGTGGAGAAATACATAAATAAAGTGTGGGTCATAAAATATCTCATTTCAGTTACTTCTCATATCTCTCGACACATCTCACACAGCTTATTAATTAATTATCTCGTCTTGAAGCTCTCCCAACTTATTTGTTTGCAGATTCCATCGTATTAGAGCTCTACCGTCCTCCAAATATTTATACACTGTTGCTTCTTTCTTTTTACTTCTTCTGCATCAGATAATTTTCTCTTCTGCAATGTTCTCGCGTCTGCCTCACCAAGTATTGTCTAATATAGTGTCCTATCGTCTGGCTATGTTTTTCCTGTTTTATTATTTACTTTTTTACGTTTTATTGTCGTTGATAGCGTTTGTCTTTTACTTAAATATACTGTCTGAAATCTTCCAAATATTCTTTCTCATATACATTTTCTTGATAGTTTGTTAACTGTTAATATTATTACTTTTCATTAAATTTATTATTTCTAAATATATAATTTGTTTACATTTGTTTTTATTTTCGTTCTCTCCTGGGTGTGACTGGATATAATTATTTGATTTATTTCCTTTAGAATGCTTTGCCTTTGTAATTTTTTGTCAATATTTTTTACTAAATATTCTCTTATTTTAGCGTGGCTTCAAAATTAATTTTCGTGTTAATCAATCTATAATTAAGTACAGTTAATTTATATTTTATATTAATTTTATTATATTAAATCATTATACAAAATATTAACATAGCAAATGACACATTAACATAACATAGCTTGTGAGCCGTGGTTCACTGGAACCCCGAATAATAATTTCTATGTGACACCGTCCGTGAAAGCCTACGCAGTTTAAATATTAATATGTTTAACTTCAATTAATTTTCTTAGAAATCGTATCGCAACCTAGGAACTTAAATACCAAGCTTCGTATTTGTATGACTTTTCGTTTTTGAATTACGTTCATAAGCACACAGGCCCGCGCGCGCGCGCGCACACACACACACACACACACACACACACACACACACACACACACACACACACACACACACAGAAGGTTTTGTTTTTCTGTTTTTAAAAAGGTGCTTGTTTAATTCAGGAACCTCAGAACATATCCCAATGACATGTTGGTATTTAATTCTTGGGTGGAGTAAAATACCATCTCTACTCACTGTGGCTTATTATATAATCTCACACATTATTTCTAGAAAGATTATTTTTCTGCCTACTACATGTTAATTGTGATAACTCTTGCTTTATACATGTCTTTTAAGTACAAGGGGAATAGAGTAAGCAAATCGATAATCAAAGTTAAAGAGGGTTGCTATATAATAACCCTGAACTTCCATCATGTTTACAGAATTTAAAGGGAAAAAAACTGAATAGTGGTAGCTCTTTAAAAACGAAGATACAATAAACTAATACTTCAGAAATGAGTGATGCAAAAATATAATTAATTTAATTTTAAAAGCTAAAAGATACACAGAGCATTTTAAATAAAACGAGTGTTATGGGTGTGCATGTTTTGTTTAATATACTTTTTATTTGTTACGGTTTACTTATTGCACAAAATCATACAGGTAACAATCTACTTCAAATAAAAAGTGATTATGTCATATTGCAGCTAGTGAATAAATGTTTACGATGAAGTTTTCAAATATTACACACTTAAGTCCCAATATATACTTATATATATATATATATATATATATATATATATATATATATATAAGTGTATTTTATACTGGCACTTTCACTCTAATTGTAATTTTTGAATGTTGATCTTCTTGCTGTATCTTTATGGAATTAGTGTACAATATAAGTCCCTCGATGAGCAAAAGCTCGTCTGATATTCATGGAAATTAATATAAAATATTCGGGTATATTATATTTCTACTATACATATTACTTTATCTCCCAATGTTTTAAGGGTACTGGAAACGGTGCAGGTATAGCGATGAAAGAATTTTCGGAGTGATCCAGCACTTTCCACAATTTGTATTTAATTCAAAACCACTTTTGACGTTAATATTCACAGAGATCACGGTTAACGGGCCAACGAAGAGCTTCTCCCCTCTCAGGTTGTAATTTTCAACAACTTACAGAATCTTTAATCAATATAAAAGCATTACTCTCTACCATCGGTTGTGTCATTCCAGAGTTATATAATATATAATTTATATAATTTTTGGTAACATTTACTATTAAATAAATCAAAAAACATTATTTCAAACATTTAGAATAAAATTAGAACCCAGGCTGCTCTGAGTATGTGCGCCGTAAAGAAATAAATATTGCATACATTCATTCCATTGCAAACAGATCCATAATGACTTTCTGTGAATGCAGGATGAGACAATCAAGTGAGCGAAGAACATCTCAGGTCTAAGTGACCGCTACAGTACCACGCGGAGGTGTTTCAGGGATGTATCTGAAATTGAAAGTATTATACCGCAGGTATATGTTGGAATTATGTCAGAAGATGTTGTGGTATAGTTGAGAACCACCTGATTTATGCAGTCCATTTATTATGGTTTTCGTTATTTTACTCTTATTATGAAGCAATCACAAATCAAATCACTTATCTGAATGATTGCTTTAGTTGAACCAAACAAGTGTTAAGCAATCATTCTAACCGCAGATACATGTCCTCAACCGCAGCTGGTTTCTTTTGCCTTACACGACTTAAACAAACAGCTCCAGATGTTAGGAAGGATTTCATGGCACGAAACTTGGTCTGCTAACCAGATTACAGCATCTGTTCCACTTAACGTCTTGTTTTTGTTCCAAATGTGTGAGAAGGAACTATGCTAGCACCATTTACAAACAGCATAAACTGTAGACCTACAACATTGCAAATGTTTTATCTACCAACATCCTGATTTATAGCTATATTATTATATAATATAATAATTATAATATTATAATATATTATTATATTATAGCACAATATATATCACATGTTTTTGAATTTTTAACAGATTAATTTCTATAAATTTCAGTTTTGCCTGCGCAAGTGCAAAACTATTCTACTTTGTGGCATGAGATATATTCTAAACCAAGGTATACTAGCACTGTGGCATCAAGTATATTTATAGCCTGGAGTATGCAGAATTCAGTTCTCATCTATACTTACTATATTATAGAAAACAATTTTTCCCGTAATTAGTATATTTAAGGACACACTGTCAGGTAAAATGCATATCACAATATAAAATTTCTGGGAGAAACATTGGCTGAAGTTCCTGGAACATTACGGAAAATAACTTTTTGTATCAACTTAGGTTTACTGCTGGAACAGAATTTTTCGTCCTCTAGTCGGTTCAACTTGGGCACTTGAATATAAGAGCAATGTAACACGAGCTAATAAAACATTTGATATGCAGCAACCTTATCAGCGTACGAAACAACATTGGCAGAAAATACAAACCTTTGTCAGAATTATTATAAACGCTGCTTGTATTCGCTGATACATCAAACCAAAGAAAATAGCAACAAAGACTCATAGGATGAACTATAAAGAACAATAAAACACAAATAAATAAAATTCTGAAACAAAAACGCTAATCAAAAGAACTTGAACAACTATAAATATCACCGAAGCAAACTGCACGTGAAAATATGAGTTAGAAGCAGGGTGTCATTTCTTAAAACCTTAAAAAAGGTGTTATATTTGTAACCGTTATTTGCAGAAACATTAAATATAAACAACCCAAATTTTGTTACCTTTCTTTCTATTCCTAAATGAGTTCGCAGGATCATTAAAAATAAGAAACTATTATACCTGCGTCAACTTTTATCCTGTGCCTTTATTCGCAAACGACTGCATCTCATAGGCTCTGCCACCTACGTTAGTGTGTGTATACGAATGGGATGACAGAATCCTGTGTCATCAGAACCAACATCTACTCCTGTCATATGTATCTATAATACATCTCAAATCTTTCTACAACTTAACAAATTGATGTAGGTGAAATAGCATGGCCAACTATGTTTTATCTAGTACGCTATGAAAATTTATAGAAATTATTAATTGTATGAATATAGCTCGGATTTATATGCACTATAAGGTATGCATTTATGCACTAGAACTCTAGAAATACGCTCTAAACCTGTATAATACACATTTAAAATAAAGTACATTATTTCAACTTTCTTACTTCATATTGATGAAGTAATTAAACTGTAAATTTATCTTAAGGTCAGACATTAAATTAATATTCATTGGTCATTCTTTCAGTCTATTGCTTCTATTGCAATAAACATTTAAATAGTTTTTACATTTTTCTGGAACAAGCGCTTTCATTCTGTCTCTTAAAAAGTTTTTATAAAAGAGAAAGATCTCTCTACTGCACCCGAAGTCACGGAACAGTATCTACAAGAAACTATATCTTACAGAATAAGCATTAAGTACTCTTTTCAGATTCTCCTTGTAGAACCTTCCAAGCGTGTGATTGTGGCTGGGAGTTTACTAAAGTAGGTCTAAATAAACACTCTGGAGACCCTGAAGTAAATTACTCTGGAGACCCTTCTTATTGCAAACACTGCTGCAGGCACTTGCTGATTTATTTTTGTCCATCATATCGAACACTTTTATCACATCTTCCAAATGATCACTATAACATAGAGCTGCTTCAATGCATGTTCCCTATCTCATAAATATTAGCTACGGGTGTAAACGAGTATCTTGCACCATATCAATAAGTAATTTCACTCTTGAGGTCACTCTCACATCACCTTTTTCACTGAGGAAATAGGCATTTAGAAAATTCGCTCCAATTTCCTCTGCCAACCGTTGGAGAGTATGTGTCATATGATATGAACTGCCTTAGGATAAAATACCTGTAACATGTTAACAACCATAAGTATGTATGGTGCTGCACCTGTACCAAGAGTTTTCCTCGTTTTAGCAGGCCACAAAAGATGTAATGCATCACGAACAACCCCAGCAATTGCCAAATGGTCTGTTACTTCCAGTACCCTGAAGACAAAATGATGGGGTGTCTCTAGTTCAGATTCAGTCATTTTTCCCCACCACGATGTTGGCAATAAATCTTCCGCATGAGGCGGGTGTTTCATCTACAGATATCCTCAAGTTTCAGTCGCCGATATCTTCTCACACTTTTTGTATTGCCTGAAAAGAATTATTTTACTTAACATCAGTAAAGATAAGGGGTGTGATCTGGAGTCACAGTTTTGGGAGAGAGCAAGTTTTAAAAGTTTTGTAAAAAAACATGTTTCTTAATGATAAATAAATTTAGCTCAGTGTCGCTATAGGCCATAAATAATTTCGTTTCCGTTTGAAAATATTCTTGTATAATACATTTAAAAGTTTTACATAATTTGACAAGTTTTTATAAAGCTCAAAATATTGAGTAAGTGCTTAGGATACTTAATACACAAACTATTTTCATCAAATAATAAGAATAATAATTAAACTTGCCTCTTTATACATTTTGCCAAGCTTTTTCCTTGTTGATTCATCAGGAAATGTCATCCGGAATATTTTTCAAGTAAAGTTCGAAATTTTACATTATTTAACTTACTCAAAAGGACGCTGGCTGGAATTAATGCTTTGCAGATACACTGTGAAAAATTATCATTGCCATCATTTCACTTCTGCTTGAAGAAAATGCTGCTGGTAATGTTTCGCTCTTGGAGAGATTTTTATTAATATTGTGACCTTGTGGGTTCATAGAATTAAAAGTCCGAGTTGCAGATATTCCAAATGTTCTTTATTTTCGTAGAAATATACTGTTCAATTCTCACGTAACAGCATTACGTTACATACACCACACAATCTGCCAAGGTCGATGACAATAACAAACTGCGTTCTCGTTACATCTGTTTACAACATCAGCTCAGCTGCTTACTGCTTACGACTGACTCTTGGCGAGTCATCACCTTAAATACCTCATCTGATAATTCCAGACTGTTCCGGAACAATTAAGAAACCGAATAATCTCTATGATTCAAGATGTCACCAGAAATTTCAATTTATCTCGGTTTGTTTGTTTCGGCAGACCTTTATCTGCGTACTATCTTGATCTGCCGGCTCTTTGTCTACACAAGCCGCACTATGGTAGATAACGGTTTCGCGACAATAACATTACAATTTCTATAAACAGCTGTAAATAGATGTTGATTAATCTGAAACGTTTTGTCACAGAACACCTACAACAATGGTTTTAAAATAAAATGAGTTTATTTTAGTTCAATAAAACCAACAATCACTAACCGGAAAATCTCATTAATTTTTAAAATATTCTGAAAATACAAAAATAAAACATGTGTTCTTCACACACTTTGCACATCAGAGTAGGGTTTCCATCGATCCACTGTCGAAGCAAAAACACAAGCCTTACTATTCTGTTTCGGCGTTGTACTGTTTCGTTTTCTCTCGCTCATGCTTCAGAAATTACGAGTAACAGCACACTAGTTACAAGTTTAAAGGTTAACTGGAAATGGCTCCTTTTAATTCTTGGAAAAGTTATCACTGCGCCAGACGGCTTAGTTTGCAACAATATTACAAAGCGTATATATGATGCATTGGCCACTTATTTTTCACACCTATATAATCATTTTCGGCGCAGTTACATGGATTTAGGTACAGTGCGATCCCAATAAACCTGAACCATTTCAATAGGCCATAACTCTTGAACAAATAATAGGACACATGTGCAACTTTGGGAGAATATAATACACAATTGGGAGGTTACATTACACTATTTACATCTCAGAGAAAATGTTGGAAGTGTCCTCCACCAGCATCTATACATGTTTGCACTCGTCTCACCATATTCTCTGAAGTTTTATGGAGATGATGTCGAACTGAGATAATGTTTTTTCCAGCAAGATGGAGCAGCGTGCCGCACATCTAATGACACCATGGAACTTGTAACCAGTTTCTTTGATAATCAAATAATCTCAAAAGTTCTGTGCCCCACTTCGACATCCCCTGACCTAATTTCACTGGATTTTTTCTTGTGGGGGTATCTAAAAAGAGAGTGTACAAGAATAGGCCAGGACAATTGATGTTCTCAAGGAATCCATTCGAACCGAAATATTGGCGAGGATACTCTCCACAAAACTTCAGAGAGTATGGTGAGACGAGTACAAATATGTACTGATGCTGTTGAAAGACATTTCCAATATTTTCTCTGAGATGTAAATAGTGTAATGTAATCTCCTAATTGTGTGTTATATGCTCCCAAAGCTGCATGTGTGTCCTATTATTGGTTCAAAAGTTATGTCCTATCGAAATGGTTCAGGTTTATATGGATCGCACTAAACAATATATGTAGCCAACAGTCCTACACAAACAGAGCTATAAAAGAGAAATTTGCTCAGATCCCTCTCTTTTTCTTAAAGTATTGAAAATGAAATGTGTAGTATTTACCGCCTGCTTTTACTACATGCTGCACCGCAGGTGGTGACACTGGTGATGCATGAGATGAAGATGGAGCACCGGTAGAATGAGAAGGCGGGGGAAACCGGAGATCCCCAGTGTCGATTTGTCCATCACAAATCTTACTTTGCAGTCGCCTTGAATCAAACCTTGGTGAGAGTCGAGCGGTCTAACCCTCAGTCACGGTGCAGCCCTAAAGTATTGTGATGAAACATCTGCATTTCAAGAATCATTGCTGAAAAAGTAGAATATTTGCAGAAATATTTAAATATTCACTAATTCTCTACACGTGCTTTTATATCCACTACAAAAAAATCCATAATAAACCCTTTACAACGTGAAATGAATTTATTTCTTACATCATATGTTTAACTATTAAGGAATACATGCAAATACGCAAAAATCCGAGCTCTACTTGTTATTTGTGATCAACTGTCTTTGCTCGGATTTGAGATTTTATCTCTACGGTATTTAGCCTTAGGTTGCTCTTGCCTTATAGCCTTCAGTAATCAACATACACATAACTAAGAAAACAGAATAAACTCAAAAGAAAAGAAAGATTAAGTTTCACTGCATTATTGTTCATTGATTACATGCTCGTGATACTCGTTGGTGTTCCTTTGTTATTTTGGAGACCATGAAAACATTGTGTAATTACTCAAATGTTTTCAATATCCGAACTCATCTCTGACAAAGATATAGATGATCTTGCAAGCCTTTTTGTCTTTATATAAAATTAAATAATTAATTGCATAAAATGGAGTAGTAATTCCAATTCTAAGTTAGTAATTTTCACCTTGTGTCAAAGGTTATCTGTGCCATGTTTGGTCAAAATAGGTACAATGGCTTAGGATTCCTTCGTTTTAGAAGGTTAAAAGGAATGTGTCCGCAGCAATTCTAAAGGATAACTGCTCAGTATGTACCAAAACCACTACAACCAACAAGGTTGTGACAAAAATTTACAACTTAAAAATTTACAATTTATCTCAAAGATACTCATTATTTTAGCGTCTTCCATAGTTAAGTCATATCGGACGATGAATGAAATGGGTGAAATGATGCTCAAATGAGCCTAGGGTCATTAAACTTTGAATTACCTGACATTCGTCGTTCAGGATAAGGGAAAACCCCGGAAAAACTTATCCAGGTAACTCACCCTGACCAAGAGTCGAAATCGGGACCTCTTGAACGTAAGGCAGACACAGTACCAAGGAGGGCATGTGTGATCCTGATTGAATTTAGGCGAGTTGATTGACTTTACAAGACCTGGATAGGCCGTGCTCACTGCATGTTAATGGCAATTTGGTTATAAGAGCCTCTGTGCTTTCAGGGTGTCACGTTTGTTAACATTAGACTAAAATGTATACGAATGAACATTTCTTATGAGTCTTTAGTCTTGTTTAAACGCTTTTCCAGAGACGAAGGAGCTGCGCATGACAACTGGTAAAATTTCATCAGACGGTAAACATAATCCAACTGTGGGAAAAGTCATGGCTAGAATTTTCTGGGATTCTCATGGTGTAGTGCTCATAAACAGCTTTAGAAGAGTAGGATCATTACGCGGAGCTTTACAAGAACCTCTTACGTGACCAATTGAAGGATGCTATTTAGATTAAAGGTCCACATCTTGCCAAAATGAAAATTCTCTTTCATCCCGATAACGCACCTTCACACAGGTCTCGGACTGTTCCTGCAAACGAGTATGGCTTTTGCTCTCAGGTGCCTGCACATCCGCCTTATTTGCCAGATGTGACACCTAGTGATTATTGTTACTTCCAAATACCAAAAAGGAAATGCCAGGTGGATGAAGTTGTAGCTCAAATAGACGTTTAGTTTGCACATTTGGACAAATCTTTATTATTATTATTTTTTTTTTTTAATTTCTCCCGTTCTCACCAATGCTGGTGTTAGAAGTGGCTCGGGTTCCCTCAGAGCGAGGTTGCCGAAGCATTTGATCTGAGATACCAGGGTTGAGGGATCGGCCCAATGCCTGGGATGATGAAGAGATGAATCATGGAGCAATTGGTGGAATGATGGTGGGGAAACCGGAGGACCCGGAGGAAACCCACCCCTGCGCCATGTTGTCCACCACAAATCCCACTTTGCGCTCGCCTGGGATTAAACCCGGGCCGCCTAGGTGAGAGCCAAGCGGTCTACCCACTCAGCCATGGCGCGCAAAGTCGTTTGATTTACAAGTTGATCGTCGAATATTTACAAGATAATTAGGTTGAAATTAAAAGTTAATGTACAAAAAGGTCTTAAATCTTGTACTAAACGTATATTTTAATCAACATCGTAAGGAACTTTTCAGAAAATAAATAATCAAATATTTGCTATGCAGAGGGTAGTTTAGGGTAGAGAATATTCTTCAAAATCTTCGTATCATATCTTTGGAGGTATATTTTAATTTAAAATCCAAGTATAATATTCATCAGACATTACCTGTTGAGTTATGTTGTTTAAAGATAAACGCGTGCGTACATGTACATGCAAAAACGCTCTTGGCTAGTTTTCCATATATCTTTTGTAACGGTTGCTTTGGTTTAGGCCCCAAGAGTTGAAAAATGTTTAAATATGTGGTTTAAGAATCGATATGGACATGTTAAAATGAGTACGAAAGGAAATTGTTAAAATGCAGTAGGTCATGAGATGACGCAACATGTAAGTGAAATAATGTAAATATTTTATGATTGGTAGTTTTAAAAAATGAGATTATGTAATATGCGACGTGGACCAGTAAAAATTAAATTTGATTGGTAGTGATGGCAACGAGAGAATAAAAATCAATAATTTTGGTAAAACAGCTAGAAAAGGAAGGGTTTTTTTTTTTTTTTTTTTTTTTTTTTTTTTTAAGAACGTTATGGTGAGCAGACGTAAATTCAGAGGCGCGAAAGAGTAAATAGTTAATATCCGCTTTCTGTTAATTGTAATCAAGGTATGCAATACTATAGTCAAGTTTCATACGAAAAATTGTATAAATAATATAAATTAAATTGAACATCTGGATATTTTAAAAGTAAAAAGAATTTATTGGTATCGAAGTTTATTTAGAAAATGTATATTTCACTCGCGACCACGTCTGAAAACTCAAGAGTTCTCATAGCTCAGACTGAAGCTGATCCGGAGATTTTAGATACATCAGAGTGCTAGATTAGTTCAAGAAGAACTCGTGGCTTCATCATCACCATCCAGAAGGGCAGCAGACAACCCACAACCCCAGCTACAACGTGGGACGACATCAGGTGAGAATAATCCCGTTCCACACGATCACCACAGACTCCGGAAACACCATCTACCCATCAGCACCATAATTCGTGTTACAGTTTTCATTCAGGGATTTCTTGGATTCACATGTATTTCTCGAACTTTTAGGTGGTATACAATAGTGCCCCTACTTACTATAAATAGAATGAAACATCGCGACTCCTCAGTAACGTGTGATGAACGACGAATCCCGCGATTTATTCCCATCGAATGCCCACTCTAACCTAGAGCTTTCCGGGGTCTGCTCTGGCCTGTTGGCGAATGCTGGAGTAGTTTCTCATCACATTTTCCTTTTTACTCGTTTTCCTTTTCATCTTTCAGTCCTTTTATTTTTAATTTACGTCCTCTCAAGTTTGGTCATATCGGACGATGAATGAAATGGGTGAAATGATACTCAAATAAGCCCAGGGTCCATAGAGCTTAGTTACCCGACATTCGTCTTTTAGGATAAGGGAAAACCCGAGAGGAACCTGTATTCAAATAACTCATCCTGACCGATATTCGAACTCGGAACTCTTGAACGTGAGGCAGACACGCTACCACCTACACTACAGAGGCGGGCTTTCAGGTTTCCTTCTAAGTTTCGTGGTCTATTGCAGTGCTGAACAGGTGACTCAAAGAAAAGAATACCCCCGCCCCCAAGAGTGCTAGAGAGTTGCTTGATGGACGGGTCGCTCATTATCCTCTTTAAATAGCTCCAGCAGTGGGACATATCTTCGAACCTGAAATTGTTAGAACTTCCGCGCGTCTCTATGACCTCTATGCCTGAAGCCTAGAGCCCCCTGTAGTTCCTTTACTTAATCTCTTCCTCCTGAGGAAAGAAGCCAAAATCTATCTATGTAGATCGCAGAGTGTGAGGTTTGCCCCTAGATTGTATAACACTAACCTTACCTACTCTAGATAAGCAGTAGAGAGAGAAAAAAATGCGAGTGTTAGCAACACTTGAGAAGTGCTGTGATCTTTTGAACTTACAACAACTCTACAACTCAGTGGAACGAATCTTTTAAAATAAATTGAGTGCAAAAGAATAACAGAATTTATAAGATTAGAATCTACAATCAGGTTGTTCTTAACTGACTGAAAGCTGTTCTAAACCAATGTATGTCTGCAAATATAATGAGTGTGCTTTATTTTATTGCTTTTATGATGCTATATAATGCTATAAAGTATTTTAAAATAATCAGCAAATGTCTTAAAATATAAATAATAAATATGACTACAGTATGCCGTCAGTAAAGGTCTTTTTTCAATTCTTTGCGAAGAATACGTACATAATATGAATATTCCTTTAGTTATTTTATTAGAAATATAATATTTGTAACATTTCCAGCCGAGGTATTTATCAAGATAAATAACCAAAAATCTCATATTGCTATCTAAGATCCTAGATCAGAGATACTAGAATCTCACTCTTTAAGTAAATAAGTTATATTTATTTATCAGTTATTTAAATAGCTATTTCCGCTTTATATCTCGAACTGATACTACGCTTTTCTTGTTCAAATGTAAGCGCGTGATGATATCAATTCAAGCAAACCATGCAAATATTCCGGTTTGCCATAGACCTTCCGCGGAACACTGATGGACGCAAATTTTCAATGCATTCGTTTGTATGAACCTTAACCGAGGACCTCTCGGCCACCTGGACTCTTATGGCCTTCCTCAGGTACCCCCGGGGAAGACCATACTGTCCAGATGGTCAAAAACCTGGTGCAGAACACGGTCTTATACTACCTAGAATATGACCAGCTTTAAATTTCAGCTAGATTTCAGCGAAATACTCCGCAAATAAAAAAATACATAAATAAGCAGTTTTTAAAAAGATCTTGCCCGCCTCGGTAGCCTACGAGATGTTAGCGTCTGCCTCACGTTCAAGAAGTCCAGAGTTCGAATCTTGGTCAGGGTGACTTACCTGATATGGTTTTTTCCGGGATGTTGGTAACTCTAAGCTCTATGGACTATGGGCTCATTTGAGCATTATTTTACTCATTTTATTCACCATCCGATATGACTTAACTTTGGAGGAGGTAAATTTAAAAAAAAAATCGTTCTCTCTCTCTCTCTCTCTCTCTCTCTCTCTCTCTCTCTCTCTCTCTCTCTCTCTCTCTCTCTCTCTCTCTCTGTGTGTGTGTGGGGGGCCACCAACAGGATAACTCAAGAACGAGAAGTATGTTATAATCTTATTAGGTATTTTAAGTTAAACATCTATCAAAGATGAGGCAAGAATATTTCAGAAAAAAGAACCCACCATTTACATACAAACGTTTAAAAGACTTTTGATTATCTCAAAAATGGCACTAAGGATTTTGAATAGAAATATCGCTTAAAATATTTTCATAAAAATGAAATATAGGTATGTCTTGAACTTTCTAGCAATCACCTCTCAAGTACTCTTCATTCTGATGACTTTTGCCTAATAGACAAGCGATAGACAAAATCTTACTAAACAAAAGTGTATATACCCTTAAACCCCCAATTTATATAACATTTCTGGGAGAGAGACATAGCCATGTTTGAGGAATTTCTTGTTATTGGTTTGAGTTTTCAAAATCTTACTTTTCTCACATAAGAAGTTGTTATTCTCTTTTGTACGTCTAAGTCATGCAATGTTAAGGCCATCATATAGGCAACAGTTCTTAAAAGCTCCCCTCTGGGTGTGCGAGTAGCGGTCTCCCTCACATTCAACAGGTCGCGAATTCGAACCTCGGTCAGGGTGAGTAAGGTTCTTCTCCCCCCCCCCCCTCCAAGGCTTGCCCTTAACCTGAAAGATAAATGTCTGAAGCCTATAGACTTCATTGTCGATAGACTTACTTTGAAGGAAGTCAAATTAAACAGAAATAAAGGAAAACACTTTTAAAATATTTGACTATATTTCCTTATACCCAATGAACCTATAAGGAAATGTGCAATAAAACCTTTCTACAAACGTTTATTCTTGATTAATATGAAATAAATGGAAGCATGAGCGCTTTTAAAATATTTGTAGAGGAATTAGTTGAGAAAATAATGTGACCGGTGCACATCAAAGTTCTTTTTATAATTGTCGCTTTTTAATCTTCTCATAAGTCTTGAAACAGACATTTGATTGCTCGTTCATACCTTCTAGGATAGCGGTGTTAAAGGACTATGCAGAAATCGAACCAGGATCCGTGGGTTCAAAAGCAACATGATTGATGTGCAACTGAATGCGGTATAATTGCTAAACATAGGGAAGGAAAGCTTGTATAGGTAGGGTCAGTGTGAGAGGGTTGCGAATGTGGTAATGTAACATGTATGTAGCAGACTGGACGATCGCTATAAAACGCTTGTTACGGTCCGTCTCGACTGGCCGGTTGGCACGTGATAAGAAGGGACACGGAAGTGCTACTTGTAATGGGCTTTGAATGAACTCAGGGGGCAAAAAATGCGACGGGGTGGACGGTTTTCCAACCCCTTCTTTGTGTGTGAGAATTATTACCGGCCCAGCGAGCACTCGCTGGTCAATTGAGCGATCCTTCCAAAGGGTCAGGTCGGGTCACTCGGTCCCAAATGTTATAATTGAAAGAGGATTCGGGTCAAGAAGTGTTTTTTACCTTTCTTCGTAGACCGTCCGCCGTTTCTAATGTCATCTGCTGACGCTGGCCGTCCCGGAAATGTAACGTCTCAATGTGTATGCAACACGGGCATATGTACGGGATATGTGGGACACTCCCCTCGGTTTTGCGAACGTTATTCTTAATATATTCATACGACGACCGTTCGAACCAGAAAGGAGTTCAGAGTACTATACAGAACTGTAGAAAGATGTGCACAAAATTATAAATTTTAAGACCTTTTATCATAACTTCAACAGTAGTGCATTCCAACCGAAAGTTCCAGAGTGAGGTTTCACCGAAATTATATATTTTGAGGTCCTGTTCTATTTCCGGCTAAAGAATTTGCCCAAATTGAGTCTTACCTTTGGGGTGTGGATTTTAATTTCCGGATATAGAACAAGTGTCCACTCAGGGTCGTGAGGACGTTGTGCCTAATTGTATGCCTCCTTTGATGTCTAAGTTCACGAACAATTCATCAACAATAACATTCATTCGTTTACTATTGTGTATCTTTAATCTTGTCTACGCTGGGTTTTCTTTATGCACCCTCATATTTCCAAACGCTAAAGAGAATGGGATAAAGTTTGGCTACCCATCTTCGAGCCGGTAATCGAACCCGAATTCTCTGGTTTTAGAAACTAGCATATTAACCACCAGATGAAGATAGAGTTGTGAGGAAATTGAGGAGCTGCGATAGACAGAGATCCTGACCAAGAAAGCCAACATTCATGTTGGGAAATGTAGGATGCTAGTCACAGATATTTCCCATTATCAGTTGGGTCATATTCCACCTGTGCCATGCGTACGGCGGTAGAAAAAGTCCTCCATCTTAATACTCTTAAAGTAAAAATATTTCATTGATTTTAAATCTAAAAACATAACTCCAATTAACATATTGCTCAATGAATTTTGTACAATTTTGTGAAAGCTATACACCATAACTGCCCGCCTCGGTAGCGTGTCTCTCTCACGTTCAAGAGGTCCCGAGTTCAAATCTCGGTCAGGGTGATTTACCTGGATAAGGTTTTTTCCGTGGTTTTCCCTTATCCTGATAGACGAATGTCGGGTAACTGTAAGCTCCATGGACCCTGGACTCATTTGAGCATCATTTCGCCCAATTCATTTACCGTTCGATATGACTTAACGTTGGAGAACGTAAATTACAACAACAACAAAAAATACACCGTAACAGATAGCGATATGTTTATACTTAAAATATATTTCATTAAAGTGCAGATATATAATATAAATTGTTGTTAGTATTTAACATTTTCGGGATGTTCGCTGTTATCGGTTTTAGTTTTCAAATACTTAAGTTTTGTCGATGTTAAGTAATCTTGTTTGTTTATTGTGATGATGTAATTTCAAAGCCCGCCAGTGTATAACCAGCCGTTTTACAAAGATTTGATTAACACTTCAGCCTCTTCCATCCCTCTTGTACGTAGGTATCTACAACGAATTACCTTTATCTTCGTTAATATGAAGTACAAAGAAGAACAGACTTTCACTAACAACGGTTGGTAGAAGAATGTGTAGAGAAAAGTCATATAAAAATAACACATCAAATTTCCTTCATTGGTTGCAGTAGAGTTCGTTGCTACCCCGCTTCAATTAAGTAGGCATCGATGCTAATCTAACTTAATCCAACCAGGAACTTCAGAATATATATATATATATACCACGTAGTAGGAGCCCGCCTCGGTAGCGTAGATGGTAGCGTGTCTGTCTCACGTCCAAGAGGTCCCGAGTTCGAATCTCGCTTAGGGTCAGTTACCTGGATAAGGTTTTTCCGGGTTTTCCCTTATCCTGATAGACGAATGTCGGGTAACTCTAAGCTCCATGGACCCCGGACTCATTTGAGCATCACTTCACCCATTTCATTCATCGTCCGATATGACCTAACGTAAATTACAAAACATACAAAACACGTAGTAGGAGCTGGTTCCGCGTTACTGCTGTGAACACCTTATTTGCGATCTCAGTCTAATTTTAAGATTAATTATATATTTGTACCGATTCCATCTAAATAAAGTTATTAGGAAACGAAACATTCTATAGTTCACTTTGTTACTCTAATAAAATGGCGTACTTATTTCTTACCACGATGATATACACCGGTAGAGGATAGTAGCTGAAATGAAACAATTTAGTACTTAGCATTGTATGAACTACCACATCATTTAAATTTCAGAGTCATAAAAACAGTATCTTAATAACGTTATTATGAAGTGGTTATATACAAATTATGCACTCATATTTCCAAGAGATCTGTCTCGTGTTTGCAGAAGCCTCATCGTTATCATCTGCCTTATGTATTCTATTGAAAGAAGAAAACAGCATTCAAAAGATATCTCTATGTCATTTAATAAATTGTGGCTTAATCGATAAATTACCCCTTTCAACATTGAAAATGGCTTCATCAAATTCATGTACTTTAATATGTATTTGATATATCAACGTCAATATTATTACGTAATAACACTAAATTTGTTTAAATTTGTATCACTGTAATGTTTAAATATTATTAAAGGGCTAGTTGCCAATTAATACAAATATAATTGCTATACAAACACTTGTTTGACAGCTCGAACATTAAACTGATGCAGTGTAAAGGCAATAAGAATTTAAGCATACATTTGATTAAATCTTCATTTCGAATTTCGTTAGCAGGCTGAATAGCACATTACAATTTGAAAATGAATTGATTTATAAAGACTGGTAACTTAAAGGTTAACCCGTGGCGCGACAGCCCTATGCAGAACCTTGGCCTACCAACCCGACTGCCGGCCTCACTCCCACATACGTACGGCAGAGGTGGGCGATACGGGGAGGAGATGTGGTCAGCATCTCGGCATCCCCCAGCCGGAATGTTGGTTTTCATGACCAGGGTCGCTTACCTAGCGTAAACACCTCTCTTTCCTCACGATGTTGAGTGGGCACCGGTCCTATAACCGGGACCGAAAATTCCCACCACATGGGTGGGATCGAACCCGGGACACTTTCCGTAGCTAGGGACCATGGCATGCTGCCCGCTACACCACGGCGCAGGACGACTGGTAACTTATAGGAGTTTAAACGATGTTTTAATTAATTTCTATTCACGCTTAAAAAACAGTACAACTCAAGCCAGAAATCAACTCCAATTTTCATTAGATCTTTATATATTTAAGCGTGAATTTATGCTGTGGTCTATTTTAGAAAAGTGACTGTAACCCTTCGAGAAAGATAAACGTGGTTGAGATGAATGTTTTATAATATTCTGTAAATATACATATTTAATTGATTTTGCAATGTTTGCTTTGTTGCACTGTTTTTGTCATTTATTGGTTATTGGTTTTTTTAAATTCTTACATAGAGACAAAACTCAAAATATTACCTTGTTTTCTACATAACACTTTTTAGAGAGATAACTGACGTCGTTACTTAGTAGGACCTTGTATTGCTCTAACCTGGGAGTTGCGATATTATTTTGTCAATCAGGTTCGAGGAAAGAAAGATCATATGATGAGAAGAACCAATCTGAGTTAGCAGTATAAAAGTTTCTGTAGCCCACCTTCGTAGCGTAGATAGTGACGTGTCTGCCTCACGTTCAAGAGGTCCCGAGTTCGAATCTGGTCAGGGTGAGTTACCTGGATAAGGTTTCTCTAGGGTTTTCCCTCATCCTGAAGGACGAATGTCGGGTAACTCTAAGCTCTATGGACCCTGGGCTCATTTCAGCGTCAGCTCACCCATTCCACTCATCGTCCGATATGACTTAACACTTGGAGGACATAAATTAAAAAAAAGAGCTTCTGTAGCTTTCAATTAAACTCAAAAAGGCAGAAGATTTTGAAAATGCTCCCTAGGCTGTCGACTAGACACTTCATTTTATTTACTTGAAAAGAACAAACGGCGAATAAGCATACAAAAACTAAACACACTAATTTGCTGAGTACATAACACCTGTCTTCAGAGCTAGTCTTGCACTCACTGAACCACACTGTATG
Organism: Mantis religiosa; assembly: GCA_030765055.1. Classification (NCBI taxonomy): domain Eukaryota; kingdom Metazoa; phylum Arthropoda; class Insecta; order Mantodea; family Mantidae; genus Mantis; species Mantis religiosa. Next base: position 134,439,361 of record CM060949.1, on the reverse strand, counting down.
TGCATGTCCACTTCGTGTTTGTGGTCCAGAGATGCTTAGCTTTTCAAGAGCAGCTGACTCTCCTGGGGTCGCTTTGTTCATCCCTATGGCGGTGTAAGACCTAACAAAGCAAGAATTAGAGATAATGTTACACAAAGCAGTTTTATCTGGAGAACCACACAGCAATTTGGAGATCCACTCTAATTTACCTGTATGCACAATATGCAGAATGTAGCAAACCAGGAAATGAATCATTCTCTCGTTGGTCTTTACCTACAAGTCTTATTACGCTTTGATGCACAAGCTATTCTGTTTTCTATTTTTGTGTGGATATAAGATCACTAGAGCAACCAAATTACAAGTAGATACCCATCCAAGAATTTCGCTCTGGTTACAATACAGTTGTGATTGATGATATAGAGGACGATGTAACAGTTCCTAGTTTTATCTTCACAATCAGTTTTTCTCCAATAATGTGTCATCTAATCATAAAATTCACCTTACTTTCTTACTATTTCTGTTACACTACACGATTCTCCAGGGATACATCAGCCCATGCTGCAAGTTTCAGTTCACTTGGGTATTGATGCTTGTATTCATGCTAAAAGAGACGGATCGTTTTAAACGCTTACGTCAAGAGAGAAAGAAGCTAAATATTAAGTGAAAATTAGAAAACTTCTTGTTTTTTCTTACAAGCATAACTAAAACAAGTTTTAGGTAACTACAGAATTGGAAACTGTAAAGAAAACAAAATCGTTATACCGCTTCTCTCTCTGATATGGATGATTTTAATAAACCTATAAAAACGAAACGTCTTTAATCAAAATTTCCATGTAGCCTTTCTACACCATATGTAACATTAAAGCATTGCATTGGAAGAGAAAGGGAGGGGAGAGCTACCCTTTTTAAAGAAGTTTTTGTAAGACATAACCAGAGTGATCACTTCACTAAGAAACAATGTTGTAAATATATCATTACGTATTAAACAACTATTTGAATAAGCGCAGGAAAGAAAATAAAGTCTGAGAAAGAGGAGAAAATTTTTAAATCTGTTTGAAAGCTACTTTGAACTCTGTAGTATAAAATACAGCGAAACCTTGTTCGGTTATTTGAGGCAGTTTCTTAAATAACCGGATTTTACACTGAAACGATGGTAGGTATATGCTGTATGTTGCATAACGTGAGATTCTTCCATAAATACAATTACCATTTTAACACTTTACTTTTATTTATATCTTTTTCAGTAATAAATTTACTTAAGCACTTACAAAAACAATATTAACAATTTTCATTTTATGATATTAAATAATTATGAACTAACAAAAATGCTTATATTTGACCTGCAATAGTACTTTTAAAGCTTGTGAACCAAAATTAAAAAAGATATTTTTTTAATCAGAAGAAAAAGCAGCACATATTATTAGAAGAACTGATTTACTTTGCTTTTATTATCAATTTTTAACTTAAAACAGCTATAAAAATTGAGATTTGATGAAATAATAGCTTTTCGGTTTAGAATTTTTACGTTTCCTTCATTCATTTTAAATTTCACAAATTCAGTTTATTTTCTTTGTTGTTTATCTAAGTTAGAGGAAGTGTTTATTCGTCTATAATTTTTATAAAAAGATTCATTAGAAATACAAGTCTGCGGAATGGTAAATTCAAGAATTTTAGAAGTACTTCCTCACGCGACATAACTCAAAAATAAAAAGTGAGGTAAATACCTAGTTTCGTGCAGAAAAAAAAACGTTATTTATTACGTATTCTGGACTCTTAAGATTTTAAATGAAATATGATAAATCTGAAATGATAGAACGACGAGAAAAGCTGTATATTTTGAATTTATTGTTCATTATGATCAAGATCTATTTGTTAATGAATATTGCACAAATAAAAAATCATTAGACAAACTAAAACTACCTGAATAAAAACCGTAAATATTAAATATATTAGCTTGGCCCACGTTGATGAGTTCTCTCTCGCTCTCTCTACCCCTCTCCCAGTTTTTTCTCCCCCAATTTACGTCCTCCAACGTTAAGTCATATCGGACAATGAATGAAATGGGTGAAATGATGCTCGAATCCGGGATCCATGGAGCTTAGAGTTGCCCGACATTCGTCTATCAGGATAAGGGAAACCACCGGAAAAACTTTTTCCAGGTAACTCACCCTGACCGAGATTGCAACTCGGGACCTCTTGAACGTGAGACAGACACGCTACCATCAACGCTACAGAGGCGAGCACCTCTCCCAGTCGCTTTCTATCTTCCATTACTTCGCTTCCTCCCTCTTCCTCACTCTTATCCACCTTTCTCCATTCTGCTTCCCTCTCTCTCTCTCTCTCTCTCTCTCTCTCTCTCTCTCTCTGTCTGTCTCTCTCTCTCTCTCTCTCCTCTCTCTCTCTCTCTCTCTCTCTCTCTCTCTCTCTCTCTCTCTCTCTCCTCTCTCTCTCTCTCTCTCTCTCTCTCTCTCTCTCTCTCCATCTTACTTTCTACCTCTCCCTGTATTAATCTCCCTCTCCCTCATTTCCATTTCACTTTCTCTACCACTTACTCAAAGCAGGTAGAGGAAGATATTGTAATCGTTTGATATTTATGTTTTCAGTAGAAATACACGTTTTGAGGTTCACTGAAGCAAGCAGTGTGTGATAAAAAGCTTGTATGTCTATACCGTATGTCTATTCCTGTTTGTATGCTATTTGTCCGTCTGTTTTTTGAACAGCATAACTCAAAATTCAAGTCAATTGAGTACCAAACTTTATCTGACAAAAGTTTTGTCTTGAATTTTGTACGAATAGCAGCAAATTCCTCATTCTGAATGCATTTTATCTAATTTTAAAAATTCAAATTTTAATAGATAGATAAAACCTTAGAGCAAAAAGCACAATTTACATGAAATCATTTTATTGCATTTGTCATTTAAAAAAAGTAGGGAATATGTCATAACTAAGGCATAGAACATTCAGAATAACACCGGAATAAACCCTAAATGATCTATTTAGTTATACAGATGCAACAAAGACTCTTTAACCGGAAATTTCTAGAACTAACTTACCGTTATTCGCGTTTTATTATTGC